>CM066912.1:3101271-3246086 GCA_033964015.1 Scolanthus callimorphus | reverse complement strand
GGGCTTGCGTGGCACTATTGCAAGCAAAAACAGCTCTGGGAAAGGAGATGCGATGATGAGATGAGCGCGCGCAACTGAAAAGGGGGTTTCACAGGCGACTGGAGAATAGCGAAATGGGGGGTTATTTTGACCTCGAAGTGATGTCTCCCTTTCAGTTGCCAGCGCTCATGTTGCATTCTCGTCTTCCCTCTGACAGCCTACTTACGCGATGTCATGACTCTGCGCTTAAGAGGCTGGTATAAGAGGCCTTGGCAAACCGCACCACGCCTGATTCTTGGCAAAGAGCTCGCCTAACGAACTAAGGCTCCCCCCAAGTCCATGCGATGCTATCCCAGAGCGACTTCGTACCCGAAATTGACTAGAATAGAAGCGGAAATAAGGGCTAGAAATACGACCTTCTCATTTCGCGCAACTCCACTCAAAGCATTGAATGACGACATATCAGCCTCAGTAAGGGCTTGCGTGGCACTATTGCAAGCAAAACAGCTCTGGGAAAGGAGATGCGATTGATGAGATGAGCGCGCGCCACGCAACTGAAAGGGGGTTTCACAGGCGACTGGGAAGAATAGCGAAATGGGGGTTATTTTGACCTCGAAGATGTCTCCCTTTTCAGTTGCCAGCGCTCATGTTGCATTCTCGTCTTCTCTGACAGCCTACTTACGCGATGTCATGACTCTGCGCTTAAGAGGCTTGGTATAAGAGGCCTTGGCAAACCGCACCACGCCTGATTCTTGGCAAAGAGCTCGCCTAACGACTAAAGCTCCCCCCAGTCCATGCGATGCTATCCCAGAGCGACTTCGTACCCTGAAATTGACTAGAATAAGAAGCGGGAAATAAGGCTAGAATACGACTCTTCTCATTTCGCGCACTCCACTCAAAGCATTCAATGACGACATATCAGCCTCAGTAAGGCTTGCGTGGCACTATTGCAAGCAAAACAGCTCTGGAAAGGAGATGCGATTGATGAGATGAGCGCGCGCAACTGAAAAGGGGGTTTCACAGCGACTGGGAAGAATAGCGAAATGGGGGTTATTTTGACCTCGAAGTGATGTCTCCCTTTTCAGTTGCCAGCGCTCATGTTGCATTCTCGTCTCCCTCTGACAGCCTACTTACGCGATGTCATGACTCTGCGCTTAAGAGGCTTGGTATAAGAGGCCTTGGCAAAACCGCACCACGCTGATTCTTGGCAAAGAGCTCGCCTAACGAACTAAGGCTCCCCCCAAGTCCATGCGATGCTATCCCAGAGCGACTTCGTACCCTGAAATTGACTAGAATAAGAAGCGGGAAATAGGGCTAGAAATACGACTCTTCTCATTTCGCGCAACTCCACTCAAAGCATTGAATGACGACATATCAGCCTCAGTAAGGGCTTGCGTGGCACTATTGCAAGCAAAACAGCTCTGGGAAAGGAGATGCGATTGATGAGGTTGCATTCTCGTCTTCCCTCTGACAGCCTACTTACGCGATGTCATGACTCTGCGCTTAAGAGGCTTGGTATAAGAGGCCTTGGCAAACCGCACCACGCCTGATTCTTGGCAAAGAGCTCGCCAACGAACTAAGGCTCCCCCAAGTCCATGCGATGCTATCCCAGAGCGACTTCGTACCCTGAAATTGACTAGAATAAGAAGCGGGAAATAAGGGCTAGAAATACGACTCTTTCTCATTTCGCGCAACTCCACTCAACATTGAATGACGACATATCAGCCTCAGTAAGGGCTTGCGTGGCACTATTGCAAGCAAAACAGCTCGGGAAAGGAGATGCGATTGATGAGTTGCATTCTCGTCTTCCCTCTGACAGCCTACTTACGCGATGTCATGACTCTGCGCTTAAGAGGCTTGGTATAGAGGCCTTGGCAAACCGCACCACGCCTGATTCTTGGCAAAGAGCTCGCCTAACGAACTAAGGCTCCCCCCAAGTCCATGCGATGCTATCCCAGAGCGACTTCGTACCTGAAATTGACTAGAATAAGAAGCGGGAATTAAGGGCTAGAAATACGACTCTTCTCATTTCGCGCAACTCCACTCACAGCTTGAATGACGACATATCAGCCTCAGTAAGGCTTGCGTGGCACTATGCAAGCAAAACAGCTCTGGGAAGGAGGATGCGATTGATGAGGTTGCATTCTCGTCTTCCCTCTGACAGCCTACTTACGCGATGTCATGACTCTGCGCTTAAGAGGCTTGGTATAGAGGCCTTGGCAAACCGCACCACGCCTGATTCTTGGCAAAGAGCTCGCCTAACGAACTAAGGCTCCCCCCAAGTCCATGCGATGCTATCCCAGAGCGACTTCGTACCCTGAAATTGACTAGAATAAGAAGCGGGAAATAAGGGCTAGAAATACGACTCTTCTCATTTCGCGCAACTCCCTCCAAGCATTGAATGACGACATATCAGCCTCAGTAAGGGCTTGCGTGGCACTATTGCAAGCAAAACAGCTCTGGGAAAGGAGATGCGATTGATGAGATGAGCGCGCGCAACTGAAAAGGGGGTTTCACAGGCGACTGGGAAGAATAGCGAATGGGGGGGTTATTTTGACCTCGAAGTGATGTCTCCCTTTCAGTTGCTAGCGCTCATGTTGCATTCTCGTCTTCCTCTGACAGCCTACTTACGCGATGTCATGACTCTGCGCTTTAAGAGGCTTGGTATAAGAGGCCTTGGCAAACCGCACCACGCCTGATTCTGGCAAAGAGCTCGCCTAACGAACTAAGGCTCCCCCAAGTCCATGCGATGCTATCCCAGAGCGACTTCGTACCCTGAAATTGACTAGAATAAGAAGCGGGAAATAAGGGCTAGAAATACGACTCTTCTCATTTCGCGCAACTTCACTCAAAGCATTGAATGACGACATATCAGCCTCAGTAAGGGCTTGCGTGGCACTATTGCAAGCAAAACAGCTCTGGAAAGGAGATGCGATTGATGAGGTTGCATTCTCGTCTTCCCTCTGACAGCCTACTTACGCGATGTCATGACTCTGCGCTTAAGAGGCTTGGTATAAGAGGCCTTGGCAAACCGCACCACGCCTGATTCTTGGCAAAGAGCTCGCCGAACGAACTAAGGCTCCCCCCACGTCCATGCGATGCTATCCCAGAGCGACTTCGTACCCTGAAATTGACTAGAATAAGAAGCGGGAAATAAGGGCTAGAAAAATACGACTCTTCTCATTTCGCGCAACTCCACTCAAAGCATTGAATGACGACATATCAGCCTCAGTAAGGGCTTTGCTGGCACTATTGCAAGCAAAACAGCTCTGGGAAAGGAGATGCGATTGATGAGGTTGCATTCTCGTCTTCCCTCTGACAGCCTACTTACGCGATGTCATGACTCTGCGCTTAAGAGGCTTGGTATAAGAGGCCTTGGCAAACCGCACCACGCCTGATTCTTGGCAAAGAGCTCGCCTAACGAACTAAGGCTCCCCCCAAGTCCATGCGATGCTATCCCAGAGCGACTTCGTACCCTGAAATTGACTGACTAAAATAAGAAGCGGGAAATAAGGGCTAGAAATACGACTCTTCCATTTCGCGCAACTCCACTCAAAGCATTGAATGACGACATATCAGCCTCAGTAAGGGCTTGCGTGGCACTATTGCAAGCAAAACAGCTCTGGGAACGGAGATGCGATTGATGAGGTGCATTCTCGTCTTCCCTCTGACAGCCTACTTACGCGATGTCATGACTCTGCGCTTAAGAGGCTTGGGATAAGAGGCCTGGCAAACCGCACACGCCTGATTCTTGGCAAAGAGCTCGCCGAACGAACTAAGGCTCCCCCAAGTCCATGCGATGCTATCCCAGAGCGACTTCGTACCCTGAAATTGACTAGAATAAGAAGCGGAAATAAGGGCTAGAAATACGACTCTTCTCATTCGCGCAACTCCACTCAAAGCATTGAATGACGACATATCAGCCTCAGTAGGGGCTGTGCGTGGCACTATTGCAAGCAAAAACAGCTCTGGGAAAGGAGATGCGATTGTGAGGTTGCATTCTCGTCTTCCTCTGACAGCCTATTACGCGATGTCATGACTCTGCGCTTAAGAGGCTTGGTATAAGAGGCCTTGGCAAACCGCACCACGCCTGATTCTTGGCAAAGAGCTCGCCGAACGAACTAAGGTCCCCCCAAGTCCATGCGATGCTATCCCAGAGCGACTTCGTACCCTGAAATTGACTAGAATAAGAAGCGGGAATAAGGGCTAGAAATACGACTCTTCTCATTTCGCGCAACTCCACTCAAAGCATTGAATGACGACATATCAGCCTCAGTAAGGGCTTGCGTGGCACTATTGCAAGCAAAACAGCTCTGGGAGGAGATGCGATTGATGAGATGAGCGCGCGCAACTGAAAAGGGGGTTCACAGGCGACTGGGAAGAATAGCGAAATGGGGGTTATTTTGACCTCGAAGTGATGTCTCCCTTTTCAGTTGCCAGCGCTCATGTGCATTCTCGTCTTCCCTCTGACAGCCTACTTACGCATGTCATGACTCTGCGCTTAAGAGGCTTGGTATAAGAGGACTTGGCAAACCGCACCACGCCTGATTCTTGGCAAAGAGCTCGCCTAACGAAACTAAGGCTCCCCCCAATCCATGCGATGCTATCCCAGAGCGACTTCGTACCCTGAAATTGACTAGAATAAGAAGCGGGAAATAAAGGCTAGAAATACGACTCTTCTCATTTCGCGCAACTCCACTCAAAGCATTGAATGACGACATATCAGCCTCAGTAAGGGCTTGCGGCACTATTGCAAGCAAAACAGCTCTGGGAAAGGAGATGCGATTGATGAGATGAGCGCGCGCAACTGAAAGGGGGTTTCACAGGCGACTGGGAAGAATAGCGAAATGGGGGTTATTTTGACCTCGAAGTGAGTCTCCCTTTTCAGTTGCCAGCGCTCATGTTGCATTCTCGTCTTCCCTCTGACAGCCTACTACGCGATGTCATGACTCTGCGCTTAAGAGGCTTGTATAAGAGGCCTTGGCAAAAACCGCACCCACGCTGATCTTGGCAAAGAGCTCGCCTAACGAACTAATGCTCCCCCAAGTCCATGCGATGCTATCACAGAGCGACTTCGTACCCTGAAATTGACTAGAATAAGAAGCGGGAAATAAGGGCTAGAAATACGACTCTTCTCATTTCGCGCAACTCCACTCAAAGCATTGAATGACGACATATCAGCCTCAGTAAGGGCTTGCGTGGCACTATTGCAAGCAAAAACAGCTCTGGGAAAGGAGATGCGATTGATGAGATGAGCGCGCGCAACTGAAAAGGGTTTCACAGGCGACTGGGAAGAATAGCGAAAATGGGGGTTATTTTGACTCGAAGTATGTCGCCCTTTCAGTTGCCAGCGCCGTGTGCATTCTCGTCTTCCCTCTGACAGCTACTTACGCGATGTCATGACTCTGCGCTTAAGAGGCTTGGTATAAGAGGCCTGGCAAACCGCACCACGCCTGATTCTTGGCAAAGAGCTCGCACCTAACGAACTAAGCCCCCCAAGTCCATGCGATGCTATCCCAGAGCGACTTCGTACCCTGAAATTGACAGAATAAGAAGCGGAAATAAGGGCTAGAAATACGACTCTTCTCATTTCGCGCAACTCCACTCAAAGCATGAATGACGACATTCAGCCTCAGTAAGGGCTTGCGTGGCACTATTGCAAGCAAAACAGCTCTGGGAAAGGAGATGCGATTGATGAGATGAGCGCGCGCAACTGAAAAGGGGGTTTCACAGGCGACTGGGAAGAATAGCGAAATGGGGGTTATTTTGACCTCGAAGTGATGTCTCTCTTTTCAGTTGCCAGCCTCATGTTGCATTCTCGTCTTCCCTCTGACAGCCTACTTACGCGATGTCATGACTCTGCGCTTAAGAGGCTTGGGTATAAGAGGCCTTGGCAAACCGCACCACGCCTGATTCTTGGCAAAGAGCTCGCCTAACGAACTAAGGCTCCCCCCAAGTCCATGCGATGCTATCCCAGAGCGACTTCGTACCCTGAAATTGACTAGAATAAGAAGCGGGAAATAAGGCTAGAAATACGACTCTTTCATTTCGCGCAACTCCACTCAAAGCATTGAATGACGACATATCAGCCTCAGTAAGGGCTTGCGTGGCACTATTGCAAGAAAAAACAGCTCTGGGAAAGGAGATGCGATTGATGAGGTTGCATTCTCGTCTTCCCTCTGACAGCCTACTTACGCGATGTCATGACTCTGCGCTTAAGAGGCTTGGTATAAGAGGCCTGGCAAACCGCACCACGCCTGATTCTTGGCAAAGAGCTCGCCTAACGAACTAAGGCTCCCCCAAGTCCATGCGATGCTATCCCAGAGCGACTTCGTACCTGAAATTGACTAGAATAAGAAGCGGGAAATAAGGGCTAGAAATACGACTCTTCTCATTTCGCGCAACTCCACTCAAAGCATTGAATGACGACATATCAGCCTCAGTAGGGGCTTGCGTGGCACTATTGCAAGCAAAACAGCTCTGGGAAAGGAATGCGATGATTTGAGAAAGTTGCATTCTCGTCTTCCTCTGACAGCCTACTACGCGATGTCAGACTCTGCGCTTAAGAGGCTTGGTATAAGAGGCCTTGGCAAACCGCACCATGCCTGATTCTTGGCAAAGAGCTCGCCTAACGAACTAGGCTCCCCCCAGTCCATGCGATGCTATCCCAGAGCGACTTCGTACCCTGAAATTGACTAGATAAGAAGCGGGAAATAAGGGCTAGAAATACGACTCTTCTCATTTCGCGCAACTCACTCAAAGCATTGAATGACGACATATCAGCCTCAGTAAGGGCTTGCGTGGCACTATTGCAAGCAAAACAGCTCTGGAAAGGAGATGCGATTGATGAGAATGTTGCATTCTCGTCTTCCCTCTGACAGCCTACTTACGCGATGTCATGACTCTGCGCTTAGAGGCTTGGATAAAGAGGCCTTGGCAAACCGCACCACGCCGATTCTTGGCAAAGAGCTCGCCTAACGAACTAAGGCTCCCCACAAGTCCATGCGATGCTATCCCAGAGCGACTTCGTACCCTGAAATGAATAGAATAAGAAGCGGGAAATAAGGGCTAGAAGTACGACTCTTCTCATTCGCGCAACTCCACTCAAAGCATTGAATGACGACATATCAGCCTCAGTAAGGCTTGCGTGGCACTATTGCAAGCAAAACAGCTCTGGGAAAGGAGATGCGATTGATGAGAATGTTGCATTCTCGTCTTCCCTCTGACAGCCTACTTACGCGATGTCATGACTCTGCGCTTAAGAGGCTTGGTATAAGAGGCCTTGGCAAACCGCACCACGCCTGATTCTTGGCAAAGAGCTCGCTAACGAACTAAGGCTCCCCAAGTCCATGCGATGCTATCCCAGAGCGACTTCGTACCCTGAAATGACTAGAATAAGAAGCGGGAAATAAAGGCTAGAAATACGACTCTTCTCATTTCGC
Organism: Scolanthus callimorphus; assembly: GCA_033964015.1. NCBI lineage: Eukaryota > Metazoa > Cnidaria > Anthozoa > Actiniaria > Edwardsiidae > Scolanthus > Scolanthus callimorphus. The sequence goes on along the minus strand of CM066912.1, from coordinate 3,238,665 downwards.
GCAACTCCACTCAAAGCATTGAATGACGACATATCAGCCTCAGTAAGGGCTTGCGTGGCACTATTGCAAGCAAAACAGCTCTGGGAAAGGAGATGCGACTGATGAGATGAGCGCGCGCAACTGAAAAGGGGGTTTCACAGGCGACTAGGAAGAATAGCGAAATGGGGGTATTTTGACCTCGAAGTGATGTCTCCCTTTTCAGTTGCCAGCGCTCATGTTGCATATCGTCTTCCCTCTGACAGCCTACTTACGCGATGTCATGACTCTGCGCTTAAGAGGCTTGGTATAAGAGGCCTTGGCAAACCGCACCACGCCTGATTCTGGCAAAGAGCTCGCCTAAACGAACTAAGGCTCCCCCCAAGTCCATGCGATGCTATCCCAGAGCGACTTCGTACCCTGAAATTGACTAGAATAAGAAGCGGGAAATAAGGGCTAGAAATACGACTCTTCTCATTTCGCGCAACTCCACTCAAAGCATTGAATGACGACATATCAGCCTCAGTAAGGGCTTGCGTGGCACTATTGCAAGCAAAACCGTCTGGGAAAGGAGATGCGATTGATGAGATGAGCGCGCGCAACTGAAAAGGGGGTTTCACAGGCGACTGGGAAGAATAGCGAAGTGGGGGTTATTTTGACCTCGAGGTGATGTCTCCTTTTCATTTGCCAGCGCTCATCATATATAATATATATATATATCTATATAGTCCACCCATATTGTCTCTTTATTGTGATAATTATATATATATATATATATATATATATATATATATTATATAAACAAACACAAAGAATATAAAGAAAATGCTGCCCGAGTGGGAATCGAACCTCTGGATTCTAGCCAGATGTGCTAACCACTACACCATCGAGACATCCACGCGTGTACGCAGATGAATTTATGGGGCAGATAGTTGCGTAAGGTAGACTAGATACACTAGCCTTTTCCCGACAGATTTTCTTATATTCTAGCAGGCGACTGAAGGCACCGCAGCCTTTTTTACAATACATAATTATCACAGCAAGCTGAAACCAGCCAGAGAAGGAAATCTAAACAAACCAAAGAAATAAAGAAAAATGCTGCCCCGAGGGGGATCGAACCCACGTACTCTGGATCCTAGCCAGATGTGCAACCACTACACCATCGAGACATCCACGCGTTTATGGGGCAGATAGTTTCGTAGGTAGACTAGATACACTAGCCTTTTTCCGACAGATTTTCTTATATTCTAGCAGGGCGATGGAAGGCACGAAGCCTTTTTACAATACATAATTATCACAAGCAAGCTGATGAAACCAGCCAGAGAAGGAAATATAAACAAACACAAAGAATATAAAGAAAAAACAAATGCTGCCCGAGTGGGAATCGAACCCACGTCCTCTGGATTCCTAGCCAGATGTGTCTAACCAACACCATCGAGACATCCACGCGTGTACGCAGATGAATTTATGGGCAGATAGTTTCGTAGGTAGACTAGATACACTAGCCTTTTCCCGACAGATTTTCTTATATTCTAGCAGGCGACTGGACGGCACGAAGCCTTTTTACAATACATAAGATCACAAGCAAGCTGAAACCAGCCAGAGAAGGAAATATAAACAAACACAAAGAATATAAAGAAAATGCTGCCCGAGGGGAATCGAAACCACGTCCTCTGGATTCCAGCCAGATGTGCTAACCACTACACATCGAGACATCCACGCGTGTACGCAGATGAATTTATGGGGCAGATAGTTTCGTAGTAGACTAGATAAACTAGCCTTTTCCCGACAGATTTTTCTTAGATTCTAGCAGGCGACTGGAAGGCACGAAGCCTTTTTACAATACATAATTATCACAGCAAACACGTAGGTCATGTACCACCCCTTGTTTTTCCCACTCAAGCAAAATACTCGGGCATTCTGGTCAGCGGTTTCGCACGCAAATACAGCTGTTTTTCAAGATGGCGGCAAATTCGAGTTTCACGCTGGACGAAGTCATGAAATGGTGCAGGCAAGTGATAATAGCGGGGAAAGTTCGGAGGAATCAGGGGATGAGGAAGAAAAATGCGGGGACAAGCTTGTGGGGAATGGTGGCCAACTTCCCAACGGAAGAGCACGGTTTCGATCGGGAACTTTTTGTAGCGGTCGGGCGAGAAGTTCTACAGCCTCTAGTCCAACAGTGTTTCATGGCAAGCCTCGGAGATCCAGGCGATGGAATCACACAGAATGAGCGATCCAAAGGTAGATTTGATCTTGTAAACATTTGTTGATTCACTGGACAGTGGAATTAAATGACTCGACTTTCCATTTTACAGCTGCAACACTTCTATCCGCACCACTGTTAGCGCCGCCTCCGTGTTTTATCCGGAGGCCACACTGTGGCTGGAGAAAATTTACCGGCGATTGTCCGGTCCTGTGTCGATTCGCAAGCCATACACTGGAACCATTTCCCGACAGATCCCTCAAGCTATATTTCTACCATCAAGAGATTGATCAGGGTTGACGGGAACTTCCAAGAACCACAGTGCTATGTGGCTTGCAACAGAAAGGGAGAGGTTATTTCCTTTACCTCCAAACCTTCATTTATCAGGTAAAGTTACTATTAAAATATTATCATTTGATGCTGCCCAGATGGTCTAAACAGAGTGAACCCTTCAAACTTTCAGATTTTTTTCATTGCTGACGGGGAAGAGGAGCAAAGATATCAGGGATGGGCTCAGCCGTAAGCTGACAGCAAAAAGCAGATATGGGCACAGGGTGAAACTCATTGTTAGTCCAGAAAAAGACTTTGCGCTGGTGTATCATTTCCGATCTGGAAAGCTTGACATCACCTTTCATTATGGAGAGTGGACTGCTTTTAACTTTCCCAAGCATAACTGTAATTTGTAAACTAGCTGTAGCCCCATGGGCCATTCTATTCCATTTTTTAGCTGATGCACCCCTCCTTTCCCAATACGGAAGAGGTAATTTTCTCTAGTAACCCCCTCAGAAATTCTTCTTCCCCCTCGGACAGAAGAGCCTTTTGGGGGTTGTGCCCTCGATAAAGCCATGGAAGAGGCTTTTTTAATACATGTAATTGCACCCCCTTTGAAGAACCTACGGAAGAGCCATTTTTTGGTTTGACCCCCTTGGAAAAGGCCATTCATTACTGTTCTCACCTCATAGAAAACTCTTCTGTAGGTTCACCTCAGAGAAAACTCTTCTGTAGGGGATGGGGGTGTAGATTAAAAAATGGAATGGCCCCATGGCACATCATACCAAAGAATCAGGGGAGTACATTCCTCTAACTACAATATTATGCCATGAACCTGAGGCAGATAGTACATAACACTTGTCAAGTAAACATGTTTCATTTAGTATTCAAACCTCAATTACTTTAAACCTCAGACGGAATTTGGTACAATATCATCACCACAGTAGATATTAGAGGCAAAGTGCACATCATGCAATTCAGAAGCAAAAAGCTTCTGGAAAATCAGGAGATTGACCCAGGGGGGGGGGGGGGGGGGGACTCAATATTTTTGGCCTGAATTCGAGACCTATTTTCGCTCGGAAAAAAATTCAAGAGAAATTATGAGGAAAATACGTCTTGTTGGTACCTTTTAGGGGTCCAAAATCAACTAAGCGACGCCATTTTAGGTACCTTTTAGGGCTAAAATCAAAAGTTCCCGACGAGCACCCTTGCCCCAAAAAGAGGGGAGTCCCCCCCCCAGGAGATTGACCCCCAAAATTGCACATTGGCAATGTCTTGTAAGTGGAAGTAGCCCTAGTGTGGATGCACTATTAAGCGTTCCATTGATGACTGTTAATAGTGGTGTGGATCCAGAAAATTACATGGTGGGTATCCAAAAAAACTATGGAATTACATGGTGGGCATAAACCTAATTTCCAGGGTGGTCATCAGAACGTTCACTGAATTTGTAGGAACAACATAAAATGTCAAGGGTGGGTAGCTGAACCTGGGGTCCTTTACTAACAGTGGTATGCAGATTATTTTGGAAACTGCATGATAAGATTGGAATAGGATTTAAATAAAATGTACATGATCTGTAACTTTGTCTTTATTTTAAAGACTTGTAAGACATTGTTACATTGCAAAAAGATTGTATTAAAATATTATGGATGTTTTACAAGAATATCTTGAAGACTAGAATAGAATAAAAGGTGTTTTCTTACAAGAATTAATATTTTTAAGCATTGTATTATCATGTCAAAGAAGACATTAGAATAAATTCTATATACATAACTATATCTTGAAGACTAGAATAGAATAAAAGGTATTTGCTTACAAGAATAAATATTTTTAAGCCTTGTATTATCATGTCAAAGAAGAGCATTAGAATAAATACATTCAAATCTTCAATTAATTATTTTGTACATACAATATCTTCCACCACAAGGAAATATAATGGTGTTGATTTAAAGTATGAATAAGTGAACTTGTCAATATTACATTTATGTGTGGTATTTACAGAGATGCCAAACTCAAGTGAACAAAAAGCAGGAGATTTGCGATTCTCCCAGAAATATTGGCGGGAGATACAAGGGAACATGAAAGAAAATCTCCAAAATTCAAGAGGGAGAAAAAAACTGAAAAGCAGGAGTGGCATCTTTGCATTTGTGTGGTTCCAGAAAATATCCATATGCATCCCCCCCCCCCTCCCTCCCACAGAAGGTGCTAAAAAATGACCACCCACCCCACCACTCTGGGATTTCCAAAGGAAAATAAAGCATTTGTATGGAAAATACCCCCACCCCTCTGGAATTTCAAATCCCTTCCTGGGGGGCGGGAAGATTTTCTGGACCATGCAATGGGTATTTTACAGTTTTATTTTTCAGACATTCAATTATGAGAACTCCTTAATTATTATAAAATATTATAATTCAATACATCTCCTTTTTGCAAAACTATGAATATTAAACTTGTGTTTCTTATCAAATTTCAAAAGAAAACAAAGAGAAAAAAAGGAAAATGAACTATAATGCAGTATGCAGGTATGTCTAATGCAATATTGTTGCAGGAATTGTATATTTCTATATGAAAAGTGCAGTATACTCAAAAATGCCATATATTCGCTCCCCCACTATACCGTAGAAGGATCATTTCCTTTTTGAATTCAGCCTTCTAGTATGCAAAATGGCTGTAGAATAAATAAGCTTCAAGAAAAATTGTAGCCTTATGAAATTCATCTTACTCACTAGGAATTTCCATTACTTTACATCTCATTAAACAGTGCTGCCAGAACAAGCCACAGATCCCCTGGCAACTTATTAATGCCATTTTAAGCTCCACTGATGAAAGCTACATTTTTTGGATCCCAGATTGAGCCACTAAAAATTAGCCAAACTGTGGCAGCTACTTAAAAAAAAACATTCTGACAGCATTGAGTAAAGATATAAATATTATTAAAAATGAGAGGAGGCTGGGGTCTGTAAAAGTAGTAGCTACTAGAAAAAAAACATGAGAAGCAGTCAACAAGCAGAAATTTTGCATTACCAAGAAAACTATTCAGTACGTACAGCATGATGATCAATTCACATCAGAAATCCATTCAACTTATTACCCTTAGAATTGAACAACATCATTCTACTAGAGTTTTACTGGAATTCAGAAACCTTTAGTTGTACATACTTCCCATACCAGAGCAGCCACAAACATCAAAGCAATATTTTAAGAAAGCAAAATCTGAATTTGAAACATATTAATGAGTTGCTATCGGAGGATCCTTTGTTTACAGTCCTCACTCTTTGCATAAGCAGGGTCTAGATTCAGAATGTCTGAAGGAGCTCAAAAATAATTAGTGCTGAATATCAATAGCATAACAAAGCCTATTCAGAAGATTTGAAACTTATACATTCAGTTGTAAGGTTGCAGTTAAATTCAGTTAAATTGAATTCTGTTCATTTTAGAGAGAAACTGTGGGCTAATAAGAGCTTTTTGCCACCCAAAAGTACATTCCACTCATTTTTAAAAAGTTGTGTATTTAGAGCTTCCAAATCTTTATGAAGACATCAATACATTCTTAGGAATAGCATGTTTTATCTCAGCCATTTTTATTCCATTTATGAAAGGAAAGAGGCTATTCTTAAATGTCTTGAATTTCTTGGGGGGCAAGAGGCTCATTTAATGACCGGTAGCCCACATGTTTTCAGTAAATTGAATTTCCCACAATGTGCTCATAATTTGAATGACAAATGTCAAACTTTCTAATTAGGCGTCATTCGCCAGGTGCTATTGAAATTCTTTTTGTAGCTCCCATTACGCCTGCTGATTTTCACTATTGCTTTAAATATTATGTGTATGTAAACATTAACCTCACAATATTCTGCTATAAGTAGAGTGGAAAAAAAGGAAAACAATCCAACAAAAATATATAAAGGCATGCAATATTTTATATCATATTATTCATTGAAAGATCTATCAATCAACTGAAAACATTATGCAGGTATTTAACATTCACACTCCCCCTGTTGAGGACTCAACAAGCAACAGAATTCCAGGGTGGGTACCCTGGTACTGGAGCAAAATTCCAGAGTGGGTAAACATAACTTCAAGGTTGGTTTTAAGAAACAACCTAAAAGTGTCAGGATGGTATAGCTGATTATTTTTGCAACTGCCCTTTGCAAATGAGTTGCTGAAGACAGTTAGAGGAAATCTGAAAAATAAATACAATCATGCAATATAATTATCACATACATGTTTGTCTTTTAACAGCAATCTATCATGCAGTCATATGAAAACACTGCAAATGAGTTGCTGTAGATGCAGAGAGAGAAGAGTAAAAACATGAACTGATACAAGAAGGGTGTAATAATATGTTACATTATCTCACATTATTTGTCTGATGTGTGTTCAATCGAAAACACTGTTAATGATTACTATAGAAAGAAGAAAAAGAGTAAATAATTTTCTACTGTGTTTCACACATCAGAGCAGCCACTGGAAATGTTTTAGTTGCTGAAATCAAGGAAATACAACCATAATTACTTTTTTCCTTTCTTTTCAGCTTGGGATTATCATGAATTTGTTATAAGATCTCACTGAGCTCTCTCTCCAGGCTACCTGCAGTGTAGAACAAGGAACATCACTATCTGTGTTGTAAAATATCTTTATACAAAATCAAAAGATGTTGTTAGTAGTACAGTGTTCTGCTCTTTTAGCCTGCAAATCACTGTCCTTCAAAATAGGATACTACTCTCGTGAGAACAACCATTTGCAGCTGTCCTTGAAGGACAAAAATGCCCAGGAATGCCTCTGGCTACTGTGCCTATGACTCAACCATGTTTTCAACCATTTGGTCAAGTTCAACAACTTCACCTCAACTGTAATTCAGATTAAAGCAGTCGCAAAAAAAAATTGCCCCCCCCCCCCCCCCCCCCCCCCAGTGTTGAGGACCCCAGTCACAGCTACCGGTACGCACCCTGGATTTTTTTTTTGAACCACCCACCCTGGAATTGCAGTGATTCTTTTCATGACCCTGGAATTTCTTATGACCACCCACTCTGGAATTCCAAGCTTCATTTTGACCACCCACCCAGGAATTCCAGGTCCTCAAAAGGGGGGATGCAAATTTTTTTTTGTGACTGCCCGTTACTCTCTGAGGGTGATGAGCAATCCAAGAGGGTTGTCCAATACTTTACACATTAATTTATGCAGGGCATTGTATTGCAGTATTGTACTGACATAATGGAGTACAATTGTACCCTGGCCCCCAAAAATGTTGCATATAAAATTGTCTTTGAAATGATTCTCCATCCCTTTTCTAATGGTTCATCTCTGAGCATAAGAGTCTGCAGGGCTGAAAATTGCGCCCGTGGGGTCGCTTTTGCGACTAAGTTTTCTCTTTTGCGACTAAACTATGTCAGTAAGTTGAAGTTTTGCAACTCACTTCTTGTCTAATTCAACAGTGCAATAAAATAAAGTATCAATTTTAGAGTTTCTTGCCTTTGTATTCATTGATTGTGTCCTTCAAGCATTACATCAAACAGGGAATCTGAGATGGTGTTTACAAGCGATAGATACAGTGGTTTCCTAATAAGCAGTAGCGCAGGCACATTATTTTGTGCGAAGCCGCTGGTCATGGGTGACTAAATAAACACCTACATTATACTGCGGGTGCAAGTTCAGTTTTTGCAACTAACATTAATACCGTAGAATGGGACTAGAATAATTTTTCTAATTTGCAGCCCTGAGTGCTGGCGCTTTCATCACTGCATTGTGCAATTCCAGACAAAAACCATACCCCACCATGGCGGAACTGGGAAATTTACCTTTTTTCATTCAAATACTGTATTATCTTTTAGAAATTCCAGGGGGGGGGGATTCTCTGGAATTGCACATCAATGGATTTGAATCCCGGGTAGGGCAGACCCAAAATTCTGTCCTGGTCCTGTCGAACTAAGTTGAACGTAATTCTACTGTGCTTCATGTTTTTCAAGTGACATTCAAAAAAATTGTGAACTTTGATGAGTCAACTACCAGCAGTAAAAGGCACAAAAACAAACACATGCATAGGGTAGACTTTATATGCAATAAAGCATTTCACTTACATGCAGGATTAGTGATGCATCCAAAGTTTTTACAAGTAAAGGATTATGATGATATTGATAACTCGGTCCTTTGCAGTTGAGATTTCATACCAGTCAAACACTGCTGCTCTTGTTTTAAAATAGTACATACCGGTGAATGAAGGTCCAGTCTTTGAGACAAACAACATAACTAAACCTGAGGGACAGTAAAGTAACATGATGAGACTGTCAGAAGTATTACCCAACATCATGCAAGCTTACTAACACACAAACACAAACAGGCCCACAGCAACTGCTGCAAGCTATTGCAGTGTGATGGTGTCCCCAACACAGGGTGAATGTTAACAAATAAATAAATAAAATTATCTTTATTTCACTTTATTTCTTACCTTTCTTTCCCGTTATCCAGTGCTGACCCTTTTCTACACTGAGAACAACCTTACCTCTCAGAGGGTGTAGGCAGAAGGTGCATTTTAGGGCTGATGGTGCTTTGTGTAGCCACAGTAGCAAAATGCAGGATCACCCAAGGCTTTCTTTGGGATGTAAGAGAGAGATGACCTAGAAGGCTTAGAAATGTTAAAGCCCCGTTGACGCAGCCACACTAAAGAAACAAACTCATGAAGAAATACCTGCTCCCATCGAGCGCTGTAAAGGGTGTGCTGACTATACCTTGCAATAGATACATGTTTAGATTCTCTCCCCTCCATTGAATTAAGCCCAAGGCCCATACCATACTTCTCTAGCATGTCTCTCACATGTGCAGGCACTATATGTCCTACAGTCCAGGCAGTGGGATGGAAACCAAAAAAAATTATATGAGCTCTAATATATTGTGTACAAAGACTACTAAGGTTCTTTACCTCATCTGCTGTGACATCCAGTCTGCTAAACATAGAAACACAGTCACGTAGAATCAAGCAAAGATAAGCCAAAACATGCAAAGTGGCTTGACTTCTGGAATCCTTTGGAGCAAATGGTTCAACGCAAGCAATCAGAAACATAAATTTGTGCAAAAAAGTCTTGCTTTCCTTTCCTGTGAATCTGTAATCAAAGGCCTTACCTGAGTTCATGCGTGTCTCATCAAACCAAAACTCTATTTTCTTGGCCAGACGGGTCAGATTACATTCAAAACGCATCACGTTGACATACTTGACAAGAGGAGAAGTTGATGGAAGCTGGGAAAAAGAGAGAGAATCACTTTGAACATTACTCAGATAAACAACCTCATGTAACAGATGGCGATGGGCAAGGGCACAGGCATTGTTTTTGAGGTGAAGTGGTTCAACATGAGCATGCTCAATAAGTAGCCCTATTCTTGGCCTAAACTCCTGGCGGCTCTGATTTCTGGCAATAAAAGAAGTGATCTTTGCTCTATTAGTTTTGCTAGACAAATCAATGTGGCTACTCTGTTTCTGTAAATCGTTCTTGAACTTATCAACTTTCTGGACAATTTTCAAGCGATTGTTGTACTGCCAAGGTTGCCAAGTATTGCTCTTTTCATTGCCAAAGGTTCCATCAATGTTTGACCCAGTTACTGCAGTGACATTGGCAAAAGAGGAGAAATAAGTGGCACTGTTGCTGAGTTCCCCACCTAAAAAACAAAGCATCTTCATGTCATTAGGGAGTTCAGTAAAACGGAATTTTACATTTAACAATACACCATTCTGCTTGATTTCAAAAACATTTCTTTGAACATCAATAATCTCTGAAGTTAGTTTCTCAACATACCTTTGAACTGGAAGACAATCCTCTGTGCAGTTGGCACCAAAGAGCAAGAAGTTCTCGTTACTACTCAGGACTCCCCTACCTATGTTAAGAAAGCTGACGAGCCAAGAACATGCAGTGTCATCCTTCCCGAATGGAGCCCCATCTCCACCCAAAGCAACATAAAAAACAAATTCCTCTCCAAACACTTGAGCTCGTACCCACTGCATTCTGAAAGATAAAACTCAGCAAGGTAGACAAGCAACTCCTTCAAGTCCCTGTAACAACCTCTTACCTTACTGTGCTCAGGTAAGCCATCACATAAAGTGTCATATACAGAATAAATAGTTCCCATGGGTATAGATTTAACAAATGGCATTAGCTTGTTATATGGAACTAGTCGTGGTATGGGAAGATGGGAAACTGTAATGCGCTGCTGTGCCTGCTTGTTAGTAGCACTACGTTTATAGGCCTCAGCCCTATACTTTTTCATGTATTGCTTTTTCCCCATTACCCCAGAACTATAATAGACAGCAATGCTTCTTTCCATATTGTCATGCGATTTTTCAAAGGCCTGAACATCTTGTTTGTAAAGTTTAGGAATAACATGAGACTTAACTTTTGTACTAGCAGATATTACATCCTGTAAAACCCTCACCCCACATTCCTTCACAGCAGTGTCTGCCAGACCAACTTGTGTGGCCATAGAATGACAAGACTCTCCCCATGAATCCTAGCTGCGCTATCTACTAGCTCCTTTCTACGCCTACTAGACACTGATGAGCTTGTTGTCAGCTTCCCATTCTTGAGCATTGTTGGGTTTTTCTGCCTTTTCAGGACTGCATTCTCCAATTTAGACCTCTTAGACTTCTTTCCAGTCTCTTCCTCTAAATCTTCCCTGGCCTTTTCGATTTCTCCTGTGCATTCCACTACCTGAGAAGATAAATATTTCTATAATTGACATCACAAAATTACACAAGCAATGCATACTGTACCTTACAGCTCCACTGTGCGGTTTTATAACAATATGGTGCGTGAATGCCATTCATGTGACAACACGCCATATCAAACCATTCAATGTTTATTTTTTAGATGCGAGAGCTGGCAACGCGCGCCATAATGTGCGATTGCCTTCACGATTGTACTATCAATAAGACAATGTCAACTATCTTGAATGGTCGGCTAAAACTTACCTGCTTCACTGAAAATGTTTGAATTTTGATTTCCATCGGTATATTATTAAGACCATAATTATTCTGTCTCACGTACTGTATTACAAACCTTCCTATCTAATCTTTCTAGCGCAGCTCTCTTTTTCTTCAGCTCCTTCGTTTTAACCTCTAACATCTTGTCAACTTCCTCTATGTCGCTTTCCACTAGTTCTAGCTTTCTATTTTTCAGCACCGTTCTGTCCCTCGCATCTTTCGCCTTCTTCATGAATGCTCCGACGTTGAAGTGTTTCTTGCTTGCCATATTTTAAGCTTTCTGGCTAAAACTCAACGACTGTTATTTATATCATCATAACTACGGTTAACAGAACTATAGGCTGACTTTACCTGTGTAACATGGCGGACAGGCTGTAGATATCCAGCAGTTCAGACCTTGAATGTGGCGCGGATCAAAGCAAAAATCGAAAAATTAAAAACATAGCAATTCGGTTCAGTCATTGAAGATTTTCATAAATGCTTTTCTTTCTTTCTTTAACAAGGCCTCTCGAAAATAAAACAAGGGTCAAATAGGCCCTTCAGTCAATTTCCAGAGATTTGCAAAACAAAGTACAAAGAATTGCTTCTGAGAATATATTTACCTGCGAACTGCCGCCATGTTTGGTACCAAAGTGAAGATCTTGCCAAGGACAATGTTTTCCCGCCATCCGATATGTTGTCGAAAGCAGACGATCGCCACACGAAGGCCCGAAACATGGCCGAAATTCGAGTTCGCTATTTAGTCTCCAGTCTCCCAAAAGTTGCTCCCGTCCAACATGGCGACTGACACGATCTTCGCGGGAAATCGAGGGGGTGGTACGTGACGTGCGTGCAAGCTGAAACCAGCCAGAGAAGGAAATATAAACAAACACAAAGAATATAAAGAAAAATGCTGCCCCGAGTGGGAATCGAACCCACGTCCTCTGGATTCCTAGCCAGATGTGCTAACCACTACACCATCGAGACATCCACGCGTGTACGCAGATGAATTTATGGGGCAGATAGTTTCGTAGGTAGACTAGATACACTAGCCTTTTCCCGACAGATTTTTCTTATATTCTAGCAGGCGACTGGAAGGCACGAAGCCTTTTTACAATACATAACTATCACAACAAGCTGAAACCAGCCAGAGAAGGAAATATAAACAAACACAAAGAATATAAAGAAAAATGCTGCCCCGAGTGGGAATCGAACCCACGTCCTCTGGATTCCTAGCCAGATGTGCTAACCACTACACCATCGAGACATCCACGCGTGTACGCAGATGAATTTATGGGGCAGATAGTTTTCGTAGGTAGACTAGATACACTAGCCTTTTTCCCGACAGATTTTTCTTATATTCTAGCAGGCGACTGGAAGGCACGAAGCCTTTTTACAATACATAATTATCACAAGCAAGCTGAAACCAGCCAGAGAAGGAAATATAAACAAACACAAAGAATATAAAGAAAAATGCTGCCCCGAGTGGGAATCGAACCCACGTCCTCTGGATTCCTAGCCAGATGTGCTAACCACTACACCATCGAGACATCCACGCGTGTACGCAGATGAATTTATGGGGCAGATAGTTTCGTAGGTAGACTAGATACACTAGCCTTTTTCCCGACAGATTTTTCTTATATTCTAGCAGGCGACTGGAAGGCACGAAGCCTTTTTACAATACATAATTATCACAAGCAAGCTGAAACCAGCCAGAGAAGGAAATATAAACAAACACAAAGAATATAAAGAAAAATGCTGCCCCGAGTGGGAATCGAACCCACGTCCTCTGGATTCCTAGCCAGATGTGCTAACCACTACACCATCGAGACATCCACGCGTGTACGCAGATGAATTTATGGGGCAGATAGTTTCGTAGGTAGACTAGATACACTAGCCTTTTTCCCGACAGATTTTTCTTATATTCTAGCAGGCGACTGGAAGGCACGAAGCCTTTTTACAATACATAATTATCACAAGCAAGCTGAAACCAGCCAGAGAAGGAAATATAAACAAACACAAAGAATATAAGAAAAATGCTGCCCCGAGTGGGAATCGAACCCACGTCCTCTGGATTCCTAGCCAGATGTGCTAACCACTACACCATCGAGACATCCACGCGTGTACGCAGATGAATTTATGGGGCAGATAGTTTCGTAGGTAGACTAGATACACTAGCCTTTTTCCCGACAGATTTTTCTTATATTCTAGCAGGCGACTGGAAGGCACGAAGCCTTTTTACAATACATAATTATCACAAGCAAGCTGAAACCAGCCAGAGAAGCAAATATAAACAAACACAAAGAATATAAAGAAAAATGCTGCCCCGAGTGGGAATCGAACCCACGTCCTCTGGATTCCTAGCCAGATGTGCTAACCACTACACCATCGAGACATCCACGCGTGTACGCAGATGAATTTATGGGGCAGATAGTTTCGTAGGTAGACTAGATACACTAGCCTTTTTCCCGACAGATTTTTCTTATATTCTAGCAGGCGACTGGAAGGCACGAAGCCTTTTTACAATACATAATTATCACAAGCAAGCTGAAACCAGCCAGAGAAGCAAATATAAACAAACACAAAGAATATAAAGAAAAATGCTGCCCCGAGTGGGAATCGAACCCACGTCCTCTGGATTCCTAGCCAGATGTGCTAACCACTACACCATCGAGACATCCACGCGTGTACGCAGATGAATTTATGGGGCAGATAGTTTCGTAGGTAGACTAGATACACTAGCCTTTTTCCCGACAGATTTTTCTTATATTCTAGCAGGCGACTGGAAGGCACGAAGCCTTTTTACAATACATAATTATCACAAGCAAGCTGAAACCAGCCAGAGAAGGAAATATAAACAAACACAAAGAATATAAAGAAAAATGCTGCCCCGAGTGGGAATCGAACCCACGTCCTCTGGATTCCTAGCCAGATGTGCTAACCACTACACCATCGAGACATCCACGCGTGTACGCAGATGAATTTATGAGGCAGATAGTTTCGTAGGTAGACTAGATACACTAGCCTTTTTCCCGACAGATTTTCTTATATTCTAGCAGGCGACTGGAAGGCACGAAGCCTTTTTACAATACATAATTATCACAAGCAAGCTGAAACCAGCCAGAGAAGGAAATATAAACAAACACAAAGAATATAAAGAAAAATGCTGCCCCGAGTGGGAATCGAACCCACGTCCTCTGGATTCCTAGCCAGATGTGCTAACCTACGAAACTATCTGCCCCATAAATTCATCTGCGTACACGCGTGGATGTCTCGATGGTGTAGTGGTTAGCACATCTGGCTAGGAATCCAGAGGACGTGGGTTCGATTCCACTCGGGGCAGCATTTTTCTTTATATTCTTTGTGTTTGTTTATATTTCCTTCTCTGGCTGGTTTCAGCTTGCTTGTGATAATTATGTATTGTAAAAAGGCTTCGTGCCTTCCAGTCGCCTGCTAGAATATAAGAAAAATCTGTCGGGAAAAAGGCTAGTGTATCTAGTCTACCTACGAAACTATCTGCCCCTTCAGTGGATCGCAGACTTCCTAACGGACAGGGAACAAAGAGTAAAACTAGCGCAAGATTGCTACTCGGAGTGGGAGCGCATCCCGGCCGGCGTCCCTCAAGGGACCAAACTTGGTCCATGGTTATTTGTCATGATTAATGACATCCAAGTCGGGGGGATCAGCCTTTGGAAGTATGTTGATGATACCACGATCGCCGAGACTGTGCACAAGGGAGAAGCAAGTAGAACTCAGGTAGCTGTAGACGAGTTAGTACGACAAACTAAGTCCGACCGTTTCGTGCTAAACGAGGCCAAATGCAAAGAACTGCAGATCTGTTTCTCGACTTCCCTACTGAGTTCCAGCCTGTCCAGGTTACTGCGGTTTTCGTAATTCTGCGAACTCTTGCTATTGATTTCCAACCGTAAAACCGCCTTCTGGCTTCCGTCAATCAACTCCCGAGTCTTTCGTCGTTGCTCCTTGTGCTTTTTGATTGGCCAGCGCCTAAGCAGTGCTAAAATGGTTTCCTGTCGCGACAGCAACGTTACGTGCTGGCCAATCAAAAAGCACAGAGTAACGACGAAAAGACTCGGGAGTTTGATTGACGGAAGCCAGAAGGCGGTTTGACGGTTGGAAATCGTTAGCGAGAGTTCGCAGAATTATGAAAACCGCAGTAATAATAAGAACATAGAAGTCGTTAAGAAAGCAAAGTTGCTGGGCCTAACAATATCAGATAATCTTAAGTGGAACGACCACATTAGTGAAGTCATGAAGAAAGCAGCATCGAGGCTCTACCTGCTTAGGCAGTTTAAGCGCGCTAACGCCGATACAAGCGAGCTGTTGTGCTTCTATATAACCTGTATTCGTCCTATCCTGGAATACGCCTGCCCTGTATTTCATAGTAGTTTACCAGCGTATCTCTCTAAAGAGCTGGAGAGCGTTCAGCGGCGCGCCTTACGAATCATGTCCCCTGATCTGAGCTATAGCGATGCCCTAGGGGCGACTGGTCTAGTGTCTCTCAATGATAGAAGGCAACTACTAAGTGAGCGACTCTTTAATGAAATACACCAAGATAGTAACCATAAGTTGCACAACCTTTTACCGACTCGTAATAATTGCAACCGTTTGAGGCGTAACCGCACTTTTAATTTGCCTCTGTGCAAAACGGCACGGTTTCGAACAAGTTTTATTATCCACAACGCGGCTAAGATGTAAATATTTCGAATTTTTATTGTAATTAACTAGTTTTTTAAACCTTTTATTATCATTCTTGTATATAGTATTTTATTTATTTGTATATTTTATGTAAATTTTCCGGTATTCAGCTTTATGGCAGCCAAGGAAATTTTAATAAAGCTATCTATCCGCTATCTATCCTAAATTCATCTGCGTACACGCGTGGATGTCTCGATGGTGTAGTGGTTAGCACATCTGGCTAGGAATCCAGAGGACGTGGGTTCGATTCCCACTCGGGGCAGCATTTTTCTTTATAGCGGAGCTCCAGCGCGGGCCGAAGGCCCGCGCTAGCGGAGCACCATACCTAAGAGAAAAACGTATAGTATACTATCGAGTTGATTTTTGAACGTCACGGGCATTATGGATCTTTTTGATGACGTCAGTGATGACGTAAGGGCACGTGACTTTGGTATAGAGTTCCTCTTATGGCCTTTGAAAGTTTGTCCAAGTTTGGCTTCTATAGAAGCTACCCTTCGGGAGATATGATTTTTTCTTTAATTTTCTGGTATTAAACCTATGGCGTACGCCGTCCGTCCGTCCGTCCGTCCGTCCGTCCGTCCGTCCGTCCGTCCGTCCGTCCGTCCGTCCGTCCGTCCGTCCGTCCGTCCGTCCGTCCGTCCGTCCGTCCGTCCGTCCGTCCGTCCGTCCGTCCGTCCGTCGTCCGTGTACACATGGGAACCCTGTGGTATGCAAAGAAAAAAATATATCTCCTCAAGGGAACACGCTCAGACAACCATACTTAGGATATTTTGTCTATGCCACAAGGGGGGTGCTGTAACCCGGACACGTGATGTGACGTCATCGATGACGTCATCAGTGATTGAAAAATGAATATCTCGTGAAGGGAAGACTCTAAGACAACCAAACTTTGGTAGTGTAGTCTAGGTCACCAGGTGAGCGAAATGAAGTGGTCACGTGATATGACGTCATCGATGACGTCATCTATGCTTAAAAAATGAATATCACGTAAAGGGAAGACTCTAAAACAACCAAACTTGGGTAGTGTAGTCTAGACCACCAGATGAGCGAAATGAAGTGGTCACGTGATATGACGTCATCGATGACGTCATCTATGCTTGAAATATGAATATCTCGTGAAAGGAAGACTCTAAACAACCAAACTTGGGTAGTGTAGTCTAGACCACCAAATGAGCGAAATTAAGTGGTCACGTGATATGACGTCATCGATGACGTCATCTTTGCTTGAAAAATTAATATCTCGTGAAGGGAAGACTCTAAAAGAACCAAACTTGGGTAGTGTTGTCTAGGCCACCAGATGAGCGAAATGAAGTGGTCACGTGATATGACGTCATCGATGACGTCATCTATGCTTGAAAAATGAATATCTCGTGAAGGGAAGACTCTAAGACAACCAAACTTGGGTAGTGTAGTCTAGACCACCAGATGAGCGAAATGAAGTGGTCACGTGATATGACGTCATCGATGACGTCATCTATGCTTGAAAAATTAATATCTCGTGAAGGGAAGACTCTAAGGCAACCAAACTTGGGTAGTGTAGTCTAGACCACCAGATGAGCGAAATGAAGTGGTCACGTGATATGACGTCATCGATGACGTCATCTATGCTTGAAAAATTAATATCTCGTGAAGGGAAGACTCTAAAAGAACCAAACTTTGGTAGTGTAGTCTAGGCCACCAGATAAGCGAAATGAAGTGGTCACGTGATATAACGTCATCGATGACGTCATCTATGCTTGGAAAAATTAATATCTCGTGAAGGGACGACTCTAAAACAACCATATAAACCATGTACACATGGGAATCCCTTTCATTCACATGAATGAGCTCCGCTTTTAGCCAGTGGCTAAATCTATATATTATTCTTTGTGTTTGTTTATATTTCCTTCTCTGGCTGGTTTCAGCTTGCTTGTGATAATTATATATATATATATATATATATATACAGCGGTTTGCAAAAATTCTGTCTGAGAAGTATATAAGTATATAAGTATATCGCCGATTGATACCTTCGCATGCTCAATGCACTTCTATTATATTATTTCTCTGTTTAGGCTTTGTTGCTGACTGTTTTTAGCTTTTTCCATGCATATAATGTGCCCGCCATGCGTTGTTTGGGAGACTTTTAAAGTTTCGCGAAACGCCTTCTCGGCTGGATGAAACGCCATTGCAAGAACGCGTAACTGAAACCCTAGATTTTGCTGCTGTTTTTAACGAAATGTTTATTTTATTCAATCTATGGATTTAGAATTGGTTTTATTTATGTGTTCTCGGTAGTGGTGATCAACAGGTATCTCTGAGAAAGGTGAATTTGACGTGTATTTAATGACTAATTAAATATTCAAAACGGCGTCTTCTACGCAAAGCACGTTTTTAGTAGAACGCGACATTGCCTGTATCTTTTCGAAATTTAACTATTCCACGGAAAAGAACAAACACTCACTGATAGTGGGGAAGTTATAAGAGTTATAATCTATCTCCGTTTTCGATATCAGTTTATTCTATTTTAATCGATTGAGAGCTGTGTACATCCAAAGTCTCGGTGACAGTGAAGGAAGCCATTTCGCAGTTGTTCTTCCCCACTCTGCATTTGAATAAATAAATCATTCATCAGCATTAACCAATATTCAAAGTTTGTCATTCAAATATATTTTTTGTAACTCTCCTACCCCATGCCCGAAATGATCTAATTAATTAATTTGTCAAAATCAAAATTACATCAAAATTAAGAGTTTGTTTCTCTTTTCGGTCTAATTATAAATTCAAAATTATGAAAAATATTCCTTGGATCAAAAAATAGAAGAAATAAATATAAGGAAACTGAAGTAAGTTTTTTCGCACCTCATTAATATTATAGAGAGTGTTTTGAGTGTCTTTTATTTCGGAAACATCGGGACTACTTTCCGAAAATACAAAGAAATGAACTCTATTTAAATCCAGGAAAAGTTTTAATTTTTTGAATTTATAATTAGACCGTAAAGAGAAATACATTTTAATCTTTTATCGATTATAAACGTACTTTTTCCAACACAGAGATAAATCGGCTTGGAAAATAAATTAGATTGCTTCTGGTATGAGTGAAGGGATTTTAAAATCTTTGAATGAAAAACTTTGAGCGAAAAAATGTAAGCGGTGAATGAGTTATTTACTCAAATGCCGAGTGGGAAGAACCCCGGGGAAGAACTACTGCGAATTGGCTTCTCATTCACTGCCAGTACATAGATCCATCGATTACGACAGACTAAACTGATAACGAAGACAGAGATTTATAACTCCCATAACTTCCGCTCTATACACTCAGTGCAGAAAAGTTAAATTTCGTAGAAAAGTTAAATTTCGAAAAGAGAAAACGCCAATTCCGCGTTCTACTAAAACGTGCATTGCGAAGAAGACGGCGTTTTGAATATTTAATTAGTCATTAAAACACGTCAAATTCATCTTCCTCAGAGATACCTGTTGATCACCAATAACGGTAACACAAGAATAAAACCTATTCTAATTCCATAGATTGAATAAAATAAACATTTCGTTAAAAACAGCAGCAAAATCTAGGGTTTCAGTTACGCGTTCTTGCAATGGCGTTTCATCCAGCCGAAAAGGCGTTTCGGGAAACTCCAAACGTCTCCCAAACTACGGATAGCAGGCACACTATATGCATGGAAAAAGCTAAAAACAGTCAGCAACAAAGTCTAAACAGAGAAATAATATAATTGAAGTGCATTGAGCATGCGAAGGTATCAATCGGCGATATACTTATATACTTCTCAGACAGAATTTTTGTAAACCGCTGTATATATATATATATATATATATATATAATATATATATATATATATTTAGTATATACTACACGGGAACCTCCATAGATCGCGCGTTTTGATTGGTTCGCTATCTCGGGATAATGCCACAATATTCCGAGATCGAAAGCAATATCCCGAGATTGAGAAGCCCGAGTGCAAGTGGTTCGGATATTTTTACTTTTTAAAGGAACTATCTGATTCGAAATGCAACGGAAAAATCCTTCTCAATTAACTTATGTTGTCTCTTTAGTTTTTCAAGGTGAATCAGAGAGAGAATGTATTTCTTGAACTTCGAAAATGTGCTGTTCTTGTTTTTCAGTTCTTCGGAATCACAGAGATCGATGATTCGTTCACGGCACTTTTGATAGACGAATTACATTCACAACAACAAATTAATTAAGGCAATTTCACAGCACGAAATCCTTACTTTACGGATGCGATTTGGACGCGAAAAGGTGACGTAAAGGAAGCATTTACAGACATTTACGCAACCTTTTCTTTTGCGTAAATATATACTTTACGCAGCGATAACGCTTTGCGTATAGGCTGCGTAATGACACAAAATCCGCAACTTTACGCTTACCATAATGAAGCGTAAAGACGTTCTTAACGCAGCTTTACGGAGAATGTAAATTCTAGTAAAGAGGGTCTTTACGCTTACCATAATGAAGCGTAAAGTCGTTCTTAACGCAATTTACGGATAATGTAAATTCTAGTAAAGAGGGTCTTTACGCGTGGGACATGTGCTTATTGGTTCGAAAATGCGTTTATAGATTTTTCTGTTATACGGCGAAACTTCGCGTTTAGACAGCGTTAACTTCATTTGGAATATGCTTTCTATTTGTACTACGTTTGTTCACACAGAGGGGCAGCTTGTTGCGCTCCTGCAGGCCTGTAATTTGTTCCACCCAAGAATAGAGAAAGCCTTTCACCTCGCGATTAAGAAGAAATGTCCCTGGTACGGTGAGGCGTGGTATAAAAAATGAGCATTGTGAACCTAGTCATGAGGGCAAGCTGCACTGCAGCACAAATACAAGCACAATGATTTTGAGAACTGTTCTTTTATTAGAATTTACCTTCCAATCTTGCCCTTATATAATATATTATTAAGAAATACAACTTTGCCCATCATCATTTCAATATTATTGTTTAAATTTAAGCGAGAAGAGGAACATTTTCATCTTCGCGGAGAACGTCGGTTTGCCAGACGAACTCTTTCAACAAAATTATGAGTGTTTCCGCGTCGGAGTACAGAGCGCTCTTGTCACTTCTGGCGTAGTACATTGTACAGATGCATTCGCTTGGGAACTTTGCTCTTTCGGTGCGCCTTTGTCCATAACGTTTTCAGCCACTCAAAGTCGATGGTTAACTTTCTGGAGAAGAAAGCAATAGGAGCATAATGAGTATGAAACAAACACCAATATTTTGGTTTTGGTTTTATCTGGGATAAACAATATAGAGACATTGGTTGTGACGCACATACCGGTACATGCATATGCATTTTACCATACTCTTCCCCCCAGTGCATGTTACTAAAACGGGGACTCGGGGACGGGGAATAGCGGTCTGGGGACGAGTAACCAGAACCAATACGTCCCATAACTGCATAGATGTGCAAAAATGAAAATAACGGAGATTGTTTCTGATGCGAAAAAAACAAACTTAAACCATTATTACGCCGTAAAAATAGAGCTTTGTAGTGCAAGTGGGATATTTTCATCGGCATGTTTTCATTCTTGTAAATCAAAAGCCTGTTGAGAAAAGGCATATTTTGCTATGATGTATAGGATGGAAATTACACGACTTCGCATTACTAACAGGCGAACACAGATATGCTAGGGGGAGTTGACAAGAACGCATTTCCTCACTCAACTGCCAGACATTAAATTAACATGAGGCATCCTGATTTCCTGGATACAGAAACATTTGAGTTCTCAAATGACCTTGAGTGGGATAAGCTTGAACAAAGCAGCTATGACCTGTATATTTTGTGTTATTAACTTCTCCAGTGAGACTGAAATCCATCCCCACCATCATCACAAATTCACCTGCTTGCCTTTGACTGCATTTAAAAAGTTCTTTTTACAGCCGATTGTGTTTGAGCGTTTTACCCTAACAGTTCGCACGTTATGTTTGAACGTTTAAAAGTTGTGTTTCTAGGATGAAACGAGACGTTTCTATGGCGAACCAAAGAGTTCTGTCCTCTCTGATTGGTCAGTGAAAAATACACATGGCGGTTGCCTTTGGAAACGTCCGACTTTTTGTCTCACAACGCAACTTTCAAACGTTCAAACGTAACGTGCGAACTGTTTGGGTAAAACGCTCAAACGCAATCGGCTGTAACACGAAAACCGGCAAAACACCTTGCATTTCTTCAAAAAGAATTTGCACTCGCGAGCGGCCGCCATGTTTATATTATGCAAAATGCACAAAACCTGTGGTTCCCCGTTCCCCAGATCCCCTCTCCTCGTTTTAGTAACATCCTCCCCAAGTAGACTGTTACGCCTTTCGATTTTTCAGGCTGCCGGCAGCTGTCTCAAATAGACGAGTTGCGTATGTATGTACCACATGATCAATATTTGGGAGCGCTAACTTTGAGAGATTGGCCAGACAAATAGACTGCTTTCAGTATATTAAAATTCCTACTTGAATATGAGGGTCAGGGGAATAACACAAAACAAATAAGTTATTCATTTTTCGATGCCAATGCAGTTTCTTTTTATTTATTCCCCTGAGCCTCGGCTTAAAATAAGAATATTACTATATCGAAATTTGTCGATTGTTTTGCTACTTTCCAACAAAGTCTTCGGCCAAAATTGTAGATCACGTGGTATGTAAACAACTTGTCATGTGGTACATAAAAAGGTGACTCGCTCGCGATCAATTTGAGACAGCCACAGGGGGGCTGAAAAACTGAGAGGTGTACTAAGGGTCTACTGGGAAGAGTAGTACAGACTCCAAAATCTAAATCAAGGTTTTCTCAAACAAACTCACTTTTACACACAAGGCAAGCTTTAAGCCTGCAGCCAAGGGCGTAAAAAGGATTATGGTAGGTCTCCCCCTTCCACCAAAACATAAATCAAATTTTGAGAAATTTCCGAATGGCCCCATTGTGGGGTACATGTTCTGAAATTGCTCCATAATGACTTTATAATATAGAGCAAATTTTTAACGCAGTAGAAGTAATGTGGTTTATATTTTAATTAAAGTCATAGCATTGTTCCAGCTAAGGGGCCGACCATGAGAAGCGGTGGATGATTGTGAAAAAAAATATCCTGCACAGCATATTTGTCATAATCCTCGACTAATTTTACGAAATAAATATCCTACAATGTCTTAGAGACGTAAAAAAAAATCTTGCAAAAAAAATCATCCACACCCCCCCCCCCCCCCATCAAAAGTCAAATGGTCAGCCCCTAAGGCTATCTTTCCATGAAGCCAGGGTAAGCATCAGCCCAGGTTGTCAGGCGAATCTCGGTCAACCCTTCTGCTCATAATCCTTTGAAAGTGTTTTCATCCTGGGACAGCCCGGTTCTCAGACAGGATTGCCTGGATGGAAAATCAATTGATAACTATACCCATGCACACAATCACCATTGTCATAGCAACATTTCATTTTTAATAATAATAATAATGCTTTCTTTGTTGAGGATTGCACTTAATATTAGAAGATAACACGCATGTGGCCTTTAAAATAAGGAAAATATTGTTTCTTATAGAAAACACCAAAGCAAATTTTGATTCTGATATTCTCAATTCCAGGGATAGGGGTGATAATTTGGCTCTTTGTTGTGTATTCTTTGTAAAATTTGTTGGAAACTTTTGTGTGATCTGGTAAATCATTAAAATGCTGATATTAGAAAAAAAACATATTTACTATGGTATAAATTTATTAGTTTACTGTAAAATATAAACAAAGTCTTATTTAAGACTATTGTAAAGACTATTTGAGCAATATCGTTACTTCAGAGTTTGATTCCTATTGCCTTTACATCAGTTTGTTTTTGAAGGTTCCCATGAAAGGAATAAGCAGTGGTAGTCGTACCAAAAAATATTCATGGAGACCTGAAAACAATTTTTTTAAAGTTTCCTGAAATAATGAATAGCAACTTTTTTTATGCCTTCCTGTTCAAATTGCTCAAAGTTCTAACACAATCTGTCTTAAATATTCTCATGTAATTTTGCAAGTCTCCTGTCTTCCAGGCACTAATGATATTTTCACAAAAAAATAAATTTGTAACAAACCTCTCAGCAAGCCTTGGACCAAGGGCATCTTTCCTCCCCTCCATGGTCAACAATTACTGTCTCTTTGACTTCATCTCTTGTAGCCATTTGCAGCAGATTCTGACCTGTTGAGTTAGGTAATAATATTAAATGTATTATTCACCTGACAGTCCTTAACTGGCAACACCTAGGATAACAAGAATAACTCCTGCTTTCTCAAAATACTTCATAAGTACCAATCTACAAAAGTACTGGTACATAGGTCTTTCTTAGGATAATGTGGATGATCTACTGGAGCCACGAATAGCTGTGTTACAGAACGAGTAACTCCTTAAATAAATGAACCACAAGTCTTCTAGTAGCTGTAATGTTTTTGTCTGCATTCCTTTCTCCGCAGGCCACGCAGGCCACGTTTCAGCTATGTAAATCTGTAGCAAATAAATCTCACTTATTTCCTTTGATGTCTCTCGTTATAATCAATTTGGTGGATGGAATCACTTGGAATCGAACAGAATTTGCGTAACTCTTGGTACATGTATGACTCACTTGGATTGCCAATTGGAAGGGATCTAGGGTCATTCAAACTGGTTCCTAGTCTGCTAGTTTCTCTCTACTATAATACCTACACAAGGTATTCAGCAAAATGCTCGACAATTGCAATGCCACTCTAAAACTATACCGGCCATGAACTTCACCGAGTGTAGGTTTTGGTCGAGGGTCGAGTGTCGAGGGTAAGACGTCGAGGGTCGAGGGTAAAATGTCGAGGGTCGAGGGTAAAATGTCGAGGGTCGAGGGTAAAATGTCGAGGGTCCATTTTTTTTTCTTTTTCTCAGGGTCGATTTCTTTTTTAAATGCAAATTCTCGGTTTTCCCCGCTTTATTCGCTCACATGCCCGCATGTTGGTGAAAGCGTTCTGCAGATGTTTCTTCAGACTTGCCGCTACAAGTTTTCTTATCGCAGACATTTGTCAATCAAACCTTTTGCTTCGCTAATTAGACTGCACGTGAAGGGAAGCAAAATCCTCTGTTTAACCGTGGAAATCTCTAAAGTTAAACAGCAAAATTCGAAGCAAACTTGCCGAGTCTGAGTATTTTGGGCAAGAAAAGATTTTAATGTTTTGCTTTTATTCAATCTTCGGGAAAACCAAGATTTCCGCGGCATTTTCACAACCTATTTCTAGCGCTCACTTCACTAGAGTGCTTCGTGAAAGATCGCAAATGATATTCGACCTAACTTCATTTCGCTTCGTATAATGAGTAGCATGGAAGCAAAACTAGTAAGTGCTGGGTATAAAATCACGTCGGCGATTGCTTTTTCTGCGCTGTCAGCATATCGCAATGGGACTACCAACACTCCAGTTCATTACCAGTTGAAGAACGCCGTGTTCAAAATCTTCGAAAAACACCAGTTCGATGAACGTAGAGGGGACTTCCTTTGGTTTGATATTATCTCAGACCATGGATCGTAGAAAAGATCCATGCTCAGACCAAAATATTTTATTGTTGTTCTCATTTGTGTTCTCCTGTTTGAGCAAGATCCGCGTGCTTACACGCTCGGCACGCTCTTTCGAGGAAACCTTTCTGAGAACTCCTGGCGAAAAAGCACAACAAATCTGCCACAGTTTTAGGGAATTTGATTTTGAAAAATATTGCCCGAAATTTACGCCTGGAGTTTTCGGAAACATTTTGTTTTATCCCGCTCCGCGCAGGTCGAAAAAGGTGGGAAAATTCTCAGCACAACTGTGTCGGAGTCTATCCACGTATCAGTCAGGAAAACCAAAATTTGCATTCTTTAAAAAATATTTCAACATGTATCACGGGAAAAAATTATTTCATTTATTTGCAGAAAAAAATTGGACCCTCGACATTTTACTCTCGACCCTCGACATTTTACCCTCGACCCTCGACATTTTAACCTCGACCCTCGACGTCTTACCCTCGACACTCGACCCTCGACCAAAACCTACACTCAACTTCACCAAGTTACACACCGAAAACCTATGTACTCATTTCAATTTAACTCAATTTCAGTTAACTCAATTTCAGTTAACTTTCAAAGAAAGTTTGAACAACAACTTTAACAACTGGAAGCTGTTTCGGCTCCTCTGGTTTGGTAAAATATCATAAATTTGCAGCTAACCTTGTGTTGTTAATATACATTGATATTATATTGATAAAGTAGGGAAGTGAGCGGAAAATAAAGCAAAAGGGATCATCCAAATGGCAACCCAATTTAGTGTTCAACTAACAATTATGCAAGTTCCATTGGATTGGATACCAAGTTATTTCTCCCTCAAGTTGAATATACGAGAGACATACCATAAGAGGAAATAAGTGAACTTTATTTACAACCACAAACATAATAAGCTTTAAGCCAGCCTTCGGTTTGGTAGGATGCTCTGAGGGAAGTCAATGTTCACTAGGTTGGTGTGTATTATTTGTAAAATAAGCATAACTGCGCAAGCTGTCTGCGGGCTTCAAAGTGCTTACCTGCTGTAGTTATTAGTTTCAATCCTTGCTTTGTACTGTCAAGTTGAGCTTTAAGTCTTCATATAACACCAGGAAAGCTTTATTCCGTCTGATACAGCGCTAAAATGCCCACAAGAACCGACAAACAACGACGACCAACACTCGTGTTGGAAAATAACGGTTTTCCCGCCGATGCTCAGAGAGCATGCGTACTGGAGATACCGCTGAAGCAGCACGCAGTCACCTTGAAAATTACCCAGAAGAACTTGCGATTGGACGACATTCGCCGCAGTCACTCTAAACGTGTAACTCGGCGCTTTCTTTTGAAAATACGAGACGAAAAGTGTTTTGTTAAAACAACGCTAGATTACTCCTCTTTTGGGGAGTTATTTTAGCTCTAATCAAATTCACTCAAGCGAGTACTAGCAGTACTTCTATAGGTAAATCCATTGCCTGACGAGGGAATTCCACGCTAAATTTCACGCGAAAAACCGATATCGCTCGAGTCGCGCAGCGACGAGAGCGATATCGGTTTTTCAAGTGAAATTTAGCGTGGAATTCCCGAGTCAGGTAATGGATTTTCTTTGAATCCCATGCCGGACATTTTTAGAGAATAAGTCTAAATTTAAGGGAATTTGACAGTGGATTTCGAGTGCTTGAAAGCCGCGCTAGTGCGAAAGCGATAGAATTTTCTGAATCTCAAAACGAAAGTCCCTTGAAATTAGGCTTTGCTGCAATAGCGAATCTTTAAAACATGAAATTACAATATATAAATGTTTAGATGAGAGAATTCATTCAGTTCAGTGTTCAGTGTTCTGATTCAGTTCAGTGTCAACACACTGAAAGTGGACTGAAGCCAATTTGACTATGAAAGCGATCGAGTCTACAAAGAGTTTCAAATGATTTGAATTAGTAGAATTATCTTACTGATCGGAAATGTTTTAACTTTTAAAGCTTACTTGTTTGATTTCTTGTTCCCTTACGGCTTTCTATCTCCTTTATTCATGGTAAAAAGTGCAGCTCCTGTAGTGTTTTTCGTTTTGCATGTGCTTTCCACCTCCAACATTTGACAGAACTTTTCAATCGATGACAGAACTTTTAAGTCGAACTAGCCAACAGCTTCTCGTTGAAATTATCTTGTAAAGTAAATATCTGGACATTGCCTTGCATACCCAGGGTAGAAATACCCGAAACGTTGGAGGAACCAGAGAGATTTTGTTTCCAAAACTTGTTGTGTTGACCAGACGAGAGTTTTGTGTCTTGTGGAGGCGCGTGTGTGCCCACGTTTCACAAAGCGCGCGAAAAACTGTGATACGAAAAATGGAGATAAATACATTTCCCCTGCTTTTATCGTAGCTAACTTCTATAGGTAAATCCATTACCCGACGAGGGAAGTCCACACTAAATCTCACGCGAAAAATCGATATCGCCGCGACGAAATTTAATTTCGTAGAAATATAATTTCGTGGGCGTCCTGTGTTTTCATTAGATTCTACTTTTGCAGCCATGTAATTCCACAAAAAATCTCCCTCGATTTCAGCCAATCAGCGCGCGAGATAGAGTCATAGCATGGGATTCTCTTCGAAATTCTTACTCCTGT
Organism: Scolanthus callimorphus; assembly: GCA_033964015.1. Classification (NCBI taxonomy): domain Eukaryota; kingdom Metazoa; phylum Cnidaria; class Anthozoa; order Actiniaria; family Edwardsiidae; genus Scolanthus; species Scolanthus callimorphus. The sequence goes on along the minus strand of CM066912.1, from coordinate 3,210,464 downwards.
CATTTAGTACTCCCGAGTACTCCGTCAAAGGGGCTATTCTAATTTTAAAACAATTATACTCCACAAAAAGTGTTTTTTTTACCAATCGTTGCTGAATAGACTGTTTGCAGTCCCATATTTATGACCGTGTGCGCATAGCCTTGACGTGACTCAACCGTCTGTCACACAAACACAAGTGAATCATATGTGTTAAGAATCATTTTTCAATGTAAATACTGTAAAAAGGGTAGAAACCTTCGCCTTCGCACCAATGCTGCAGGCGATCAAGAGTGCGCTATTTGTCCGTATATCCGTGCTTTTCCGCATTGTATATTTTCTTGATTTTGAACCTTGATTTTGGACATTTTAGCGCTGTATCAGACGATTTTGAACCTGTCGCGAAAATTATTCAACAGAGTGTTATGTTTGTTATCCGCTGTTAGTTTGCTGTTCGACTTCTCCTATTTTGTAAAATCGCAACTTTTTAAAGGCTCCTTCTTTACAGCGATTGTTTTGCGTAAATGTCTGCAAAGAACGCGATCCTAAACGCACATTTACTTGTTGCGTAAATATTGTTGGGTTTACACAACTTTACGCTTGCGTAAACGTTTACAGTCACTGAGTACGAAAACCGTGAATACTTGAAATATGCCGTGAAGTTTCGTTCGTTATTCGCTGTTAATTTGCTGTTCGAGCTGTCTTTTCGTAAAAAAACGTAACTTTTAAAAGGCTTCTTCTTTACGACGATTTATGTTTCGCGTAAATGTCTGTAAAGAACGCCATCCTAAACGCACATTTACTTGTTACGTAAAAGATCGTTGGGTTTACTCAACTTTACGCTTGCGTAAACGTTTACAGTCACTGAGTACGAAAACCGTGAATACCTGAAATATGCCATGAAAGTTTCGTTTGTTATTCGCTTTTAATTTGTTGTTCGAGCTGTCTATTATCGTAAAAACGTAACTTTTAAACTGGCTTCTTCTTTACGGCGATTTATGTTTCGCGTAAATGTCTGTAAAGAACGCCATGCTAAACGCACATTTACTTGTTACGTAAAGATTGTTGGGTTTACTCAACTTTACGCTTGCGTAAACGTCTACCAGTCAAACTATGAAAAACGTGAATACCTGAGATATACGCCACGAAACTTTATCAGTATTTTGACTTATTCAAAAGAGCTGGTAGGAGCTTCAAGTCTTGGTATTGGTGCTCTTTATTTTATTCTTTCAATTCTTGTTCTGAAAATTATTTACTATAAATATGATCCATTTTATCAGTGTTCTACGCATGCAAGAATTCATAAAAAACATACTTCAGATATATTGCAGGTGTTTACAGTTTTCGCAGTTTGTGTGTAAAAAGGTTTACGCTTCTTTAATATCTGCGAAAAGGTCGCGTAAAGGTATTTTAACCTTTTACGCAAGTTTACGCGTCACGTAAAAATGCGTAAATGTACAGGCTACCTTTACGCAAAAATACGCCGATAGCAAAATTCCGTAAAGTCCTCATTTCGTGCTGTGTTTTGTCGAGAACATATCTACTTTGCCGAACATTTACATGTACACCTGTAGGTTGGAAGGGACAGTAAATCGTAGAAGCCAGTCATTGAGTGCAGTTTTAAGAGAGAATTTCATTTAAGCTTACCGTCGACTTGTTGATTCGCTTGATCACGAGCCATCCGACATGATCAAACGTATTTAAAGTGGTCTCTCTTTTTATGAACAAGGTCTTCCTCGTTGTCCCAGAGTTTGAAGAGGTTAATTTCCCAAATGTCTGTTTGAATATTCCAAACGAATCTTGAATTTCTCTGCCAGCAGGTTGAAAAATATAGTCATCCATCGGTGGTGAAATGGCGACCAAAGGCAAAGTGCTTTCAGCGAGGGCAACTCTGCAGTTTCACAATCCATAATCGAAGGCACAAAATGCGAATTTATCCCTTGAATCCATCCTTGCAACCTTCTAAAAACTTAAATCGTTTATCGTAGTCGATATTAAGGTTTTAAAACAAGTGTTTTCTGGCGTTTTTGCTTCTCTAAAACAGCAGCAAGTTTCCACCATGTGTTCAGTAGCCGAATGCTTGTAGTGAAGTCTGACGTAATGTCACGTGCGAGACAAACGTCACGCATACAGAAAGAGGCTACAAAATGTCGGCAAATGCCACATTTAGTGTCGTTCGGATATTTTTTGGAGTGTTCCCGTGTAGTATATACTAAAACAATTATTCTCCTCAGGCTCAGTAAATAGTGGCGAATAGTCCCCTCGACCTCCGGTCTCGGGGACTATTCGCCACTATTCACTTCGCCTTCGGCGAATAATTGTTAAATATGCTGTATAAATCGTGTCATAATCAAAAGCCTGGCTTGTTATGTAAAAAGCCAGGCTTTTTACATGTAACAATCCAGGCTTTTTACACCCGATATATATTTATATTTTGCGACCGGTTTGTTACACGATATGATATATTTTGTAAAAAGCCGGGATTGTTACATAACAAAACGGGACTAATTAACATGGGCTACAGGAAATACACGGGAAATTTACCTGATTTTTACAGCACAAGTTTATAGTACTAGCCACATTTTGATATTTATTAATGCATTTCCTTCTAAAGGTAGTTTCGCATTTAATATCAATACTGGAAAGACAATACATTACCGATAATCTACCCCAATAGAGTACATGCACACAGATGGGCGAGATGTTGGTTTGAAATTCCCTCTCTCAAGCACCGTTTGGATATCGCCAAAGCTAGAAAAACAACTTTATGAAGCTTTGCGAGGCGGCAATTAAAAGCTTCACTAGTCACTAATATAAGTAATGCAATGGATGCCAAAGATGTGAGCAGATTTCAGAGGACTAGTAAAACCAATCGCAAAGCGATTACACAACTGTCTTGCTTGAATACATGAATCAATTACTCATACGCAAACCCGGCCCTATTAAGTATCTCGCATCGCTTGGCGAAATATAACAATTATCTGATGTCCAAATGTCATTCACAAATTTCCTATAAATTCACGGGTGTGAGTTTCCTGCTTCAATGTTATTGCGCATTGACATTTGCTTAGTCAAGGGTTTCGTCTCCCATTCCGAAGACAATTTGATTCACTGGTAAGGGCTTTTCCTTGAACCTGCTTTGTCAAAAACGACAACATAATTTATTTCCAGTTTGTTTTTACCACTTCTCACTGAATGCTCACTGAAACCGCTTGCATTGCTGTTATGGACTTGTTGTAAAGTACGTTAAAGTCACTGATAGTTTTGCTATCAGGACCAGTAGTGGTAGCTCTAAATGTTCTTATATTTTGTGGTAAGCTCTAAATGTAGCTATATTTTGTGGGATAATTCACAATACATCGCTCCAGTATTGTTCGCCGCCAAAACGTGTTGACTCATTCATGATGTATTGTCAAAGTAAGGATCAAAGACAGCCGGGATTTTTACACCGGTCACAAAGCATTAAATGCATTTGGGTAAGAAGCGAGGATCTTTACACCATCTTCTTATGCTTTCTACTTTGTAAAGATCCGAACTTTTTTCATAGAAATCCTACCTAACTGTATATGTCTCAAGTCCAGGAGTTTTGCGTGTAAAATGGTAGTATTACGTCCGGGAGCGGTTCTTTACAAGATAAAATATTGTACCAGGTTCTTTACTGGATTATATTGTGACTGTGTTTTTACATAACAATCCCGGCTTTTTACAAGATATATATTGCGACCGTCTTTTTACATAACAATCCCGGTTTGTTACACGATATATATTGCGACCGTCTTTTTACATAACAATCCCGGTTTGTTACACGATATATATTGCGACCGTCTTTTTACATAACAATCCTGGTTTGTTACACGATATATATTGCGACCGTCTTTTTACATAACAAACCCGGTTTATTACACGATATATATTGAGCCCGTCTTTTTACATAACAATCCCGGTTTGTTACACGATATATATTGAGCCCGTCTTTTTACATAACAATCCCGGTTTGTTACACGATATATATTGAGCCCGTCTTTTTACATAACAATCCTGGTTTGTTACACGATATATATTGCGACTGTCTTTTTACATAACAATCCCGGTTTGTTACACGATATATATTGAGCCCGTCTTTTTACATAACAATCCTGGTTTGTTACACGATATATATTGCGACCGTCTTTTTACATAACAATCCCGGTTTGTTACACGATATATATTTTGTAAAAAGCCGGGATTGTTACATAACAAAACGGGACAAACACGGGCTACAGGAAATAAAATGGAGATATTATTTACGTGATTTTCGCAGCACAAGTTTTACGAAGAGTACTAGCCACATTTTGATCTTCCTTCTATTAATGCGCTTCCTTGTAAAGGAAGCTTCGTATTTAATATCAATACCGGATTGACTATAAATTTCCGAGTATAAACCCTCGATCAGATATGGGCAAGATGTTGGTTTGAAATCATCGTTTGGGTATCGCCACACAGCTTGAAAACCACTTGATGACTCTTTGCGGGGCGGGGAAGCTTCACTAGTCACTAGTAATGCAATGGATGCCAAAGATGAGCAGATTTCAGATGACTGTAGTAAAACCAGTCGAAAGCGATTACATGCACAAATTTCTTGCTTGAAAACATGAATCAATTACACATAAGCAAACCCGTTCTATTAACTATACCTCGCATCTCGAATTGCTTGGCGAAATGTCATCACAAGTTTCCTAATTCACGAGTGTGAGTTTCCTGCTTGAATGTTATACTCGATTATACATAGGCACTACTGTGCATTGACTTGCTCAAGAAGTGATCTACTACAGTCAAGGGTTTCGTCTCCCATCCGAAGGGACAATTTTATTCACTGGTAAAGGTTTTTCCCTGATCTTAAATATGCAAAGAACCAAGATGTTATGTTGAGCGCGGGTTTTTGCATTGGAATAAAGCCATAAGATAATGGTGTAAAGATCCTCGCGTTTTACGCAAATGGGGGCCCAAATGCATTTAATTTACAGCAAGTCCATAATAGCAATGCAAGCCGTGCCAGTGAGCAGTCAGTGAGAGCAGTCAGCGATTCAGTCGTTTTCGGCAAAGCAGGTTCAGCATCTCTATAAAAAGAGACAGGCTTTCTATTTTGTAAAAGATTCGAACTTTTTACATAGAAATTCGTACCTAACTGTATATGGTTCAAGTATACGAATTTTGCGTGTAATGTGGTAGTATTCTTACGTTGTAGAATGCCGGGATTTTACTTTTAACAACCCTGCGGTTCTTTACATAATTGATAAGATAAAAATTGTGCCCGTCTTTAATACTTGTGACATATCCCGGTTCTTTTACAGGATATATATTGTGCCCGTCTTTTTACGTAACATTCCCGGTAAGTAAGAGTTGCCTGAGTTGTCTTTTAATAAACAAAGCCGAACATTTGGCAAGTGATCTGTTGTTATACTCAGTTATTCTGAATCGCCGGCTTTTTACAAGATACATATTGTGCCTGTCTTTTTACATAACAATCCCGGTTTGTTACACGATATATATTTTGTAAAAAGCCTGGATTGTTACATAACAAAACGGGACAAACACGGGCTACAGGAAATAAGCGGGAGATTTACGCGATATTCTCAAGCACAAGTTTTCCGACTAATACTAGCCACATTTTGATAAGGAGATTTATTTTTAATATCAATACTGGAAAGACTATAAATAACTGGCAATCAAACCTTCAATAAAATATTTTCACACAGATGGACGAGATGTTGCTTTGAAGATTCTTCGCGGCTTGAAGGCACCTTTATTTTGCCACAGCCAGAAAGGAAGCTTTGCGAGGTGGCAAAACCTTAATTAGTCATGTAATGGATACCAAAGATAACGAATTTTCACATGACTATTAAGTAAAATCAATCGCAAAGTGATTACACAAATTTCTTGCTTGAACAATGAATCGATTACTGCAGTCTATACGCCAAACCGCATCTCGAGTTGGTTAGCGAAATCAGCGAAATAGAACAATTACCTGTCAAAGTATCATTGACACGTTTCCTAATCCGCGAGTGTGAGTTTCCTGCTTGAATATTTTACATGCTCGATACTACTGTGCATTAACTTTCTCGAGTAATCTTACTTCAGCAAATGCTAGTTCAAGGATTTTCCTTCATCTCCCATTCCGTTCCAATTTGATTCATTGCTAAGGGCTTTTCCCTGAACCTGCATTTGTCAAAAAACAACTTGTTTTCAGTTTTTACCACTTCTGACTGACTATTTACCGACACGTGCTTGCGTGGCTGTTATGCTTGTTGTCATGTACGTTTAAGTCACTAAAGCTTAACTTCTAGTTTTGTAGCTCTACAGTGCTTTACAGGTCGAGTGGTAAGCTCTAAATATAGCTTTATTTTGTGGGAAAAGCCCTTACCAGTGAATAAAACTGCCCTTTCCGAATGGGGGACGAAACCTTTGACTGTTTTAGCTCACTCGAGCAGGTCAATGCACAGTAGTGCCTAGATAACAATCAATCAGGAAACTCACACTCGTGAATTTTTGGACAGACGAATTGTTTTATTTCGACAAGCAATTAGAGATGCGAGGTATACGTACAATGTATAGAGTTTACAAAAACTTGATTTTAAGGTTTATGAAAAAAAAAGATAAATCACACTCACGTTTACAAAAAACGAACACACAAACACAGAATGGGAAACTAATGTTGTCAAGGGCTACCACAACTGCCCTTTTGAAACAAGGATTGGGGACATATAAGTCGCGATGAGGCCCGGAAAATTGGAGATCGAGGCCCGGCTTTTAAAGTAGTTTTTTTATTTATTGAATTGATATAAACATGAACAAAATGGGACAAAACTGGGGATTGTGTTTTGTCCCATTTTGTTCATGTTTATATCAATTCAATAAATAAAAATACTATTTACGAGACACTAAAAGCTGAATAATTTATAGTTTCCCGATTAGATAACACTGAACAGAGTGCATAGATAGCGTAGCCCCGAATTCTGACACGTATTATTTTTTATCGAACTAGATCGAACTGGATCGAACGTTCCGAGGAAGATTGTACGATCTAGTTCGGAGATCGTACTCACCCAAATTCTAGAGTTCGATCCGGTTCGATCTCAAAAGAGCTCGAACCGTATCGAACGATCCGCGTTCGATCCGGTTCGAGCTCTTTTTAAGTTCCATTTGGTTCAGACGACACGCCGGGTCATCAAGTAGTTTTCTAGCTGTGGCGATATATAGCCTTTTCAAGAAACGTTGTCGGTGCCCAAGAGAAAAGAGAAAAGACCAAAGAGAAGACCGAAAGGCGCTCTGGGTAAAGAAAGAATAGCGATAAATAAAACAATAGCAGCCGGGTAGAACAAAAACTTTTGAAAACTCGTTTAGTGTCTTCACAGTTTAACAGTTCTCTCGTCCTTGTTACAGAAATATAATTTCACACAAAACATTGCTTTTGTTTATATCATATCCCCTTACATTTCAGCGCGTATCCCGGCACTAAACAATATAGTAATTAGGCTGGGCAATTAGACGTCTGAAACCGCGTGCAAATTGCTTTATTGCTGTACACAAAATACAGTTTCAGAGACGAATCATACCTGCGCCGTACAGTGAAGACCTTCGTTGGCGAATGATATCGCTTCGTCTTTTTTCGGGGCTTTCTACAAGAAAGAACTGTTGAGAGAACCATATAGAATCCTCTGAGGTGAAGGCTCTCTAAGCACGCGTCAGAGGTAATCAAGACTCTCTTAGCACGTACCAACATGAAATTGAGTTGGAGAAATAATTAGAGCACGCATTTGGAAACAAGCTTTTTTTTCTCAAACACATTTCTTGGTAGCGGGGAAAATCAAAATCTGCTCATCAAAAGTAAAAATCAGGGAAATAAATTTTCTGAAATCTATTCTATTACGTCTGTGATATTTGAAAAAATATATATATTCACCGTTCGCACTTATTGCTCTAAACAAATCACCTCGCAGTCCCATGATCACTTTCGGTCTTCTCTTTGGTCTTTTCTCTTTTCTCTTGGGCACCGACAACGTTTCTTGAAAAGGCTATAAACGATGCTTTAAGCCGTGAAGGGTTTCAAACCAACATTTCGCTTTATTAAGGGTTGACTACCGGTAATTTATAGTCTTTCCAGAAAAAGGCATTAATAGAAGAAAGATCAAAATGTGGCTAGTACTATTCGGAAAACTTGTGCTACGAAAATCGCGCAAATCTCCCGTTTATTTCCTGCAGCCCGTGTTTGCCCGTTTTGTTATGTAACAAACCCGGCTTTAAAAAAAATATATATCGTGTAACAAACCGGGATTGTTATGTAAAAAGACGGTCGCAATATATATCGTGTAACAAACCGGGATTGTTATGTAAAAAGACTGGCTCAATATATATCATGTAAAAAGCCGGGATTGTTATGTAAAAAGACGGGCTCAATATATATCGTGCAACAAACCGGGATTGTTATGTAAAAAGACGGGCTCAATATATACCGTGTAACAAACCGGGTTTGTTATGTAGAAAGACGGTCGCAATATATATCGTGTAAAAAGCCGGGTTTGTTATGCAAAATGACGGTCACAATATTATATATGGCGTAGCAAACCGGGATTGTTATGTAAAAAGACGGTCGCAATATATATCGTGTAACAAACCGGGATTGCTATGTAAAAAGACGGTCGCAATATATATCGTTATCAAAGCAGGCTCAGGGAAAAGCCCTTACCAGTGAAATAAAATTGTCCCTTCGGATAGGAGATTAAACTCTTGACTGTAGTAAGATCACTCGAGCAAGCCAATGCACAGTAGTGCCTACTATGTATAACAGGCCGAAACTCACACACGTGAATTAAGAAACTTGTGAATGACATTTGGACAGAAAATTTATTTTATTTCGCCAACAACTCGAGATGCGAGGTATAAGCGGATTTGCTCATGAGTAATTGATTCATGTGTTCAAGCAGGATATTTTGTGTAATCACTTTGCGATTTGTTTGCTACAGTTATCTAAAATTTGCTCATCTTTGGCATCCATTGCATTACTTATATTAGTGACTAGTGAAGCTTTTAGGCTCGCAAATCTTCATCAAGCATTTGTTTTTTAGCGGTGGCGATATCCAAACGGTGCTTTTTAGCAGTGAATGAATTTTAAAGCAACATATCGCCCATATTTGTGCAAGTTGATTGTCTGTAATTTATAGTCTTTCCAGTATTGATATTAACTACTAAACCTCCTGTAGAAGGAAACGCATTAATAGAAGAACGATGAAATTGTGGCTAGTACTATTCGGAAAACTTGTGCTGCGAAAATCTCCCGTTTATTTCCTGTAGCCCGTGTTTATCCCGTTTTGTTATGTAAAAAGACGGGCTCAATATATATCGTGTAACAAACCGGGATTGTTATGTAACAAGACGGTCGCAATATATATCGTGTAACAAACCGGGATTGTTATGTAAAAAGTCGGTCGCAATATATATCGTGTAACAAACCGGGGGATTGTTATGTAAAAAGACGGTCGCAATATATATCGTGTAAAAAGCCGGGATTGTTGGATCTTGGCTGAATATATATTTGCAAAAAGCCAATATTGTTACGGTGTATAAAGCCTGGCTTTTTACATAAAAAGCCGGGATGTTTACACGATATATATTATGACTGGATTGTTATGTAAAATGCCAGGCTTTTTACATGTAAAAAGCCGGGATTGTTACAAATATATATTTTGTAACAAGCCAGGCTTTTTATGTAAAAAGCCGGTCTTGTTACATGTAACAAGCCAGGCTTTTTACACCCGATATATATTTATAATTTGTGACCGATATTTTACATAACAATCCCGGTTCTTTACACGATATATATTGTGACTGGCTTTTTACATAACAATCCAGGCTAAATATATATTTGTAAAAAGCCAGGATCTTTATGTAAAAAGCCGGGATTGTTACGGTGTAAAAATGCAGGCTTTTTACATAACAATCCCGGCTTTTTACATGATATATATTGTGACTGGCTTTTTACATAACAATCCAGGCTAAATATATATTTGTAGCAAGCCAGGCTTTTTACGTGTAAAAAGCCAGGATTGTTACGGTGTATAAAGCCGGGCTTTTTACATAAAAAGCCGGGATCTTTACAAGATATATAATATGACTGGATTGTTATGTAAAAAGCCAGGCTTGTTACATGTAAAAAGCCGGGATTGTTACAAATATATATTTTGTAAAAAGCCAGGCTTTTTATGTAAAACGCCGGGATTGTTACATGTAACAAGCCAGGCTTTTCATTTTCAGCCACGATTTATACATGACATATATATATATATATATACAGCGGTTTACAAAAATTCTGTCTGAGAAGTATATAAGTATATAAGTATATCGCCGATTGATACCTTCGCATGCTCAATGCACTTCAATTATATTATTTCTCTGTTTAGACTTTGTTGCTGACTGTTTTTAGCTTTTTCCATGCATATAGTGTGCCTGCTATCCGTAGTTTGGGAGACGTTTGGAGTTTCCCGAAACGCCTTTTCGGCTGGATGAAACGCCATTGCAAGAACGCGTAACTGAAACCCTAGATTTTGCTGCTGTTTTTAACGAAATGTTTATTTTATTCAATCTATGGAATTAGAATAGGTTTTATTCTTGTGTTACCGTTATTGGTGATCAACAGGTATCTCTGAGGAAGATGAATTTGACGTGTTTTAATGACTAATTAAATATTCAAAACGCCGTCTTCTTCGCAATGCACGTTTTAGTAGAACGCGGAATTGGCGTTTTCTCTTTTCGAAATTTAACTTTTCTACGAAATTTAACTTTTCTGCACTGAGTGTATAGAGCGGAAGTTATGGGAGTTATAAATCTCTGTCTTCGTTATCAGTTTAGTCTGTCGTAATCGATGGATCTATGTACTGGCAGTGAATGAGAAGCCATTTCGCAGTAGTTCTTCCCCGGGGTTCTTCCCACTCGGCATTTGAGTAAATAACTCATTCACCGCTTACATTTTTTCGCTCAAAGTTTTTCATTCAAAGATTTTAAAATCCCTTCACTCATACCAGAAGCAATCTAATTTATTTTCCAGGCCGATTTATCTCTGTGTTGGAAAAAGTACGTTTATAATCGATAAAAGATTAAAATGTATTTCTCTTTACGATCTAATTATAAATTCAAAAAATTAAAACTTTTCCTGGATTTAAATAGAGTTCATTTCTTTGTATTTTCGGAAAGTAGTCCCGATGTTTCCGAAATAAAAGACACTCAAAACACTCTCTATAATATTAATGAGGTGCGAAAAAACTTACTTCAGTTTCCTTATATTTATTTCTTCTATTTTTTGATCCAAGGAATATTTTTAATAATTTTGAATTTATAATTAGACCGAAAAGAGAAACAAACTCTTAATTTTGATGTAATTTTGATTTTGACAAATTAATTAATTAGATCATTTCGGGCATGGGGTAGGAGAGTTACAAAAAATATATTTGAATGACAAACTTTGAATATTGGTTAATGCTGATGAATGATATATTTATTCAAATGCAGAGTGGGGAAGAACAACTGCGAAATGGCTTCCTTCACTGTCACCGAGACTTTGGATGTACACAGCTCTCAATCGATTAAAATAGAATAAACTGATATCGAAAACGGAGATAGATTATAACTCTTATAACTTCCCCACTATACAGTGAGTGTTTGTTCTTTTCCGTGGAATAGTTAAATTTCGAAAAGATACAGGCAATGTCGCGTTCTACTAAAAACGTGCTTTGCGTAGAAGACGCCGTTTTGAATATTTAATTAGTCATTAAATACACGTCAAATTCACCTTTCTCAGAGATACCTGTTGATCACCACTACCGAGAACACATAAATAAAACCAATTCTAAATCCATAGATTGAATAAAATAAACATTTCGTTAAAAACAGCAGCAAAATCTAGGGTTTCAGTTACGCGTTCTTGCAATGGCGTTTCATCCAGCCGAGAAGGCGTTTCGCAAAACTTTAAAAGTCTCCCAAACAACGCATGGCGGGCACATTATATGCATGGAAAAAGCTAAAAACAGTCAGCAACAAAGCCTAAACAGAGAAATAATATAATAGAAGTGCATTGAGCATGCGAAGGTATCAATCGGCGATATACTTATATACTTATATACTTCTCAGACAGAATTTTTGCAAACCGCTGTATATATATATATATATATATATATATACAGCGGTTTACAAAAATTCTGTCTGAGAAGTATATAAGTATATAAGTATATCGCCGATTGATACCTTCGCATGCTCAATGCACTTCAATTATATTATTTCTCTGTTTAGACTTTGTTGCTGACTGTTTTTAGCTTTTTCCATGCATATAGTGTGCCTGCTATCCGTAGTTTGGGAGACGTTTGGAGTTTCCCGAAACGCCTTTTCGGCTGGATGAAACGCCATTGCAAGAACGCGTAACTGAAACCCTAGATTTTGCTGCTGTTTTTAACGAAATGTTTATTTTATTCAATCTATGGAATTAGAATAGGTTTTATTCTTGTGTTACCGTTATTGGTGATCAACAGGTATCTCTGAGGAAGATGAATTTGACGTGTTTTAATGACTAATTAAATATTCAAAACGCCGTCTTCTTCGCAATGCACGTTTTAGTAGAACGCGGAATTGGCGTTTTCTCTTTTCGAAATTTAACTTTTCTACGAAATTTAACTTTTCTGCACTGAGTGTATAGAGCGGAAGTTATGGGAGTTATAAATCTCTGTCTTCGTTATCAGTTTAGTCTGTCGTAATCGATGGATCTATGTACTGGCAGTGAATGAGAAGCCATTTCGCAGTAGTTCTTCCCCGGGGTTCTTCCCACTCGGCATTTGAGTAAATAACTCATTCACCGCTTACATTTTTTCGCTCAAAGTTTTTCATTCAAAGATTTTAAAATCCCTTCACTCATACCAGAAGCAATCTAATTTATTTTCCAGGCCGATTTATCTCTGTGTTGGAAAAAGTACGTTTATAATCGATAAAAGATTAAAATGTATTTCTCTTTACGATCTAATTATAAATTCAAAAAATTAAAACTTTTCCTGGATTTAAATAGAGTTCATTTCTTTGTATTTTCGGAAAGTAGTCCCGATGTTTCCGAAATAAAAGACACTCAAAACACTCTCTATAATATTAATGAGGTGCGAAAAAACTTACTTCAGTTTCCTTATATTTATTTCTTCTATTTTTTGATCCAAGGAATATTTTTAATAATTTTGAATTTATAATTAGACCGAAAAGAGAAACAAACTCTTAATTTTGATGTAATTTTGATTTTGACAAATTAATTAATTAGATCATTTCGGGCATGGGGTAGGAGAGTTACAAAAAATATATTTGAATGACAAACTTTGAATATTGGTTAATGCTGATGAATGATATATTTATTCAAATGCAGAGTGGGGAAGAACAACTGCGAAATGGCTTCCTTCACTGTCACCGAGACTTTGGATGTACACAGCTCTCAATCGATTAAAATAGAATAAACTGATATCGAAAACGGAGATAGATTATAACTCTTATAACTTCCCCACTATACAGTGAGTGTTTGTTCTTTTCCGTGGAATAGTTAAATTTCGAAAAGATACAGGCAATGTCGCGTTCTACTAAAAACGTGCTTTGCGTAGAAGACGCCGTTTTGATTATTTAATTAGTCATTAAATACACGTCAAATTCACCTTTCTCAGAGATACCTGTTGATCACCACTACAGCGGTTTACAAAAATTCTGTCTGAGAAGTATATAAGTATATAAGTATATCGCCGATTGATACCTTCGCATGCTCAATGCACTTCTATTATATTATTTCTCTGTTTAGGCTTTGTTGCTGACTGTTTTTAGCTTTTTCCATGCATATAATGTGCCCGCCATGCGTTGTTTGGGAGACTTTTAAAGTTTTGCGAAACGCCTTCTCGGCTGGATGAAACGCCATTGCAAGAACGCGTAACTGAAACCCTAGATTTTGCTGCTGTTTTTAACGAAATGTTTATTTTATTCAATCTATGGATTTAGAATTGGTTTTATTTATGTGTTCTCGGTAGTGGTGATCAACAGGTATCTCTGAGAAAGGTGAATTTGACGTGTATTTAATGACTAATTAAATATTCAAAACGGCGTCTTCTACGCAAAGCACGTTTTTAGTAGAACGCGACATTGCCTGTATCTTTTCGAAATTTAACTATTCCACGGAAAAGAACAAACACTCACTGTATAGTGGGGAAGTTATAAGAGTTATAATCTATCTCCGTTTTCGATATCAGTTTATTCTATTTTAATCGATTGAGAGCTGTGTACATCCAAAGTCTCGGTGACAGTGAAGGAAGCCATTTCGCAGTTGTTCTTCCCCACTCTGCATTTGAATAAATATATCATTCATCAGCATTAACCAATATTCAAAGTTTGTCATTCAAATATATTTTTTGTAACTCTCCTACCCCATGCCCGAAATGATCTAATTAATTAATTTGTCAAAATCAAAATTACATCAAAATTAAGAGTTTGTTTCTCTTTTCGGTCTAATTATAAATTCAAAATTATTAAAAATATTCCTTGGATCAAAAATAGAAGAAATAAATATAAGGAAACTGAAGTAAGTTTTTTCGCACCTCATTAATATTATAGAGAGTGTTTTGAGTGTCTTTTATTTCGGAAACATCGGGACTACTTTCCGAAAATACAAAGAAATGAACTCTATTTAAATCCAGGAAAAGTTTTAATTTTTTGAATTTATAATTAGATCGTAAAGAGAAATACATTTTAATCTTTTATCGATTATAAACGTACTTTTTCCAACACAGAGATAAATCGGCCTGGAAAATAAATTAGATTGCTTCTGGTATGAGTGAAGGGATTTTAAAATCTTTGAATGAAAAACTTTGAGCGAAAAAATGTAAGCGGTGAATGAGTTATTTACTCAAATGCCGAGTGGGAAGAACCCCGGGGAAGAACTACTGCGAAATGGCTTCTCATTCACTGCCAGTACATAGATCCATCGATAACGACAGAGTAAACTGATAACGAAGACAGAGATTTATAACTCCCATAACTTCCGCTCTATACACTCAGTGCAGAAAAGTTAAATTTCGTAGAAAAGTTAAATTTCGAAAAGAGAAAACGCCAATTCCGCGTTCTACTAAAACGTGCATTGCGAAGAAGACGGCGTTTTGAATATTTAATTAGTCATTAAAACACGTCAAATTCATCTTCCTCAGAGATACCTGTTGATCACCAATAACGGTAACACAAGAATAAAACCTATTCTAATTCCATAGATTGAATAAAATAAACATTTCGTTAAAAACAGCAGCAAAATCTAGGGTTTCAGTTACGCGTTCTTGCAATGGCGTTTCATCCAGCCGAAAAGGCGTTTCGGGAAACTCCAAACGTCTCCCAAACTACGGATAGCAGGCACACTATATGCATGGAAAAAGCTAAAAACAGTCAGCAACAAAGTCTAAACAGAGAAATAATATAATTGAAGTGCATTGAGCATGCGAAGGTATCAATCGGCGATATACTTATATACTTATATACTTCTCAGACAGAATTTTTGTAAACCGCTGTATATATATATATATATATATATATATATACTGTAGAATATGGTGAATTGTGGAGCCAGAACAATCCCTACCAGTAGCAGGATCCACAAAAGGATTCACAGTTGGTCGGCTTGATAATGAAGAGGAGAATTGAAGAATGAGCCAAACCAGCAACATCTAAAGTTCCATAAAAATTTATTTAAACGTTTTCGGCCTTCGGCCTTCATCAGTAAAAATTAAAAACTAGTGTCCAAACTGAATAACTAACGGAATTACAAGTAATAAATAGGGTTAAAAACAATAGGGTTAAAAATACAAAGCTGATTGTGTTAAAAATGTATTTAAGGAATCATAGGAGATTTAAAAACCTTAACGCTATTCATTGCAAGCATTCTGTACTACGTAAACTTTATTCTATTTAATGACTTATATTCACAACGTTTGTTTAGACCGTGTGGCTGGAGACATCTAAGTTGTGAGGTCCAATAAGCTTCGCGATTCAAAAGTACTGTTTCTAATTCTCACGGGCTCTAATTTGTTCTATTACTATGAAGTCGAAATCCTTAAGTGCGTGCGGCGAGCTATTAAAGTGTTTTGAAACTTCGCAGGTCTTTCTGTTGGCGCGCATATGCGATTTATGGTTACGAAAGCGGACTTTAAATTCGTTCTTAGTAGATCCAATATATTGGAGTCTACAGAGATTGCACGATACTAAATATATAACATTGGTTGAATTGCAGCTTACGTTCTCCTTAATAGAGTAAGTGCGACCCGTTGCAAAACTACTAAATCTATCGGTGTCTAAAAGAACATTATTGCATAGGTCACACCTCTTATGACAATGCGAACAACGCCCTCCCTTCTCTTGGTTGTCTGGGCGTGGCCGAAATTTAGAGGGTGCTATGAGCTCTTAACTGAGAATTATATACGAGATGGCTGTGCTTATTAATTACCTTGGTGATATCTGGCAATCTAGGATTGTAATCTAGTACGAGAGGTATAATTTTCTTAGCTTCTCTAGGGGTTGGTCTGAGTATTTCAGACCTTTCTTTTCTGAAGGCTTTATTGAATTTGCCTTGAATAAGGGGTTTGGGGTAGCCCTGATGCTCTAGATAAGCCTGATACTCACGGGCGCGCAAATTCCGTTGCTCCTTGGAAGAGCAGTTCCTATTGAGCCTCAGAGCTACCCCATAAGGCACCGCGCGCTTACAATGTATAGGGTGTGAACTATTGAATGGTAAGTAAAGATGGCTATCAGTGGGCTTAGAATAAATATCCGTAGAAATAAAGCCATCTACTAGATTAAGAGTAAGGTCTAATACGTTGAGCTTTGTTTCCGAAAATACCAACTCAAATTTAATGGTGGGGTACAGGGAGTTGATGTAGTCCGTAAACTCGTGAAGTTTGTCCAACCCGTGTGTCCAAACTTCAACTACATCATCCCTGTACCTCCACCATAAATTCGGTTTTACAGGACCCTGGATAGCGAGCTCATCTATGTGGCCCATAGCCAGGTCAGCGTAGCTGCATGCGTTTTTTGGTCCCATGGCGGTACCGTGACACTGAACAAAGTGCTCCCCCCCCCCCCCCCGAATGCGCTATTATTAGAATTTAAGCAGATTTGTACTGCTTCTACGATGCATTCCGTGGACGGAATTTTGACCTCCCTACTATCAAGCGCTTTACGTACTGCGGTTATACCTAAATTGTTATCGATATTAGGGAACATTTCTACAACGTCCCATGAAACAAGAAGTGTATCTTGTGGGAGGGGCCCCCTACTATTAAGCTCATTAATCTTATTGATAAGGTCAGTCGTGTCCTTAAGAAAGGACGGAAGTTTCTGAGAAAATGGCTTGAGAAAGTGCTCGGTGAAAGCAGATAGCCGCTCGATTGCCGTGCCGCAGCAAGATGTGATAAGGCGCAAGGGATTTCCTGGCTTATGGGTCTTAACATTTCCAAAAGCCACGCCAGGTTTAGGGGTAATTTCCGTAACCCAATTTCTAGTCATTTAAATAATGAGCTTCATTATACTAAGCCAAGTGATGATCCCACTGTTTCTCATTTTCATAGTGTTAAAGAATGGAGTGAGAAATGGGTTACGGAAAAGCAGATATCCCGCGAGGTTGCGGAATGGGTTACCCCACCATTAAATTTGAGTTGGTATTTTCGGAAACAAAGCTCAACGTATTAGACCTTACTCTTAATCTAGTAGATGGCTTTATTTCTACGGATATTTATTCTAAGCCCACCGATAGCCATCTTTACTTACCATTCAATAGTTCACACCCTATACATTGTAAGCGCGCGGTGCCTTATAAGGTAGCTCTGGGGCTCAATAGGAACTGCTCTTCCCAGGAGCAACGGAATTTGCGCGCCCGTGAGTATCAGGCTTATCTAGAGCATCAGGGCTACCCCAAACCCCTTATTCAAGGCAAATTCAATAAAGCCTTCAGAAAAGAAAGGTCTGAAATACTCAGACCAACCCCTAGAGAAGCTAAGAAAATTGTACCTCTCGTACTAGATTACAATCCTAGATTGCCAGATATCGCCAAGGTAATTAATAAGCACAGCCATCTCGTATATAATTCTCAGTTACTTCAGGCGGCTTTTCCGCCTAAGTCTCTCATGCCTTCTTTTAGACGAACCAAAAATCTAAAAGAGCTCATAGCACCCTCTAAATTTCGGCCACGCCCAGACAACCAAGAGAAGGGAGGCGTTGTTCGCATTGTCATAAGAGGTGTGACCTATGCAATAATTTTCTTTTAGACACCGATAAATTTAGTAGTTTTGCAACGGGTCGCACTTACTCTATTAAGGAGAACGTAAGCTGCAATTCAACCAATGTTATATATTTAGTATCGTGCAATCTTTGTAGACTCCAATATATTGGATCTACTAAGAACGAATTTAAAGTCCGCTTTCGTAACCATAAATCGCATATGCGCGCCAACAGAAAGACGAAGTTTCAAAACACTTTAATAGCTCGCCGCACGCACTTAAGGATTTCGACTTCATAGTAATAGAACAAATTAGAGCCCGTGAGAATTTAGAAACAGTACTTTTGAATCGCGAAGCTTATTGGACCTCACAACTTAGATGTCTCCAGCCACACGGTCTAAACAAACGTTGTGAATATAAGTCATTAAATAGAATAAAGTTTACGTAGTACAGAATGCTTGCAATGAATAGCGTTAAGGTTTTTAAATCTCCTATGATTCCTTAAATACATTTTTAACACAATCAGCTTTGTATTTTTAACCCTATTGTTTTTAACCCTATTTATTACTTGTAATTCCGTTAGTTATTCAGTTTGGACACTAGTTTTTAATTTTTACTGATGAAGGCCGAAGGCCGAAACGTTTAAATACATTTTTATGGAACTTTAGAAGTTGCTGGTTTGGCTCATTCTTCAATTCTCCTCTATATATATATATATAGAGGAGAATTGAAGAATGAGCCAAACCAGCAACTTCTAAAGTATATATATATATATATATATATTTAGTATAAACCAACTAATGGTCTATTACAAATCCTGCATTCTGATTGGTTGAGCTACTAATGGTCTATTAGTGATAGACCGTGCCTGGCAAAACCACTACCCTCTTTGCAAGAAAACTTGATTTTTTCAACATAAAATAATGGAATTCATTGCCAAAACCGACCAACTAGTTGGTTTATACTAAAACAATTAGACCTCTCGTCCTCATGTGCTATGATATCAATAGACCATTCGGCCTTCGGCCTCATGGTCTATTCATCATAGCACATTCGGCCTTGAGGTCTAATTGTTCAATAGTCCATCCCAAACATCAGTAAATCCATTGTCTTGATTAAATAAATTATCACAATAAAGAGATAATATGGTTTTAAAACGTGCCTATATTTCGAGAACATCCAGTTCCCTACATCAGGGCATACTGGAAAGCAGGCGTCATAGTACAATTAAAATAACGGAAAACAACAATGGAAGCGCGCGCATGTAAGCGATAAAGCGCGCGCACTATATACATATGCCACATTTACACTTCTTGTGCCCGCGTGCGCGTTTTCTTATTCTGTGCATAGAAAAAGTCATCTTCATTAAGTCCATGCGGTGCTAGTGAGTTCAATCTATACGCCCACTGTCCCTCTTTCCGCCTCACTTCATTAATCCGCTCCGCTCCATCAATGATTTGAAATTGCAAATTCTTCTCACTATGGTGTTCACTATTGAAATGTCTGTAGATGATATCATCCCGTGATTTTCTCTCTTCGTCCATCCTTCCGTGTGTCCTTATCCTACTACGATGATTGTTCATACGTAATCGAAACTTAGTCGTGCACGAGCCCACATACTGCATTTTGCAAGCCTGACATGTGATCAGATAAACTACGTTTGACGAGTTACAATTGTATTTCCGGTTTATATTGTAACTTTTCCCTGTCTTCGTGCTCATAAACGTGTCTCCAAGTTTAGCAAACTTACATACTTCACATCTTAGGAAAAGCAGAGATAATCTTACTAAGTCTGAAAGAAAAGCTTTATTTGATCTAAAGAGTGATTCTGACCGAGTTTTAAGGATTCAAGATAAGGGCTCTAGATTTGTTGTTTTAAATAAGGAGGAGTATTTTTCTAAAATGTTAGGGCAACTTGAAAACCCCCTACACTATAAGGAACTTAGTAGGGATCCTACTATAGATCACATGAATCGTGTTTCTCAAGTATATTAAGGCATGGGTGCTTTTCACAAAAATGCGAAAAACACTGAAAAAAATTCCCAAGGCTAGATAAAATGTCTTGCGTAGAATGTTTTTCGTTAAGGTTGCTCTACCCGGTGAGACGTTTCATTTAATGTATTTGGTAAACATGTCAACGGGTTGCGTGACTTGTAAGAGCGTGACAAAGCCACAATTTTCTTTCAGGTCTCTGCATTCGACGGGGGTCATACCAATGGTTTCCCAATAGGTCTTATTATGACCGGTGTCGGGCGTACATTACCATTCCAACGAGGCGTGCTGGCCAAGTTATCCTCATTTTAAGTAAATGAGAGTTATCAAATTACATCATCACAAATATAGCTATTCGAAAAAACATTTCCAGGCAGCCTCGTTAGATCAATAATCTACACTAGATAACAAACACCATCACACACTCAGGTGAACGATTTAACTTATCCCCATCGAATGCAGAGGCCATTTTCCAAGAAATTAAATTTAAGGTCAGAGGTCATACATTTGTTGCCATAGAGACCAACATTGGTGAAAATGATTGAGAATGACCAAAGGTATTGAAATGCAAATTGATTGGATCCTTCAGAGGCATTGGTTTAGAGATAGACTACCCCCCTCAGTTTTACGACCGCCATTTTGGATTTGGCTTTCACCCAGGCCTTAAGCTACCTGAGTTCTCAGTGGTGTAGCAAATGGCTCAGTAAAGGGCAGATTAGTTCCGAGATAGTGGAGTGGCTCGAAAGCACTCAAGCTAAACCGGGCGTAGCTTTTGGAAACGCACAAAGTTGACAATCCTCCATGCCTTATAACTTCTTGTTGTGGGACCGCTATCGAGAAGCTTTCTGCCTTTACTGAGTTCTATCTTAAACCTTTAGCTCAAAGCGCTCCCCCTTTTGTTAAGGATACCAACGATTTGTTAAATAGGATTAAGAGCGTCAATGAGTACGGACCCCTCCCCCCTGGTACTCTTTTGGTCTCTTGGGATGTGGTGGCTATGTTTCCGAACATATATAATAACCTGAGTCTTTCTGCTGTCAAGAAAGCACTTAACTCTAGGCTTTCTAAATTACCCTCAACCAATTGCATTTTGGAAGCATTGGAGATCTGTTTAGGCCACAATAATTCGCAAATTTCTGGGAGGGACTTTTTACAAATCCACGGGACGGCAATGGGACCAAAAAATGCGTGCAGTTATGCAGATATCGCCATGGGGGAAATTGATCGTTTAGCTAAGACGGGGGGAAATTTAAGCCACTTCAATGGTGGAGGTATAGAGATGATGTGGTGGATTTTTGGATACATGGTCTTCCAGCTCTACACGAATTTACAGACTATCTAAATTCGCTCTATCCTACCATTAAGTTTGAGTTGGTATATTCTGAAAATCAGCTCAACGTTTTAGATCTTACGTTACACTTGGTAGATGGATTCATTGAAACGGATACATACTCAAAACCCACCGATAGTCATCTCTACCTCCCCCCTTCAAGTGCTCACCCTAAACACTGTAAGAAAGCAATTCCTTACAGTGTGGCGCTCAGACTTAAGCGTAACTGCTCGAAACCGGATTTTTTAATCAAGCGTAATTCAGAGTACCAGAAATACCTTTTTGAACAGGGTTATGACAAGACTGCGGTTTTAGATAGCTTTTCTAAGGTAGCGTCTATTGAGAGGGATAATCTTCTAGCGCCTAGGCCTAAAAGCAACAGGAAAGTGACTCCTTTAGTTGTTAATTACAATCCTAACCTGCCTGATGTTGGCAATATTTTGCGCAGCAATGTTAATATTTTATACCGGTCGAATCCGGTTATGAAAGATATTTTTCCAGAGAAATCGATCATTCCGGCTTTTCGAAGGCCCAAGAATTTGAAAGAATTGCTTGCGCCTTAGCGCCTGAAGGTCAGCGCGCCTTCCATTGATTCCATGCCACAGGAGTCCCGTTCAGGTTGTTTTAAGTGCCCAAAATCCCGATGCGACCTTTGTAAGAATTTTTTAGTAGAATCTAATTCATTCTCCAGTTTTGCCACGGGCAAAACATATTACGTAAGACAAGATTTGTCCTGCGATTCTAAGAACGTTGTTTATCTCGTTTCTTGCACGAAATGCAAGCTGCAATATGTCGGTTCTACTACTACGCCTTTCAAAACACGTTTTCGTAATCATAAATCGCACATGAAAACGAAAAGAAAAACGTGCGAAGTTGCCATTCATGGCAACAAACCGGAGCATTCAATTTCTAATTTTTCATTCATGTGCATTGAACGGGTCACTGCACAGGCCGACGAAGCTAAGATAATCAGCATTCTTTTAACTAGAGAAGCCTATTGGAGCGCGCAGCTATTTACCTTGCAACCCCATGGATTGAATAAAAGGCAGGAGTTCAGATCAAAAAAACAGAATTAAATACACCAATTAGCTTTTCATAGAAAATCACACCAATTAGCTTTTCATAGAAAATTTGCATCTGAACTTTTGTCTTTATAATTTTTTGGACAAAAAGGGCCTCCGTAATACGGCATTATGGTGATGTAATTTTTAGCGCAGAGTCTTGTATATAGGTGGCCAGGGTAAAATATTGTTTGCCAGTTTAGCCGAACCATGTATTAGTTTTTAAATTTTTACAAATTTTGATTTTAGCTGAAGAAGGCTGAATAGCCGAAACGTTCAATAAAGTTTTTTACAGTTATGCGTTGGAAGTTTTTTCAATTTTTTTAATTCAAATCTATTCAACTTTTCTGACAAAACTCCTGTGAATCAATTTTTGATCCGCGTGGCTGGGCTTTCGGTTGGCCTAAGACTTTTGGAACTTTTTTACTCTAGTCTATATATATATATATATATATATATATATATATATATATATATATATATACTGTAGAATATGGTGAATTCCATTATTGAATTCATTATTCAATCCAAAAATGCATTTTTCAATTCAATATTGAAAATGTTAAATCCTCAAATTTTGATTTCTGAATAAGCAATTGTTCACCCAGAGTTATTATTTAGATTACAAAATTTTCAATATTGAATTGAAAATTGCAGTTTTGGATTGAATAATGAATTCAATAATGGAATAATGAATTGAATATTCAACTCTAGGGGGGCACGCTTCATGTCTTTTGACTGTAAGTGTGACACGAACTTTCGCCCCTTCTTCACGGCAATGTCTATGAGAAATCTTTATGGTATATCCATTTCTTTCGCATAGAAAATTAGCCAATCAGAGCGCACCAAATTACTTGGCTATGTTATAATTATTGATCTACAAAACTGCCTCGCGACGGCCAAATAAACTCTTCACGGAGGATTTAACTGCACTCAGCCCTAGTTGATATTCTCTTATAATATCATGATTATGTTGATATCTCTAAAATCAGCACGCCTTAGAGAACCACAGTCTATCTGCCTTTTCATGACTTATTTGCTGTATGTTGTCACTGATTGTTTTTCCTTTTTTTATCAAATCAATCTAATTACCTAAGATAAATGACGCTTTATATATATGCTTATCTTTCCTAATCTTATTATACAGGTTTTCTGAACAACATAATAGCGGAGCTCCTTTGCGGCCGAAGGCCGCAGAGCGGAGCACCATAGGTATCGCAGGAAGAGTTCAAAAGCTCAAAACAGAACT
This sequence comes from Scolanthus callimorphus, assembly GCA_033964015.1. Classification (NCBI taxonomy): domain Eukaryota; kingdom Metazoa; phylum Cnidaria; class Anthozoa; order Actiniaria; family Edwardsiidae; genus Scolanthus; species Scolanthus callimorphus. The sequence continues at coordinate 3,186,572 of CM066912.1, read as the reverse complement.
CAGGTATACGATCGACTTGATTTTTCACGGTTCAGCGGTATTCTCTGGTATCGCGGGCGCGTCCGTGTCTGTCTGCGCGCCCCACCACAGGCAACCCCGGAACTGTCTGTCATTTTTCTGCAGGACGCTGTCGTCTGTTCGTCTGTACAGAGTTCTTTTTCCTAACTGATAAAAAATCGATGACAAGACGAGAGAAATTAAAGAGAGAATTTTGATAGAAGAACCGGAAGAAATTATTCGAGGAGAGAGCTAAGAACAGCGACGGGAAGAAGCCGGGCGCAAAGCATGAACCACCGCCAAAGAGAGTGCAACGTGAGCAAACGAAACAACGCGCGACAGTTTTTACTCTTCATCAAATACTCTTGAAATCAAGCTGACAAATCACGATTTTAGAAAATGAGTTACCAGCGGGAAGAAGAGTGACCGATGTCATGATTATAGAAAAAAACGTTTGTCGAGGGAAAGAAGCAAAGCGAGTAGAGAAGAATACCAGTGAATGGTGAAGTCGAAAAAGACAAAAGAAGACGGACGAACGAAGAGCTAGCGTAGAAACCCATTTTCAAGGTAGGTACTTGAACTTTGTAGCTAGAGTATAAAATGAGCATTCAGTAGTAATCAGATTTTATCTACCGCAAACTTCAAACTTCCATTCGTGTTTTTCCCGAACTTTTGCGGCTGTTTTCTCTACTCGTTTGAAAAAGATGAAAGTTGATGCGACGATAGTGGCCGCTCGTGAGATTAGTCGTTTTTACACGCTCAACCATTGTGGTTTAAGCTGTTTTTTCTGGATTGCAATCAGAATACCGTATTTTCTAGTGATATAATAAGTTATAGTGGAGCTGACAACTGCCGTGGCTGTGTTTGCTTTTGGCGGGGAGACTCGTGAGAAAGTCATGAAAAAAAACTTGTCACGCATCGGCATGGCTGCCATCTTTAAAGATGTTTCATTAAAGCTAATAGCTCGCGAGCTTTTGGTCATCATAGGACTCGTCCAGCCCCAAACTTCAGGTTTAGATAATGGTACAATGATTCTTGAATTTTCTAATGTATCTAAGCTATTTATTCTTCAAATTGAGACATTTTCGACTTCTCAATTTGGTTCGGCTACAACGAGTAATTTTTATGCGCTAATTTAATTTTGTAGAAATTCCCTAAGATGTATTCCTGGCTGGGGGGAAGCTTCACAGAGTACTCAAGCACGTTAAGGCCTGGGATTCTAAATGGGCTTGGGGCTGGTCCCCCAAAACGTAAACTTTGCCTTAAATTGCTTTAATCTTTCTAAGGCAGGCTAATTTTGGTGTAGTGATAAAAATCGACGAACTTAAAATTTTGGTGTCATTTTTTAGTACGGAGTGACGTCACAAGCCATGTCACGTGGCTAAACAGGAAATTGCTTTTCCGGTGATGGAGAAAACATCTAACTATACCATTATGGTGAAAATGGATAGGCCTCAGGAATAGTAACATCGTACTGTCTTGGCTGCTGAGCTATCATTTACCGTTCACGAGATATAAGGGTCGGAATCAGGTCACGTGACCCAATCGACATATCAGCCCCTTAAACACCTTAAAGGAGCAAACTTTTTCCACCAGCTAAGACACCACTATATAGAACCCCAAAACAGAAATATTATTAGCTATTAACTTTTCCATAAGGAGTGAAACTCACCACCGGAGAAATTTTTGAACTTTGAAACATGAAAATGTCACGTGACTGGCCACGTGACCAGTGTATCAGCCCAAATTCCATACTAAAACATTTCAATCGACGACTGTTAACTATCCTGTAAAATTCATGCCCCATCATTAATGATTAGCAAATATATTTGAAATTTTGCAATTTTGTCGATTTTCTGAGCTGACCCAGGCCTTAATACACTTGAGTATTTCACATGTGACAGGCAAGTGGAAATCTATCTAGGAATAATTATTGCTGTCTATCAGTGCCAATATGCACTGACATTTTGATTCATTGTTTCTCTGTCCGATAGTGTCAGGCATGAACTTAGAAGTCATGGAAATGTATAAATTTTGCACAACATAGATGTAAATTTTGCTCAACATAAACACAATAATTCATAGACTATAGTTTAAAAATATTGCTTGAAGTTTTGACAGCCCTTAAATCGATTTCATAAGGGATGGACCATTATTATTATTATTATTATTATTATTTTTTTTTTTTTTTTTGGGGGGGGGGGGGGGGGGGCAGGTTTTTGGTTTTGGTTTGTTTTTGGATTTTTTTTTTCCGGGTTAGAATTTGTGTAGGAATGTTTTTTAGCAAGCCATGGCTTTGCAGGAATTTTTTCTGTATTTTTTCACATGATTATTTTGTCTTACCAAATTTCCCCATGTTTTAAGATACTAGTAGCGGTTTCTAGTCATTTAATTAATAATACTGCTCTGTAGATGGTGAATAATATTGCTCTGTAGGTGTGCAGACCTATTCCAGGGCTGTTCCTTTTACAAAAGCAATCGTATTTTTATATGTTAAATATAAAAAAATTACTTAGTTTCGACATAGTAGAAGGATTTTACAGGTAGTCGAGGGGGATCACACTTTTCTTTTGTTGCGCGTGAAGCGGGCCCATAGTTTTGATAAACACTTGCAGGTTTTGTCTTCAAGGCTCATCAGACTTATTGGTTATTTTCTTTAAATTTCAGTGACAACAGCAGCCAGAGCTGGCTTTTGCCAGAGGCGGCTTTCGGAAAGACCATACCATGACACAAGTAAAACATAATTAGAGCAGTTTCCACATGACTGTCATGAGTAATTACAAATAACTTGCTAATTGTGATTGGTTTGGGTTGTGATTGGTCAAGAGCATGGTATTTGATCCTTATACCAATCAGATTGTGTAGAGAAAATAATTACACAATTATACGTCTAATTAAATTGCTGGCAAAAAAGAGAGATTGTGAATCACCTCTCGCTCTGTGATTGGTTAATTGTCAAATTTCTATGCATTTGATAGGATAGTGAATTACTCATGAATTGTTTTCACAGCAGTTATGTGAAAGCCGCTATACAGTGTATTTTTACTATAAATAGTTGTCAATTGTTGCAAAACTACTTAAAAAAATGGAGAAGACATCCTCCCTTCTAGTGTCGTCTGTTTTAAAAAATTTGGAAGTGAAACTTGATATGTTTCATTAAAGTTGCAATGCAAATTAGCTACAACCACTAGTGGTTGTATCAGATTTACAACACGCTACAGTATGCCCAGGGGGGACTCCCCTATTTTTGGGGCAGGGGTGCTCGTCAGGAACTTTCAATTTCATCCCTAAAAGGTACCATACATGGCATCGCTTAGTTGACTTGGGCTCCTAAAAAGGTACCAGCAAGACATATATTCATATAGGGAGAATACGTCTGAAACTCAGGCAACTAACAAGTGTAATTTGATTGATTTGCTAGAATGGACCTCTAATGGGTACCTATCTGGAAATTTTTTTTGCAAGTTTTCTAATTTTACCAGAGGCCTGATTTTACAGTCAAAAGACATGAAGCGTGCCCCCCTAGAGTTGAACATTCAATTCATTATTCCATTATTGATTTCATTATCCAATCCAAAAGTGCAATTTTAAATTCAATCTCAGCACCATTAAGGCATGGCTGACAAACGAATTGTCATAAAACCTAGGGGGTGGTCTAACTCCAGTGCTTTTAACTGTTCGGTTATTTAAAGTTTTTCGGCCTGTGGGGGGTTGAAAAATAAGTAAATTTTGGTTGCTGTTTCTATGACAACTTTAAATGTGACCTTTGAGCTCGAAGGTAACGGTTTTGTAAAAAGTGCTCCTGCGGACAGGGAAAGGCTTTAAATCCTGCAAATGTTTAAGTGCCAAGTGACTTAAGTCTGGGTATATATTGTTGATCTAATTGGAAAAGTTGACTTCTCCATTGGGAATCCTATTTTAGGACAACGTGAAATTCGACACCCTTCGATAACTTCTTATCCATGTGTGTTGTGCACCATTTCCAATTAGATTAACAAACACCAAGGTAAGAATGATTTTTTCCACTAATGTATTTTTTGCCTCTTATGCATTTTCCCTGTCAGCAGGGGCAGTTTTTAAAATTCCGTTAAAAATGAGGTTCAAAGGTCACATTCCAGGTTGTCATATAAACAATACTCAAACTTTGTTAAGTTCTGGGTGCTCTGTAACATGAATTAAGTTTCGTAAAGAAATGAGTAAATGCATTAAATATAGACCACCCCCTACGCTTTTCCTTCTATAGCCATGCCTTAATAGCACTGAGATTGAAAATTTTGTTATCTAAATAATTACACTGGGTGAACAATTGCTTTTTCAGAAATCAAAATCTGAGCATTTAACATTTTTAATATTGAATTGAAAATGCATTTTTGGATTGAATAATGAAATCAATAATGGAATAATTAATTGAATATTCGACTCTAGGGGGGCACGTTTCATGTCTTTTGACTGTAAACCCTAAAGGTATGACAAGTACCCGCACCCCAAAAATAGGGGGAGCCCCCTCCCCCGGGATGCTATGGTCCTGGGATTCTTATTGTGTTTCTATTGTATTATTGTATCATGTGTCATTATTTACCGGGGGGGGGGGGGGGGTTCCCATTTTTTTCGAACAAGGCTAAAAAAAATTAGGACCCTCCCCTTGAACATAACAAAAAAAATGTGACCCTCCAACAGTCATAGGAAAAAAAAATGGGACCCTCCCCCATGCAATTTATTTCTGAAAAACCTGTTAGATAGACTATTGTCCAAGTGATGTAATGTCTCTTTCTTTCTTCTTAATAACAGAACTACTTTTTTCTTACTTCTGTCATGCACCAGTCAATTGACATCACGGCCCCCCAATTTAACATTTACTAAGTGTTAAATGTTACTATTTTCCCAGTGCACCAGGGACATGGTCGTTGTTAAAGCTCCAGGCCCCCGGGGACACTTTTGCAACATGGCGAAACGCGCCTTTATTTTGATAAGCGCATTTCATCAAGCCTCCAGAGAAAAGACAAACGTTTTATTTTCTGCGTGTAGTAAAAAAGCCTGTTGGTTTTATTCTTCACGCCCTACAAATTATTATGATTCATGTGCGTGAAGCGCAGCCCAAAAGCGAATTTAACTCATGCAGCTTGTAACGTTGAACTCCCTTCACACACTTTCGAACATATTGACTGCCAACCAGGCGTATCACTGGAGGGCTTTTGGGGGTTTTCATTTGTCCTTGCCAAGATACACATGCTTGTAACAACATTCGTACGCATTCCATTTAAGCGCCACAAGCGTATTGTTTTCTTTGGCCAAGTTTTCTAAAACTAGATGAGATGTCATTCCTTATGTGCGCAAAGCGCGCCGAAGTTTTCAACATAATGAGTGAAATAAAACTAGAAAATGATATAGAACTCGTTAAATTCCCTGCCCTTCCGTAGATTGATACGTTAAATCCCCGACCTGACCGCGTTACTTTCCCGCCCTGTCCCGGGGGTGGGGGCCGGGGTGTCAATTGACTGGTGCATAAGGAACCGCGGTTATTATTCATCGCCTCGATTATTTACGTGAGAATGTTTATAATACACAGGTAAAATGCAGTGATCCCCCCTCTAAGTCCAATGATTAACGTAATCCCACATCTCCCGTCCCCTGTTTGACCTAGTACTGTAGACATTCTACAGAAAAACGGGCTCGCATATCCTTCGTTGCGCGCGAAGCGTGCCCAAATTTTGATAAACGTTTGTTTGTTTGTTCATCTTTTTTTTGTTTGTTCATCGCATTTCATCAAGCCTCAGAGAAAGGGTAGATGAACATGTTTTGTGTATGGCATAGTAAACAAAGCCTGTCAGGAGCTCAGGAAGTACACTACCTCAACTATATAGGTTAGGTTATATTATTCATGCGCACAACTGCGCTCCGCAAATGACGAAGTTATTAATATTCATGTGCGCGAAGCGCGGCCCAACGGACAAAGTTATATGCTTGTAACGTCGAAAACTCACGCTTACCTAAGGGGTCTTCTTTCAAACATATAGTGACTTGCCCTCCAGGCCTTTCATTTACAGGGACATTTTGGGAAAGTTTGATTTTCCTTGTCAAGATAACTTGTTCTTGTGAACGGTGGTGTCCTCATTGCTAAAATAGTATATTAGATGTCATTGTTTATGCGCGCGAAGCGCGCCGAAATTTTGATGGAGAAGTTGCTGCAATAACCACTATCGCCATTTCTTTTACCCTCTTCATCGTCCAAATGTTGCTGAAAAAAATTATGACCCTCCCCCAAATAGGAGTGAAAAAAATTTAGACCCTCCCTTTAGACACGCGAAAAAAATTAGGACCCTCCCCACAAAAATAGGAGGCCCCCCCCCCCGCTAAATAATGACACGTCCCTTATAAACTATTCATGATTTTTTAAGCATGAATATAAACTTCTTGTCTTACTCATTGGCTGATTGCATTTTTAAACCGAACCGGGGAGGTTGAGGACCTATGGAAAATTTTCCAGGGGGGCTGTATTAAACTCTGAAATTTCCAGGAGAGGGGGTGTGTCTGGAGACTGGAAATTGCAAGGGGAAGGGGTAAAAAAGGTGATTTTCCAGGGACGGTTTATCCAAAAAGAGATTTCCCAGATGTATTTTGCCAGAAAAAATGGGGTTGGAAATTCCAGGGGAGGGGGTCTGTTTCACGAGTGGAAATTCGAGGGGAGGGGGTCTTTTTAAGGGAGGTCCTCGACCCCTGGTGCGGTTTATAAATGCAGTCAGCCACTGTATAATAGGTTTGGTTAAAGTGCAAAGCAAGGCTGAAATTTTAATGGCTTATTTGATTGCACATTCAAAATACGAAAGAATGTTTTTTTCGTGTTCATAGCTCTTTTGGTTCATAGCTCTTTTGATACTCAAGATTTTTACTAATGCAAATTAGCAAAAAATGACGTCACAACAAGACTTGGGCAAAGAGGCCAAACAATGTTTTATGTATAATTCTGTTTTGGATATTTCGATTCAATTCAAACTTGGCAACAACAAAGAATGACCAAGACCTCATAAACCCATATGCTAATTAGTGTTTCCATGGTAACCCGTTTGGCTCTGGAAGTGATTCCTTGAAAAATAAGTAAAAATTTGTATCACTAAGTGCTGGTAGCCATACCGTAATACATACCCTATCAGTGACAAGAAAAAACTTTACCCTATGGCAGACCTACCTGTTACCTATCTTCCTCATGCCTATGGCAGACCTCAGGAGCCTCCCCAAAAAAAACTAGCATATCCATCTACCATATACGATGGAGTGCCCCACCCCATGTCAATTGGGCAGTTGGGCAATTCCTCAGAATTCCAGGGTGGGTGGAAGTAGAGCTTGGAATTTCAGGGCGGGCACCCTTAAATACGACATTCCAGGGCGGGTAAGCACAATTTCCAGGGTGGTCATGATAAAATCACTGGAACTGCAGGGTGGTTGGTTCAAATTTAAAAAATCCAGGGTGGGTAGCTTTTGTTGCGACTGCTGCCCATTCCTTCTTACCCAATAAATATATTTCTTATTGACTGTTCAAGTTTTCGCTCACGCAATCCTGCTCTAAAATACATATACGTTTTGTGCTTGTAATATAATTGTAGGATCCCAGAGTTTGGAATGACACCAGGGGCGTAGCCAGGGGGGTCCAGGGGGGGGGGGGGGGGGGGGGGGGGGGGGGGGGGGGGGGCTTTCTCGGAAATTTTCCCATACATTTACTGCATTTGCTGGAGAAAATTTCCGCATTTCGTCCCATGTTTTCACTATCCGGCCCCCCCTTCAGAAATTCCTGGCTACGCCGCTGGACACATTAACTCATGTCAAATAACGTATTGCAATTTTCCATTCACATGGAAAAATATGTAACCAGGAGCTCCGCTTTTAGCCAGTGGCTAAATCTATATATTATATATTCCTGTACAAATAATTGGTATATGCTTCATCGCTGAATGTCACAATAGTCATCTTATTTGAATATGAATGGTCCTTTTGTTTGATTATGCCTCGTTCTATTAGAAGACGACTATATGGCATTCAGCGATGAAGTAGATACCAAATAATTACGTACAAGAAAACAGCCCGTCACTTCGTGACGCTAGAAGACTCAACCTGAGTTCCCCCTTCCACAAACTGCTGATTTACATTACTAATGACCTCCCTTCAAGAAAGACCCCCTGCCGCATGCCGAAAAATGAAGTGAGCCCCAGAGCCTTTGTTGTATGTTTTGCACTGGTCTCCCTGATTTTGGTGGAGAAAATGACGCACGAGTGTCGTGTGAGTCAGTACGGCTCTCAAATCTGTCTAAGTCCGAAGAACCCGCTAAAATCGAAAACGCAAGCCTATTACACAGAAAACTCATTTGATTTCGGAATTGATTGTATGCTTATTATAGCGGAACTCTGGTGCAGCCCCATAGGCTAATGTGTGGTATTAAAACAAAATGAAATAAAATGAAACAAAAATGAAATAAAAAGTAACCGATCGAGCACCTTTCGCGTGGTTATAATTTCCAATGGACAGCCGCTGGTCTAAGTATCGCGGACGTGGTGCGTCGTGTGTACCAAGGCCAGGTTCCTCAGCCTGCCCCATTGTCAGTCTAACAGTCGTTAGAAATATAGTGAACAGCGGATGCACGCAAAACCATGGCAACCGGCAACCCAACCGTTGAAATTATGGCGAAAGTGAGCGATTTGATTTGCGTTTGCCATTGTTTTGCGTGCATGCACTGGCCGTTTCCGGCTTGGTTCGATTCCGGATCATAAGAGAATCTGTGGAGGCTGGAATTCTTTGCCAGAATTTATTACCTTTTACCGAACCCGAAAAGCTGAAACTGCTTCCAGTTGTTGCTGAACCTTTCTTCGATGGCCAACCGAAGTTTGTAGTTGGAACGAGCAGATTTTCGGTGTGAAACTTGGCGAAGTTCGTGGCTGATCCATGTTTTGAGCGGCGATCGAGGAGCTTGCTGCGTACCTTGTGTGGGTGTTATGGTAGTGGAGATCGAGGTGAAAAGGAAGGGAAAACCCGCTGGAATGGCCCTAAAACCCACCCAAATGGCAACGCAAGTACGTCATATCGAGAATTATGAGACTTTCATCGGATTTCAAGTAATTTCATCACCCCCGCCAAATACAGTAAACAAGAGACATATATGAAGATACTTTTATTTACGATATTTACAACCACAAATATACTCAATCCACTGATATTTAGTCTGGTCTGCCTGTGGTAGACCGTGAAGTAATCAACGAGAAAATCAACAACTTCAGATGTTTAATCACGCTATGAACGGCTTTTGATTGCAAGGAGAAGAACATATTTTTTAATTTTTTTTTTTAACGAAGACTAGTGAGCAGCACAAGGAGTGACACTTGAAGTTGTAAAAGTAATGTAATTTATTTCCGACGCGTTTCGTCTCTTAGGGAGACTTCATCAGGGAATAACAGTTTCCAACTTAGTTATGGCATATATAACGCGAAATTACATACGTGCGAGTGCTAACTTCCTTAGGAAGTGACTCTTATGCCGTAAAGGACGTTCCTAAACGCCCATTATGTTATTGAACGTGTGGGCTTGTAATAGTTTTGGGGGCCATACGATTAGCGCTAATCGTATGGCCCCCAAAACTATTACAAGCCCACACGTTCAATAACATAATGGGCGTTTAGGAACGTCCTTTACGGCATAAGAGTCACTTCCTAAGGAAGTTAGCACTCGCACGTATGTAATTTCGTGTTATATATGCCATAACTAAGTTGTAAACTGTTATTCCCTGATGAAGTCTCCCTAAGAGACGAAACGCGTCGGAAATAAATTACATTACTTTTACAACTTCAAGTGTCACTCCTTGTGCTGCTCACTAGTCTTCGTTAAAAAAAAATTAAAAAATAAAAAAATAAAAATAAAAATAAACACATTGCACAGGATTGTTTCAACTAAAGCACGGAGGGGATTAAGTTGTCCAAAACAAGGATTTGACTCAACAATCGACTCTTTAACTTCACGCGTGCTCGACCAGAAAAACATTTCACTCGATAAGAGGGAACTTTGTGCATGCTGATTCCCGGATAAACATTAGATGGGAAAAGGCCATAGAACTTTATGGAACTTTATGCCACCCGTTACATCGAAATCCTTTACAGGCGTTTAGCAAGGAAGGAAACTGAAGAAGAAATTGAAGCAGGTAAAGCTGTTGTTTAAAATGAGACGCTTTTCCATTCAAGACGAAAACCAGAGAAACAATTATTGGCTGAACTTATGAAACACGAAAGCTAAATATTAACTACTTAAATTAGCGTATATTTTAGTTCTGATTTTTTTAAATAGTACCAAAGCTTGAGTATTGGAACTAAAAATAGATGTTTGGTGTGAGGAAAAGGTGTTGGTTATCGGTTTTAAGGGTGATTCGTGATGTTCTTCAAGCTGAAGCCATTTTAATCGATTACACACAAACATATCCAATAGAGACTCCACAATACTCTATGCAAAATCTATCCTAAATAGCCCATTGTTAGACTCCTCTCATCTAGCTTTCTGGTTTAGACACTGCTATAATGCATGGGGACATCATGCAGACTTTATTATGCACTAGTCATTTGCTTCCACCGACCCCCAACCCCCGTGACATGCGGGGATTTTGCCAGGCAATAGTGGGGGAATATCAGTGGTTTGTCTCGTATTCGTGCCCCGATCCCAGGGAGTTTACTTCAAATTTGCTATGGCTCAGATAACCGGCCGGGGAAACAAAACATCTGTCTTTTTCATTTCGGAAAAGACACTCTACTGCTTTTGATAGTATTAGGAAAGATTGTTGTATCCATCTTCTGGGGGGTGGAATTTGTCCCTTGGTGTAGGAAATGTTTCCCCGGGGTGTAGGGAATTTGCCAAGGTGTTCTCCCCTTGCAGGCGGTGGAATTATTTCAAATTTGACAACATCTGTTTCATATTCCCCTGCTATGTCGCGGGGTTGGGGGTCGGTGGAAACAATTGACTAGTGCATTATATCCATTTTGAAATCACATTTATCTCTATCTCGGGTATCGATGAATTCATAAGCTCTATTTTACGGTTTTCCTCAAAAAGGAGAAACCAGGAACACCGGACATCTCTTTGTATGCAAAACAGTTCATTATGTATGCAGAAAAGTCTATGGAAAATTGGAGAGTTCGTGGCTTGAAAAACATACTGAGTGGATTGTTGTTCTCCGTCAAAAACATCCCTATTGTGCTTGGCATGATCTTGAGGGACTCTGGCTCATAGTCTTCGCCATTATTTTTACTTCTGCATAAAAACTTGCCAAGAACCTTATCTAACTCGCTGGGTGCCATGGCATTTAGTAAAATCCTGATTTTCAAGATGGCGGAAGGAGCTGATCGGACAGGAGAGAGGTCACTTTTTGAGAAAAAATACTTAGCACTAGAAATTATATTAAAGGTAATTGTGCCTTGTTTATATGGTGATTGTCTTGTCTTCTTTTCTAGGGTTTAAGAGCCCTTTAAGGCATGACATGTAGTGTTGTTATATCTTGTCTGACTCCCAACAAACTTTTTCGTGCAACAACAACATTGAATTCCATGCTCGAAGGGGCTCTTAAAACCCAGGAAAGAAGAGAAGACAATCAACAGCAGATAAACAAGGAGCAATTACGACTCAATCTATTTCAAGTGCTGGAGCATTTTACGCAAAGAATGTCCATTTCGTATGGCATTTGGATTGTCCTGTGAGCCTTATGTTTTTTCGCTGGATTTGGTGCAGGATGTGGTGGATTATTTGCTTCAAAACTGTCAATGTTGTACGAAAAACTGATGTCAAACTCTGGAAAATTGCCTGAGGAAAAGTCAAAATATTGTTCAAGGTACTGTAAATAATGAAAGTTATACAAAGTTTCGTTTTATTGTTATTTTGTTATCAAGCAAAAGGAGTAAGGGGAGATTCCACACCAAAACTGCAGGAAAATTGTGTTTCTGCTATTATTTTCCTGCAAATTTAATTGCTCAGCACCTTGTAATACTTAAATCTGATTGGTTATTTTTTTTCTAGTGTACCATTCTGTAACATTCATTCTTCTGGCTGAGATAAAGATGCGAATCGGGCTCCAGGTAATGTGATTCGTGCTCAAATCGCACTGCTGAGCACCAATCACACTGTTATTATAACTCACTATCGTAAATTTCATTGGCCGAGAGCAAACAATCAATTCTCTATGTCACATGAACTTGACATGCTAAATGCAATATCTGCAGCGGATATTGCATTAAGCATGTCAAGTTCAAAGTTCACGTTCCCAAGCCCCTCATCCATGTCTTCATTTTCAATTTGACCAAATCCATTTTGGCATTGTATCAATTTGTATTTTTTTTAAGTATAATAAAAACAATTATTGAATTCAGTGTTCGCATGACATCGTGAGTTAGCAAAACCTTTTGCCTGTGTTATCTGCCTCAGCCTTCGGCAGATGACACAGGCCTCGGTTTTGCTTACTCACAATGTCATGCTCAACCTCAACCAATAATTGCTTATGAACGCGAGTTGAAATCATAGCAAAAATATCAATCAGATGGGTAAAATATAAATCATAGTTATTGAGATGGTAGTGCTTAAAACAGTTTTCATATACATTGAGCTCACTATCACAAATCTGATTGGTCGAAAGCAAACAATAAAATATTCAATGTCGTGTTAAAGATATCACATTCAGCTTGTCAAGTTCAAAGTCGGTTGTTCCCAAGCTGCTCGTCCATGTTTGCATTTTGAAAGGGAACAAAGCCATTTTGAATAGTCATTTGGCAAATTGTATAAAATTGTCTTCTTAAAGTGCAACTACTCAAATCAAGGCCACCAAAGCAAATGTTCTTGCAGACTGATTTTGAATTCTAATTGTGTGTTTCCAGAAATTACCCCCCCCCCCCCCCCCCCCCAAAGGGATTGGAAATTCCAGAGGGGTGGGGGTGGGGGTGGGGGATGGGTCAATTTACTTTATCTTTACCATACAAATACTGTATTTTTCTTCAGAAATTCCAGAGGGGGGTCACTTTTCAAGTGTTTTGCCCAATTGGTTTCATGAGGTTTTGGAAAAGCCTCAGCAAGCATAAAAATTAACAAATGAACTTATCCTGTGCTTTTCATTGTGTTTTCAAAGCTTATATGCAGCCTATAAATCATTGGTGGAAAATGCTCATTAGCCCACTTTGATTCTCTAAATTCAGCATTACTGCATGCATAATCTAATTTTTGCATCTTATTGATATTCAAAGCATATTATTCTCTAGCTCTGCCAAGTAGCCTGATTCTTTGTTCCTTCTGCAAATGATGTCACAGAAATAATCGCCTATTGGTTCATGTGATTCACACTTCCTGTGCGCTTCAGGGGAGGGGCATGCCCTTATATTGTTATTCTTTTTTTACGTTTACCTGCTGATTGATGCTATTTGATCTACCTTCCTGATAATTTTGGATTTGAACCACACTCACTGGAATTACAGTGAATTCTCTATGACCAGCGTGGCTTTTCGTGTTAAGGATGTTATGTGACACAAGTTTGTTTTATTTAAGACAAGAAGACCAGCATAAAATTTATGTGTCTCTTGGCTGAATTGAATTGAATTAAAAGTAAATGCTTTATTTTATGCATTATAAGGCAACGTTTTATTTTAGGGATCGGGTGTGTCAATTTTCATTTCGCTGGCTGTCAATCTGCATTTTGCTGGCTGAGGTTCGCGAGGTTGTGGACAGCTGCAAAACAAAGGGAGTTTCGACCCAGTGCAGAAGTCTCTTTCTCTCGCGAACCTCAGCCAGCTAAATGCAGAGAAAAGAAGCCTCTGCTAGCAGGGAACACACAAATGTGTTGTATCTATTGATCATATGCTTGATCATGATTAACAAATTTGTAAGAAAATTTGCTTGGGTAGCCTTGGTTTGAGTAGTCGCACAACAGGAATGCCAGAACAAGTAAAATAACTCATAATGTTAATGAGGCGCCATTTAAAAAGCCTGCACGCCCTGGGGTGAGCACAGGGCCTGAAATACAGTACAATTTACCCGATCTTCCTTTCTTTTTGGGGAGATTCCAGAGTTGGTCACTTTAAACACCCTTCCCCGGTATTTTCTGGAACCACACAATATCGAAGGAAGTTTTTCTCAGATAATCTCATTAAAAGGTCGACTCTGCCTCAGTAATTAAACGAGCCTCAGGGGAATAAAACAAAGGATATAAATTATTCCTTTTTTCGATGCTGATGTGAGGTATTTTGTGTTATTTTCCTGACTCTTGCACAGAAGTAGGAACTTAGTAATATAGAATTTGCTATATTGGTCCTGTTTTTGAGGTTTTTGGAGGGGCATGATTGTTGGCTGACGCTCAAGCAATAAGTACTATTAATTAGGAAAATTTTACCAGAGTTGCACGTGGCATTTTATTTAGAGGAGAATATCTCAAAAACACCTACACATCTCATCGTTTTCTTAAAGAGATTTTACATGTAAATGTATTTTTAAAAACAACACTTTACTAACGTCTTATTCTCAATGCCATTATACTTATTTATAAATAAAAAAAGAAAAAAAGGAAAGTGGGACAAAAAGTGTCTATGTGTACTTGAAAATTTGTTTACCTAAGATAAACAAATATAAAATAAAATTATTTTCAACCACTATAGTTTTGGTGGGGTGTTACAGAACGTGCAAATAAGATAATGTTGTAAAATTGTAAGGTACTACAGGGTCACCTTTTTCAGTGATTGGCCAGATGGTCAGTGAAGTTGTGTGTATTATTGTCGCCGTGTGAGTTCCGCTTTTAGGCAGTGCCTAAATCTATATATTATCTCACTAAGGGAAGAGAGGAACAGGTAAAGTAAAATTGTTCTAAGAAATTTTTAGTCTATCATAGGTTTCTTAGAGAATTTCATTCATGGCTTAGCGTGCGCTCTGTAGGCAGTGGTGTAAGTTTGTTCAAACTTGAATGAAAATTTTTTTCATCTCAAATCTTTCGAATTTAAATTATCCCGGCACATAATAGTAAGTAATCTGTAATAGAACCATTTAATGTTGAATGTCTATGGTGCTTTCGGCTGAGAGAAATTAGTTCTTTTTGAGTTTATGTGGGAGATTTCAACATGGCAGCGATGGCGGCTTTGTCCCTCGCTGAAAAAAATCGCTTGAATTAGAACTTAGCCAAAGGTGAATCTTTTCCAACAAAAACACGCCCACTTGAGATATTTAATTCTTCTCTTCGGGTGTGTGTCCTTCATTTTGCGAAGCAGCGTAAGGATTTACACTTTGAGAATATTATTCATGGCTTTGCTTTGTTGTAAAGTTGTCACTCATTTCGCCTTAGCGTGCGAACAGGAAAGCAAGGCACTGGTGTACATTTGTCCGAGCTGAATGAATTTTTTTCTCAACTTAAAGCTTTCGAAAAACAATTATCCCTGCACATTCCTGAAAGTAATCTGTGACAGAACCATTTAGTTCTGAATGACTATTGTGCTTTCGGCTGTGCGAACTGAGTTCTTTTTAGTTTCTGTGGGAGATTTCAAAATGGCGGCGATGGCAGCTTTGTCCCTCGCTTAAGAAATCGCTTGAATTATAGCTTAGCCCAGGGTGAATCTTTTCCAACCAAAACACGCTCACTGTCGAGATTTCCATTTTCTCTGCAGGTCTGTGAACTTCTTTTGGCGACACAGCTTCAGGCCTAAGCGGAGTGAGTGCGAACGATTTAGCCAATCAGAAACGTTTGCGCAGACAACCCGATTATAATAGTATAGATAATTATGATATTCCCGTATTTTTTTATAGCTTTTTCAATACATCTTGTACATTCATGTGACTGATCCGCCTCGATTAGCCTCGCTACTTGCGGATCAGTCTCACACTACTGCAATTTAGTTATTTATATATAAAAAAAAGTCTGAAGTCTGACCGGGTTCGATTCTCACTCTGGGGCAGTTGGATTTTTCTCTGTCGTTTCGTACCTTGTGTTCATCGTGGGTTGAGTTTATTTCTGATTTCTCCTGTGTTTCATGTATTAAGGCCTTGTCTCTCAATACACTACGCCAAAGCTGATCATGAGGGACGTTAACTCTGGTAACTTAAGGCCTGGGCGGAAGCGCAATCCAAAATGGCGGACGTACAACTGAGGGGAGTGGTTCATCTCTAAACCAATGCCTCTGAGGGATCCAAGCCAGGCAATCTACATTTTGATACCTTTGATCATTCTCAATCATTTTCACCAATTTGGTCTCAATGGCAACAAATGCATGACCTCTGACCTGAATTTTAATTTCTAGGAAAATGGCCCCTGCATTCACTGGGGATAAGTGAAATCGTTCCCCAGAGTGCATTATAGTGTTTGTTATATAGTGTACATTATTGATCCAACGAGGATGGCTGGAAATGTTTTTTAGGATAGCTTTATTTGTGATGATGTAATATGATACCTCTCCTTTTCTTAAAATGTGGATAACTTGGACACCCATCGTCGTTGGAATGGTAATATACGCCCGACACTGGTCATAATAAGACCCATTGGGAAAACATTGGTATGATCCCCATCGAATGCAGAGACTTGAAAGAAAATTGTGCCTTTGTCGCGCTTTTACAAGTCACGCAACCCGTTGACATGGTAACCAAATACATCAAATAAACGTCTCACTGGGTGTACCAACCTTAACGAGAAACATTCTATAGAAGACATTTGCATACCCTAGAGATTCAGTACTTTTTCGCACTTTTTTTTAAAAACACCCATGCCTTAATGAACCTGAAAACCCTATTCATACTGTGGAAGGCCCCCCCCCTCTCTCCAGTAAAATCCTGATTACTTTAAAACAACTGCAGCTATGATGGTGAAACTTCGTGCCTTTTCCTAAGATTTATCTGGGAACAGTTTGGTGTCAATGACATGCCAATGGTGATGGCCCAGTTACCATGGCAAACAATGTTGTCATGCATGTTTTGCAAAACTCGAAAAAAACGCGAATTTTCCATATTTCAAGCTTAATATTGCACATTGTGCAATTTATGATTATCTGAGCTTGTACTCACTAATAATTTATGATCAGGCTTATTAATTTGTGACACAAAATATTTGTGGGGAGGTGTAGGGGGGATTTTGTTCATCTTAACACATGGTCCAAAACTAGATCTGGAATTCACAAATATCCTTTTAAGTTAATTTTTTATTAATGTCAAACACTTCTTCGATGAGTATTTTGTAAATTCTAACAATTTGTTTCCATTGAGTATTTATCTGAAGAGTCAAATCAAAATTAAATGAAATCCAAGACGGCGAATCCAAGATGGCGGACCAAGATGGCGGAAATTATTTTCAATACTTCGTTTTTTCACGCAGGTTGCACACAAATAATGTGTTAATGTCACAAATTATTACATTTACATTATCTTGATGTTAATGAGTATTATTTTAGTTTTATAGTATTATTAAGTTTTTCAAAGTTCATTAAAATCACTTAAAAATTGGTTAAAAAAAAGAATGACGTCATTGTGATGTCAAAAATGGGTGTGGTGATTTGTCTTTGTGTGAAAGTGGCTGATTGTCATTGTGTGAAAGTTTGAAGGTCATAGATCTAGTGGTTCCAGAGATATAGATGAGGGGGGATGGTAGTCACAGATGGAAGTCATAGATGGTAAACAAAAGCCCAGTCCGGATAGGGTTAAAGAAACCACTAGGCTTCCTCAGTGACATAATTCGCTACAATATATTAGATAGATAGATATAGATATATAGATATATAGTTATAGTTTATTAGCAGCTTATACACACAAGTACATGGCTGTCACGCTAACAAACATTAATAAAAATACAAAAACAAGTAATGCAAGAGCCCAGCTAGTTTTAGATTACCCACCCCTAGTTAAAAAACAGTCATATATATATTTAGCGACCTCCCTCTGCGCTGTTATAGGAGGATTTATTAGATTCTGAAAAAGGAGGCTTTCATCAATATATATTTTATCTTTCATGACCTTTTTAACTTTTAAAACCTCAAGCACTCGTTTTCTTGCCATCTCATGTCGCTTACATTTAATCAGGAAGTGGAACTCGTCTTCGACCTCCCCTGAATTACACTGAGAACAAATTCTGTCCTCAGGCTTTCTATAGGGCCTCTGGTAGCGCCCAGTCTCGATTTCAAGTTTATGACTACTAATCCTTAGGCGGGTGAGGGCTTTTCGGTGGTTGAGGTTGTGAATGTTAGAAAGGTATGTCTCAAAATCATATGTCGTTTTGAAAGTTCTATAGGTTCTAAGTTTGTTTTTTTGACCGGGCTTTTTGGAGTCATTGAATATTTCGCCCAACCAACATTGAAATTCGATGTCTTGCAGCCTTTGCTTAAAAAGCACTTTATCCTGCTGCAAGGCATCGTTTTGCAAAATGTTGGTGAGGGTTTCGCCCAACCCACACGAAGCGACAATTGCTTGTAATTTTTTTAGCCAATGAGACTTATAATTATTGTCTTTAAGGTCGAGAAAAGTATCGTAGGATAAAAATCCCCTCTCTTCGATTAGTTTGAAAAGAAAGTTGAGGGCTCTGCATTTGGCATTTATGGAGAGAGGGTATCTTCCCAGCTCCCCAAGGCAAGCACTGTTTACAGCGGTTTTTGTTACGCCAAGCAAATGGGGGAGAAAGCAAGGTGATGCTCGTAGCTAATCTCAAGACATCATGGGGTCTGTATAATGGAGCAGTTGGCACAGTGGTTGATATTGTGTACTTTGGTGGTCGTCGACCATGTGATGATCCTCCCACTCTACCAGATGTTGTATTGGTACGCTTCACAGGTTACACAGGACCTGCCTATATGACTGACGACCCGAAGGTGGTTCCAATCGTCCCTATCCAGCGCTTAACAGAATGCGGGTGTAGGTGTAAGAGACTTCAAATTCCACTCCGCCTTGCATGGGGTACCACCATACACAAGTGTCAGGGAATGACGGTTGGCGAAGGAGAGTCATTTCGCTATGTTGTGGTTCATCCAGGGACATGTGACTTCGAGTCTCGAAATCCGGGTGCACTGTTTGTTGCACTGTCCAGAGCCAAGTCCTCGGGTGGAGAAGGTAAGATTTGAGGCGAAAAATATTTTCATTTGATTATTGGTCCGTGCGTTATAGTTAATAATGATATATACCAAATGAGAGATTAGTTACTTTCGCGCCATCTCATAGACCCTGAAATAGTTTTTCATAGACCCTGAAATGTTTCACCTTTTAGAGTCTTCCCTTAATCGGTCACGTCACATCACCTTACCACTTTGTTTTGCTCCTCTAGTGACCTATAAAATTCTACCCAACTTTTGTTCTTTTTAAGTCTTCTCTTCACAATATATCAATTTTTAAATCAACGATGACGTCATCGATGACGTCACATCACGTGACCGTGATGCAGCCTCCCCCCTTGTAGCATAGACAAAATATCCCAAGTATGGTTGTCTTAGCATGTTCCCTTGAGGAGATATAATTATTTTGTTGCATGCCACAGGGTATACGGACCGACGAACGGACGGACACTATTGGTTAAAAACCAGAAAAATAACGAAAAATTCATATCTCACGAAGGGAAGCTTCTATACAAGCCAAACTTGGACAAACTTCAAAGACCATAAGAGGAACTCTACACATAAGTCTCGTCTCTAATAACATGTATAAACAATTGCAGGTAAAGATCCAGACTTCGCCTTCTATGATGGTGTCCTAGTTAACGAAGATCGGTTCCGTCCTGTTGACACCGCGACAACTCGTGCGCGAGGGCTTGAGATCGAGAGACTGCTTGCATTATCTGAAGATTGCAGAAATCGAGAAAACCTGAGAGTTGCTTTCCAAGACGAATCATTTGAGACGCTGTTGCAGTGGGCTGAGTCGAGATACGATAATATGGCGTAGGTAAGCACGAAATACTGTTAAACCGCAAAGCAACAGCAGGTAAGAAGTGAAATGGAGAGTGAACATATACGAGTGCTTATGCATAGTGAATGACGTTTGTCTACTTGTCGTGAAGACGTTCTATTAACAGCGATCTTGACAATTAATTTCTACTAGTATATTTTGTATATGTAAATTGCGTTACAAAGAACGAAAATATTGTACCTGAGGTTAAGTGCGAAAATAGTTAAAAACATAGCAAATAGAAAACTCACATACGAAATCGTTGCAAAGATTCTTTAAAAAAGGTGCGCCATTCACTAAACGTTACATTCGCATGTGGAACTTAATGCCATGTGAAGATGAAAAGTTGTACGACGTTTCTCAAAGAGAAAGGTTTGTTTAAATGAATAAATGTATAAAAATGTTTCATAGGAAAAATTAACTAAACATGGCCAAAAGCAAATGAAAGATTCATTTAGTACGTAAATTAAGTTATTTAAATATCTTACAAGATCGTTGTTAATGGATTGTTTATGTTTGAATGGGCAAAAAGGGCGGGGACCCTTGAGTTACTATGCTAGAGGGTTACATTTCGTAATGCATAATAATCATAGAAATGTTGTTAAGCTGGTATCGGTAGACAAGACAGGGGAGCTAAGAGCTACCCTACTAGCGTGGTACATTTCGTCGTAACATGGGTGATCTGTTTATGCTGGAATCGGCGAGAAGGCCGAGGATCTTAGGTGCACCGTGCTATCGGCGTACCTTTGGTCATGCATAACATGGAAGATCTATTTATGCTGGAATCGGCGAGAAGGCCGAGGACCTTAGGTGCACCGTGCTATCGGCGTACCTTTGGTCATGCATAACATGGAAGATCTATTTATGCTGGAATCGGCGAGAAGGCCGAGGACCTTTGGCGCACCGTGCTATCGGCGTACCTTTGGTTATGCATGAAATGGGAGATTTGTTTATGATGGTAATGGCAAAAAGGCTGAGGACCTTTGCTTTACCCTGCTATCGGGAAACCTTTGGTGATGCATAAATTTGGAGATATGTTTATACTGGAATCGGCGAGAAGGCCGAGGACCTTAGGTGCACCGTGCTATCGGCATACCTTCGGTCATACATAGCATGGGAGATCTATTTATGCTGGAATCGGCGAGAAGGCCGAGGACCTTTGGTGTACCGCTCTATCGGCATACCGTTGGTCATGCATAACATGGAGATCTGCTTATGCTGGAATCGGCGAGAAGGCCGAGGAACTTGAGGAAAATGAGAAGAATGTGTCATTTAAGATATCATTAACGAATATGAATGATTTTAAAGAAATGGTAATTACAAAATATCTAAGTATCGTGTCGTAGAATTATTTTTCCTCATAGCAAAGAGTGTAGATATTGAATATCCCGCCAATCATCGCTACAATAAGGTAAGTGAAAGTGAATGAGCAGTTGCAAAAAAAAAAAATTCGCAGCTCCCTGTTGAGGACCCTTCGTTTTCGCATGAGTGGTTGATATGGACCTCGGAATTGAATGGTGGGTGGTGAACATAGAGCTTGGAATTCCAGGGTGGGAACTCTTAAAATACGAAATTCCAGTGTGGTTAACCGCAATTTTGAGGGTGGTCATTAGAAAATCACTACAATTCCAGGTTGGGTGGTTCGAATTTAAAGAAGGCAAGGGTGGGTAGCTGTAAATGGGGTCCTCGACAAGAGGGGTGCGAATTTTTTTTTCGATTGACCAATGCAGAACAAGTAATGAATTTGCGATCGTCTTAACAGATCAGAGAAGTATTGAAAAGTATAACAATCAAATAATGCATGTTTAAGTATAACGAGCACCTAATGTCGCCTATGCATTAACTTAATGATTTTCATCCAAGTATAGCAGTCTTCTTTCTATCATTGGCTTTTTCTCTTATTTTTATTTTTCAAAGAAAAAGTAAAATATGACAGTAGATGCCAGACGTTGCGACCAAGACGTAGAGACTCATTACGAAAATTGACACCGTATATTTATGCACGTCTTAAAAGGTAATAAGAGCAATTCAAAGTAAAACAAACAACTAATGCATGTTTAAATTTGATAAACACCTAACTTCACCTGTGTATTAATTTGAAGATTGTAATCCAACTTTACACAGTCTATCGTTCGTCTTTTGTCTTACTTTTATTTTTCAGGGAAAAAGTATGAAAGACGTTACGACCTGGGCATCCACACCCATTTGATAGATAGATAGATAGATATGTTTATTAAAAATGTCATATAGCAGCCCAAGGGCTGAATTGCATGATATTTACAAATTTACAAATTAATAATCAATATTTACAAATTAATAACAATAAATATATTTATATTGAAACACTTGTTAAAATTATCTATTTGACATACTGGGAATGAAAGTGTCCATATAACGCTTTGTTCTAATAGCAGAACGCTGAAATTGGCGCTGCTTGCGAAGACAATAGCGTGCCTCGTTTTTCGGAGGCAAGAGATGGTATATCTTATGGTTTGGGTCAGATACAATTGCTTCGAATAACTTATTACATAGTTCATTACGTCTGTCCTTAAGCGATTCAAGATTACAAGCAGTAAGCCGTTCACGATAAGACATGTTGGGAGATATAATGGACAACGCGCGCCTCTGGACACGCTCCAAATCATCGCTCAAATAATCAGGCAGCGCATGATGGAATACAGGCGCGCAATACTCCAACACAGGTCTAATACACGTGGAGTAAAAACTAACGATATCATCAATAGGCACCCGTGCGCGCTTAAGCAGAATGAGAAAATACATACGCTTGTTTGCCTTCTTTACAACTTCATCAATGTGGTAATTCCATTTAAGCGAACCTGCAATGGTGACACCTAAGATCTTTGCATGGTCAACCAACTCAAGATTTTTGGAACTGATGGAAATAGGTTCGAACTGATGCTTAACATTTTTAAAGTCAATAACTAGCTCTTTACATTTATCCACGTTTAAGTGGAGTTTGTTACGAATTGACCACTGTTCAACCTCACTCACTGCATACTGGATTTCGCTGTTTCCTGATCTAGGAACAACCTCAGCTAGCGTCGTATCATCCACATATTTCCATGCTTCCGCTCTTGATGGATGTAGGTCATTTATCATCAGCAGGAAGAGCCAAGGCCCGAGCTTCGTGCCTTGAGGAACACCGGAGGGCACAAGACCCCACTCCGAATAACAGTCCCTAGACAATTTAGTGCGTTGGTGTCTATCAAACAGAAAGTCACACACCCAGCGGGCCACTCCACGTGGGATGTTAAGAGAGAAGATCTTGTCAACAAGGATACGATGATCAATCAGATCGAACGCCTTTCTGTAATCTAGTAGAGCAACCCTCACAGCACAACCGCTCCCGTCAGTAGCTTTGGCCCAGTTATGAATCATAGAAATGAGAGCTTGAGAAGTCGACGACTTGGGTATGGCGCCGAACTGGTTCGGGTCAATGACTTCCAGAACCGCTGGACCCACGTGGCTGCGTACAATAAAGTCTTCCGCTACCTTCGAGATGACAGGTGTTAAGGAGATAGGCCTGATATGTTTTGTGATGATGGTGACAGGCTTCTCTTTAGGTAGGGGTGTCACATCCGCGTACTTCCAGGAGGATGGAAGCTTTTGTGCAGCAAAAGAACAGCATAGTAAATGACAAATGGGTCCAGCAAGGAAGTCAGCGAACTCCTTAAAGAGCCAGGACGGCAATCCATCGGGGCCAGATGCCTTTCGGGGGTTCAGAGCTAGGAGCGCTGAACAGACGTCCGATACGGCAGGCATATCAAACTCTGAGTCAGTCGCAAATGGCGGGAGACAGTCGAGCGGGGCGTAGTCGTTCATAGGTTCCAGAAGAGCGGAATTGACCAAGTTAGCAATTTCCACTTCCGATTTGTCTTCAATTCCGTCAATATGAAGACATGAACGTATGTCGTCACTACCTGTCGCTGGAGACATCCCTGCGATCTTCTTTACTTCTGACCACCATTGTCTCGGTTTAGTGTTCTTCCGGTTGGCAACCTTAGACGAGTAGTACCTACTACGGCACAACTTGCGCTCTCGATTAACTTGGTTGCGTAGACGATGAAAACGGTCAGGATCTCCTTTCGCGAATGCATCCTGCCGAGCCTTGATGAGGGCTTTCAATTCAGCTGTAAAACACCCATTTGGAGGATCACGCAATATATTTGCGATCGTCTTAACAGCTCAAAGAAGTATTGAAAAGTGTAACAATCAAATAATGCATGTTTAAGTATAACGAGCACCTAACGTCGCCTATGCATTAACTTAATGATTTTCATCCAAGTATAGCAGTCTTCTTTCTATCATTGGCTTTTTCTCTCATTTTTATTTCATCAAAGAAAAAGTAAAATATGATAGTAGATGCCAGACGTTGCGACCAAGACGTAGAGACTCATTACGAAAATTGACACCGTATATTTATGCACGTCTTAAAAGGTAATAACAGCATTGCAAAGTAAAACAAACAACTAATGCATGTTTAAATTTGATAAACACCTAACTCCACCTGTGTATTAATTTGAAGACTGTAATCCAACTTTACACAGTCTATCGTTCGTCTTTTGTCTTACTTTTATTTTTCAGGGAAAAAGTATGAAAGACGTTACGACCTGGGCATCCCCACCCATTTGGAGGATCACGCAATATATTTGCGATCGTCTTAACAGATCAAAGAAGTATTGAAAAGTATAACAATCAAATAATGCATGTTTAAGTATAACGAGCACCTAACGTCGCCTATGCATTAACGTAATGATTTTCATCCAAGTATAGCAGTCTTCTTTCTATCATTTGCCTTTTCTCTCATTTTCATTTTTCAAAGAAAAAGTATGAGAGACGTTCCTAGGCTTATTCAATTCCTTATTTATAGGGCTGTCTCTTGCGTATCTCCCCTGTTGTGCATCTCCAGCAGCCAGAGTTGTGTTCAAGTCGTTCAGGAAATGCTAGGTATTGACATTGTCATCAAGCAACAAATGCGATCATTGTAATGCAAAGGCACTCAACTCATTCCTACATCAACCTTTGAAGTTTGGGCGTTGGAGGTCTTCGAAAGGCATATGTATGAGGGCAATAAGCACAAACCGATACTAGTTAAACTATCTTTAGAGGTAACCCGTCCAATCTTGTAAGATATTGCTCACTGTTCATTTCCTCTTTGCCAGGATCCAAGTTGTAAGATAGATCGCTGTCAACGCGGTTGATAGAGGGTGTGGTCCTTCTATATTCACATGGTTCGGGTGTTTGTACTACATAAGGTGAGGAACTGTGGCTTTTATGAGATATCGTTTCGTTCTTACTAGCCTACTACTTTTAGCTAAACCTAGTGTCAAGGTACACTAACAAATTTGCAACATTCCAACATGTTTTATAAAGTAACACCTATCTTGCATTGTGAATGTGCGCATTCTGATTGGTTAAAAAGCGTGTTTGTAAGAGACCTGAGAAACACGATGTTTATTTTCTAAAAGCAATAAAAATACTTTCTACGTGCTCTCTGGTTTCTTACAAACACTCGGGGGATGTTGGTCGAACTGATAAAACTTGAAAGACACTCGCCATCGGCTCGTGTCTTTCACGTTTTGATCAGTTCTCCCAACACCCTCATCGTGTTTGTAAGAAAGCAGAGAGCACGCGGAAAGTACTTTTATTGCTTAAATAAAAATAGGCCGAGTGCACTTTATTTATCAGATTTGTTGCTTTTAGAATCGTCAAGGTTCTTCCCCTATCGACTATTTATTCCTTTGGAGATGTTACACCACGTCACATGTGCATTACAAAGACGCGTGGAAAGAATACAGTATTTCAGGGCGCCATTTATGAGTGACTCTTGTGTATTACTATTAGATAAGAGAAGACAAAACAAAATTTCAACTGCTCAAAAAAAAACGAGTGTCTATTTCAGTGGAAGTTGGAATGCAAGTATGTCAACAAAAGAGGAGAAAATCCGTGTACGTTTGGTTAATTGTTTAATCGCAAAGGAGGAACGCCCCAGCTGATTTAATCGCATTTTCGTATAAGACTATTACTTATCCATCTTGAACGCCTACAGTGCAACATCACTTCGGATAAATTTGTGTGCGTGAAAAGGGGAGAACCAGAAGAACATATAGAGGAGCTCTATTTGCAAACCCGTAGGAGAAAAACACGCAAGACCCTTTTTATTAGTTCACGCCCTGAGAATAACCTACGGGCAGTCATTTACTAAGTTTGCCCTAGGAAAAATTTGCTTTAAGGGGGTAGAAATAAATAAATTGGATTGGACTAATGAGCGGGAAATAGAATTAGTATATCGTTTTTCGTGGAATCCTTTATAACAAACTCACGAAGATTCTACTCTATATATTCACGGTAACTTTCATACAATTTTTTTTACATTAGTGAAATGTTCTAGGTAAATCCATTACCCGATGAGTGAATTCCAAACAAAATGAAAAATCGATATCACCCGAGTCGCGTACAGAAGGGTAATGGATTTATTTGAATCCCATGCCAGAGATATTATTGAGTTAATGATTTACAAAAAAAGCTTTACGCACGCCAAGAAAGCCATTGCCGAACTGTTTATTTCGTTTACAAATTCAGAAGAAAATGAAACTCAAATCGTGGCAGCGATGCCTGTTCGTTCACGAAAAGACGTTTATACAGTGTTTGTTCTCGCTTTAAGATTTAATTTTGTTGGGTGTCCTGTGTTTTCATTGAATTCCACTTCTGCAGGCATGCAATTACCCCAAAACTACTCCCTCGATTTCAGCCAATAAGCACGCAAGATAGGATAGCATGGGATTTAGTGTGGTCATCAGTCGATTTAAGAATAGTTAATCGAAGGTTCCTTCTTTTGAGTGTCGTTTGCGCAGACGTAATTTGTTCGTATGTCCAATGCAAAATCTCACTCGTTTTCCCAGTCTCAGAGCGAGCGCGAAAAAAAAAAGAGGATATATGGGAAACGATATGGGACTCCTGTCATGGCGCGGGACCTGGGAACTAGTATGCTATTTAGCGGCGCGCACTGTATGCTGGGGGCTGTAATGCCTCGTGCTGTGATTTCGTTGAAAATGTCCAAGAGTTAAGTGGGCAAAAATTCTATCTAAAAAAAACGACTTCCTAAGTGAGAAAAAAATTTCCAAAATAAGTTATTTCTAGAAGTAATCTTGTTAGTGCCTTGGAAAAGGAAGTAGAGAAAGTGGGACTCTATCGTAACCAAATAGTGAGCAAGGCAAGGGAAGACGACGAAGGCTCATTACTAAGTCATTACTAAAGCCCTTGAGAACTTAAGCTAACGCTTGCATTTCACGCAAATAACTTCTGTTGAAACACGGACAGTAAGCTTATGTAAAGCAAGGAATTCCGTCATAGAAGGATGCTATTTTTGAATGGGATGTGACTTGAAACAAAGCAGCTGCATAGGAGCTACAGGATTGAAGGATTTCCCGAGTAAAAAAGAGTGCGCGAAAACTTTCCCTGGAGGAAAAAAGGGTGTGCGAAAACTTTCCGTTTTGCAATGGAATCGGTACATGTGCAAACTACACATGTAATAAGTAATCATTTACATAGAGTGCATCGTCAATAGTAAAGGTAAGCACAAGTAGTGGAATACACAAGCAGCGGATATTCAACGTCATGGTGAACATTTTCTTGGGATTGTTTTAATAATATATCTTGTGGTTGTGCTCGTCTACTGTACTTAAAGGGACATGGTCACCGAAAACATCATACAATTATTATATCACAAATAATAAAAACAACAAGTCAAATTTGTAAAGAATGCTTTCAACTTGACATGGTGAAACTTTGAAGTCATTTTCGATGTAGGATTGCAAAGATATTCGAAGATTGTAATTACAGCGGAAATCCGACTCTTTTGAAATCGGTTTACCTCAATCTTTTTTCAAACATACTAAATTTGCCATCTTAATTCACTCATATCTCAGCAATCCTTCATCGTAATCCAATAAAATTTTTCGTACTTCTTTCTTTAAACTAACTCTTTCAATTTCAAAGAATATTTTTGTATTTTGTGACAATAATTATTCTAGTGTTTTCTAGGTGACCATGTCCCTTTAAGCTTATGTCACTGTCGCGTCTTCCTAACGATTGACTTATTTTGCAAGTCATAGCTTTTGTAGGTTTCCATTTTCATACCAAAAAAACTGACAATTTCATGAAGAGTGTATTTCAAGGTCAATTATACGCTAAAAACATATTGCACTCGTTGTTTTGGTACCCAGGGTTTCGGTCCCTATTTTGAACATTTTTGTTTGTTATCATGTTATTGATTCGAGCTTTGACTCATTTTTAGTGCGGGTAGCATCTCGTTTTTTTAATTTCAAATATTGAATTCCATGTTAATTCTCCCGTTTTAGTCAAAATGTGGAGGACATGATTCATACAAGTTTATTCAAAATGATCAACTGACACAATTGTGTGATTCCAGAAATTATCCATACCCCCCTACGGCAGGGCAATGGAAATTCTGGAGGGGTGGGGGGGTCAATTTACCTGATCATTTCCATACAAATACTGTATTTTTCCTTGGAAATTCCAGAGCGGTTGGGGGGGGGGGGGGGGGGGTCACTTTTCAACACCCTTTCGTGGAGGGGGTATGGATATTTGCTGGAACCACACATTGCACCGAAAGTTAATAACCGAAAAAGGCGAATCATCTGACTCCCTTGAACCTTGCTCAATCTACACTATCTTGAGCACTATCTTATGAATTTGTGTTCTAGTTCCTCAAAGGAATATTGCGTGGGTATGGGTCCATTGTGGAATGGGGTCAAAAAGTTTTCAATGGAGTTGTGATCCAATACAAGACAGCCATGGAAACAAGCATTTATTCTTTCTGAATGACTTCACATGGTAGGTCATTTATTATATTTTTTCACAAACAAAACTGATCGTTTCGAAGGAACATTTTAAAAGTGACTAATTAATGAAAAAGAGATCAACACTGTTTTTCATAGGTATATGGGGATGTTGAATTGAAGTGCACTAAAAAGTTAAATTTAAAATGGTCTATTTTATTGCCCATTCAAAGAAAGGAAACATGCTGTTTATTTGATGTTGATAGCACTATTGGTTTACTAGATATTCAAGACTTATTCAAATTAAGAAAAAGTGACATTACAAGCAGACTAGGGCAGAAGAAGTCACTTATGTTTTATACTTCTTTTTGGGAGGATTCACTTTAAAAACATTATCAAATACACACCTCGTGTACTTTCCCGGGGGGGGGGGGGGGGGGGGGGTGGGATATAGCTGGGAACACTCATTCTATCCTTTAGGGTATAAAATTGATCAAAATGCCAGCCTTTACGAGCCTACAAAGAATGTATATCGATCCCTTAAGGGGTAACAAGGAAAAGGTGGATCTAGAAATTCCGTGAAAACAATACCATTTTCAACTTGAATATAATTTCTTAAGGACCCCAATAGCAGGAGGATTTTCCGCATCCAATTTGCTATCTCCTAGGGAAGCAATTCACTGTTGACCACACCAAATTTGCTATCCTTTAGGGATTAAATCTATTTTCCTGTTCAGCAACCCCAGCCATTTTTTGGGGAACTGCCGGCCCTTCACAAGTTGCTATTCATCTATCAGCTATCTATTTCAAGTAATGAGGCTGTTATTTCTTTGATTTAGGATGAAGGCTACAAATGAAAGGAAATGAATCACTTTGTACTTATATACCCAGGTAAGAAATTATACCAGCGCCACACAGTGACTTTTCTTGATAAAGCTTTATGTGAGAATTAACAACAATGTCTAATAGAGCGGATTTCACATGACTGTCAGGACTTGTTATGTAATTGCGATTGCTTTGCGTTCTCATTGGCTACTCGATCATTTTTCTCAGCCAATCAAATTCTGTAGTAAATTCAGTTGTGTAATTACTTAGTAATTGGTTTGGCTTGCAATTGGCTGAGAAAAAAAGACATAGGAGCAAGTCGTCATTTCTCTTGATTCTGATTGGCTAGTGATTGCTCAATTGCAATTGTTTTCATGACAGCCATGTGAAAACCGCTCTATATATGTAGATTTAGGCCTAAAAGCGAAGATTGAATCAATACATATCTCTCATCAAGGTATCAACTTTTCCAGTGTTGATGATGTCAAGACACATGATCTTGGTGGTACCCCCCCCCTGTCTCCAAGATAAATTAAACCAAGTGTGGATGCCTAGCGATGTTGCCTGTTCCAGATATTGACTTTTTAGTTTTGATGACACCATCAATGACCTTATGCCATGTGACCATAGTGATGTACCTCTATTGCTTCCAAGATAAAATTACTCAAGATTGGTCAGCTAGCAAAGTTGCCTTCTTACGATATAGTATAATGCTAGAAGTCCATAACACTAATTTCAATTGTAAATAGATAAATTTGGCTTTTTGACTGGTTCATGCACACATGGATGCGCATTTTCCTATATTCCACCTTAAGTCACTGTAGGCAATTGCAGAGACCAAAAAGGTGAAAGCTATGTTAATGGCTTGGTCCGTGTATAGGGACAAACTGTGATGTTGGCCTGC
Source organism: Scolanthus callimorphus (assembly GCA_033964015.1). Taxonomy (NCBI): domain Eukaryota; kingdom Metazoa; phylum Cnidaria; class Anthozoa; order Actiniaria; family Edwardsiidae; genus Scolanthus; species Scolanthus callimorphus. The sequence continues at coordinate 3,156,143 of CM066912.1, read as the reverse complement.
GTAAGACTTCAACATGCTTCTCGGTCAATATTGCTCTGATATCATGTTTCTAAAATTTTCCCTAAAATGATCTCCCAGATTGTAGTAGAGAACATATATGTAGTGTAAAGTCCACTGATGTTTAATAGTTCAAAAATTGTATAAAAGCAATAAGACAAGTTAAAGAAGAAAATCTACCTTATCTTTGAACAGGAAATAAAGCCTGAGGGGATGAAAGTTGCAAATGGATATCAACCCATGATGAATTATTTAAACTGAATAACCCAAAAAAAAAGAACAAAGAAGAAACCAAGCGAGAAGTTGAGTAAAATAGTCGTACTTATATACCATGCTAGATTATTTTAATAGATATTATAAAATGTCATGTTTTTGCTTAAATTGTACTCTTGTATAGTATCATTACTGGAAGTTTATTTGTGTCTTTTCAAAAGCTATTTCATATTCTTAGCTCAAAAGACTGTGGTTGTTTGTGAATGGTTGCACTCATAGATTGTTTTGTATGATGCGTTTATAGCTGACAAAGTGCAAATTTACATTTGTTTGATAATAATATCTCTAAAAAAAAATTTGTAAAGGACACAGCAAAACTTGAAGCTGACTTCTCCATTTACGCAGACCGATATTTACTTTGGAACTAGTCACACTAATCATTTTGTGTTGCTTGTCTTCATAAAAGATACCGATGTATAGATTTTTAAGAAAGTATTTTACTTAAAAGCACAAATTCACATTGAGAATGTTTTTCATTTTTTTACTAGAGGACATGGCAAAACTTGCATGCTGATTTTTTTCATGCACGTAGGCAATATTTACATTTATTATATGGCTTGACAATTTCCTGTGATCTGATTGGCTGACACACGGGCTATATTTTCCGTATTTATCCCTGTTTCCCGGATGTAGACAAAATAAAATTCAATTGTAAATGAGCCATACAATAAATGAATTATTAATCTGACTTGCTCGGTCTGTACAAGAGATATCAGACCTCGGTCTATTTCCGTACAGCTCGGACTTGGTTAATAAACTCTTAATCTCGGAAATAAGCACTGCAGTAAACATTTTCTTGCATTTGTTTTCATAGAAAAAAGGGATATATAGATTTGTAAGATATTATTTAAGTTGTCCCCTTTTCGGTCGACTGGGAAAAATTATGACAGTGACATGGTCGGGGTTTTTTCCCAGCCGAATCAGCCTTTAATTAAGATTTATTATGTAAACGTCAGTTAAATAACAAGATATCCTTTTTGCGATAGATTTATCTTACTCGTTCTCTGCGTTGACTTGTGAGATAAATGTTCAACAGTCGAAGATGAAATTCCTACCTCCGCGCATCATGTAAAATCCTCTGTTATCTGAATAACTGTTTCATAAACTCAGTCCACACCATACTCAATTTTGTCTCGATACTGTTAATTCCAACATATATTCTGTAGTAAAGAATAAATGAAAGGCCGAGTATGTAGTAAGGTCTTTAAAGTGCATTGACATCCGGATTCAACAAAGTGCGAGACGTTATTTTTTGAAATCTCGCTCTGAAACGACTACTTTTTATGTATTATTTTTATACGTAGTTTGTGGTTAAAGAAGCCACATTTGGTAATTTCACACAAATTTGTCAATGAATATTTTGCTATAATCATGCAGTGGACCATGCAGGATTTTACATTTTTCGGGAATACTCGTTTACCTATCATCTGAAATGTTGTGGGCCACCTGAAGCAATTGTGGTCCTATTTTTCTTCATTGATAAAAAAATAGTACATATTTAAGCAATACAAGTACTTTCCGCGTGCTCTCTGCTTTTTTAAGAAGAGGGGGATGTTGGGAGAACTGATCAAAACTTGAAAGACACGACCCGAAGGCGAGTGTCTTTCAAGTTTTGTCAGTTCGACCAACATTCCCCGAGTGTTTGTAAGAAACAAGAGAGCACGCAGAAAGTATTTTTATTGCTTTTAGAAAATAACATACACACGCGCGACAGCGTTGCGTGACAATCGTTTTTATCAGGTCTCTTACAAACACGCTTTTCAACTAATCAGAATGCGCACATTCACAATACAACATAGGTGTTATTTTCTAACAAATTTTAATGAGTTAGATTCAATTACAAATTACATGTAGTGCAAGTTATGAATAGTATGTCATGCTAATCCAGTAGACTGTTTAGTATGTGGCATTAGTAAGGAATGATTTATATACCAGTCGTAAGATGCGTCGTGTTGATGATGTGTCGCTCTTCATTTTTCTTCTCACGTTATAATGCGCTGATAGGACACTTTGATAGAAGCAGATACCAATACCTTGCTGCAGTTCATATATCTGTAATGTCAAAAAAAAAAATTTTCATATCAGTATAAGTGAAGATACTTCTCTGATTCTCCACTTGTCTCTGCGCATCAATGTAACTCTAGCTCTGACCCATAAAATAATATTGATCACTTTACAACTTCTTCCACAACCGCAACAATTTGATATACTTCCTGGATCAACAACGAGAAAAACGTTGTTTCATGCCAGTGTCGTAGACAACATGATACGTCGCTGTTTTTCTTGCAATGCTATGATGCGATGTTGGAGAATTTGCTTTTTAAACTTTGCTTAGGAGATATCCCAACATTGACGATTCTTCCATCTGATTGCTTAAAAATGTCGTTACATTATTAGCCAACACCTAACCTGTTCTGATTCTCCCTTCTACTCTGCGCATCGATGTAACCCAAACTGTTCTGATGACATGGATACCCAAAGATACGGAAATTGTCCAGCGCACTCTCCCCGCCGTCTTCCACAACGACACGGAGTTGATCTGCCTTCTGGAACAAGGTTGATAAAAACAAAACATCTTAGTAGTAATTGAAATGAAATACTTTGATGATTCTTCAATCTGTTTGCTTTAAAAATGTTGATACATTATTAGCGAACACCTTACCTGTTCTGCTTCTCCCCTTGACTCTGCGCATCAATGTAACCCAAATTGTTCTGATGACATGGATACTCAAAGGTACGGAAATTGCCCAGCGCACTCTCTCCACCCTCTTCCACAACGAAACGGAGTTGATCTGCCTTCTGGAACAAGGATTTTTTTTTTTTTTGTGGTACTTTTTATTTTATTTTCCAATATTAATAGTAATACATTGTTTACAAAACACAAACAAACAAACAAAAATTACACAAAAAGCAAAAATACATAGTGTAGTTACCTAGTTACATAGTGAAGTTTCATTTTGGCTTTTTTAAGTTACATATGATGCATTGTCAAAGTATTATGTTAATAGCGGAATAAGCTTGTTCCATTTATTTAAATGAAATATTGTGGAATTCTTATCTCTTGCAATAATGTATTCAATTCTTTCTATTTGTATCAATTTCTTCTTAAAATTAAAGAAATTAGGAATTTGCGACTTTAGCTTACACGAAAAGATGAAGTATTTTGCCACCAAGATAATATGATTAAGCAAGATCTGTTTGTTACTTGCTTTGAAAACTCCCAGAATAATATCCATCTCATTCAAATTTTTGTCTAGAATATCTCCCTCCCTCAAGAAATGCTGTATATCAGCCCATAATAATTCCACAAAGGGGCAGGTGAAAAACAAATGGGTGGTTGTCTCCTCTATGCCATTACAGAAAGAACAGAGAGGTGATTGCACTATTTTAAACTTATAAAGCTTATCATTAGTAAAAATGATGCGGTGGAGGAGCTTGTACTGAAAAACGCGTAATTTAGTTTCAATAGAGCAATAAAATGGAATAGAGTACACCTTTTTCCACTCTATAATTAAAGGAGAAAAATATCGGTCATAATGCTCTCTTGCCGTGGGAATCACTGCAATATCCCTCAGAAACAATTTGTAAACAACACGCGAAGAAGCTTTACCTAACTCAATGATGGTAAAAACAAAACATCTTAGTAGTAATTGAAATTTGAGTGATTCTTTACTCCTTTTTAAGATAACAGGAATAAGAGGCCTTTCATGTACGATAATATGGCGCACAAGATGGTACTTTGAGTGCTTCTTAAGACATTTTCTGAAATATTTATTACAGGAATGAGAGGTCATAAAATATAAAGCAAGGTGATAAGCTTGATCAATGATCGATTGAGTTATTCACATAACTTAAAGTAAAATAAAGAAAAAACAGTTAAATCAAAACATTACCTTATAAAGACAAGTCTGAAAAGATAGATTTTTAAGCTAGATTTATGTACGGCGGAAATTGTTACAAAACTAATTCACGCCTTAGTTACCTTTATGTACGACAAAGTAGAGCACAAGGTTCTGCTATGAGTTCTTCTTAACTCTTTTTCTTAAATATTTATTACGGGAATCAGAGGTGATAAAATGTAAAGCAAGCTCGTAAGCTAGACTATGTGGTTCATTTAGTAGGTTTACCCTGATCAATGTTTCATTGATTTCTTCTCAAATATTTTAGCGGAGCTCCTTGCGGCGGCCGAAGGCCGCCGCAAAGCGGAGCACCATACCTAAGAAAACAGCGTCAAAAACTGCAAATATAGTATTGGGTACCCTGTGTGAGTGTATTGAGTAACCTGGGGAAATTGCTAGGGGTCGATCCGATTTTTGGACGTCTCAGGAAGCCCCGGATGTTGTACGTGTTCCTGAAGCCTGACGTCACAATAGCGTCCCGGATGTTGTACGTGTTCCTGAAGCCTGACGTCACAATAGCGTCAAGCATGCTCAACTAACGGGGGAGGGGCGCGTTGTCGGGGGGGAGGGGGGGTTGATGTTTACGTGAAAGCAAAAATCGCAGGCACAAAAAGGGCTGCTAGCGGCTGAAAAAACGACCTACAATAATTATTCAAAGGAGTAATGCCCGAAGAAGAAAAGAAGAAGCCATGGAATCGAAAGATTTGGTAGAATGGGGAATAATAATCAAATTGGAGTATTTTCTTTGCCGGCTTGCTCCTGAAATTCTTCCTTCCAGTCGGAGTTTCAATCAAGGCCGACAAAAAGACAGCTAACTGCAGAACCGCGCTATCACTTGCACCTCAAATGATAAAAATACGCGAAGAGGAAGCGGAAATAAACTGGAAACAAGTTTCAAAGTTTCTATTGACAAACGTCTTTGTTCATGACCACCACGTGACCCGAAGCGGCAAGATGTGAAAGTAAAGTTGTGTAGTTGTGTTCCTACACACGATAGCCTGCTCTGTTTGTTTTCGAGAGGAGTCGTTTTCACGAGGAAAAATTACAGGCTCCAATTCTATTTAATTAGAGATATGTTCTACTTCTCCACTGAATCCGAAAGTGTCAGGACTATAATTCACAGGAACTGAAAACGTTTGTCACGAGTTTCACTACAGTACAACAACAATGGCGCCCAAAATCAAGCGCGGGAGTTTTCGTGTTTTGCCGTGTTTTGTGGGTTCTTCAGCTCCCTAAAGACATGGAATAGCTTTGAAAGTCAGGGATATAATGGCTGCGGTGTTGATTGGAAACTCACTGTTCGCTGGAGTTGGACAAACATTCAGTATGAAGTGATTAAACTGCAAGCTCTTGGGTAAGAATGTTTTTTTGTTTTCTGAGAAATATTTTCTCTGACCTAGACGATCTCTTCAGGGAATTTGATTCCTCGGCCGTACGATTTAGAAAAGATGATCATAGACTTTCAACTGTGTTTTGGCCATTCATTGAATTACAGAATTGATTACTTTAAATATTCTATCTATTGATAGCTATCTATTATTAAGTTATTATTCTCCGTGAGTAATGCACTAGTCAATTGAAACCCCCACCCCTAGCTAGGGACCCAGGGAGGGTGGCGTTATCGTGGGGGTTTAAAGCATTTTAAAACAAGAGTCTGTTCAGAGTGGGTGGTGGATTTGACTGGTTTTGATTCTGGAAAGTGTCCCCACCCCCTGGGAATGTTTATTTGCTTTCAAATAAATTATTTCGGTCAATTCTTTCAATTTGATTTTGGCCATGCAAATCTACATGTTAGCTACGATGCAATTCATTGGAATTATTCGATTTTAATGCATTTTTCTGTACTTGCATCCCTTGTTTCATATAGGACACCACACTAGCTGAGGCCCACTCCCCTTTGACAATCATAGAAAGGTGTGTTCTTTCTTTGATGCTTCCAAGAAAAGGGTGATTTCGGAGGCCCCAAGGGTAGGGGCATTTCACAGGAATTTCCTCCCGATGGAGTGGGGACTTAAACAGCTTTTGTTCAGGGGTAAAATCAAATCCCCAACCCTTCCCCAGGTCCCTAGGGGTGGGTTTCAATTGACTAGTGCATAACTGGTTTGTCCCCAGCCAAATATAAGTTAAATGTTATGCATCAATAATATTTTCCTTGCTCAAAGGAAATTCAGAAGAGTGCACAGAACGTTTTCCCATTTCTGTTGGATCAGAATAAAGAGAGCCTCTGTTATATGTTTCTGCCGTAGTTTCATTGTTTTCACCTATCTTGATCCAAGTTTTTCAAACTTTTCTCAGGGGAGCATGCCCCCTCAAACAGAAATTATTTTGTTTTTCTGTCTCATTTCTATTTTCTCTCCCATATTCTATTTGCTCCACCCATAATATGGAGTTATGTATTTGGAACACTTTGGACTTTGCGGCCTTCTGCTTAACACCCGTATGGCCAGGAGTAGTGTCTGGTCCAATATCTTTTGAAGGGTCTGCATGCAAGTATAGTAACTTGTGTTATTTCCATTATGAAATCTAGATGGCAACCTGTTTCAATATACAGCTGAGGGTTTTATAGAATTGGGTCGACATATCAAGGAAGTGATTCTAAGTGTTTCAGTAACTGGATTTTTGGCCACTTTGAAAAAATTGCCCAGAATCCTGGTAAAATCTCTCCTGCTAAAATGTCTCTGTCAGATAATGCAGTTTTTCCACTGAGGAATAAATATTGTCCTGAATAAATCATGAAAGTTATTGTGTCCCCTGGTTATTGTGTCCCCCAGCTGACCCCCAGCCAGTAATCCTCGCTGAGAGGGGTAGGCTGTATTGGAAAAAGTAAAGTCCCCCCCTGCCAAGAAGGGCGTTGAAAAGTGACCCCCACCACAGTATTTGTATGGAAAAGAGCAGGGAGCATGCTAATTCTGACTGTAAGCAGTGAGACATGTGCCAAGCAATAAAATAAATAAAGCCAATCAAGCAATCAAATTTATTTGAAAATTTAATCATTACAAAATTTGAAACTGCAAACGATTTTAGGGTTGAAAATATTACCAAATATTTTAGGGGGATATTTTTCGGATATTTTGCAGGGATACAGCTGAGGCACCAAATGAGGCAAGATATGGGGATTAGGGGATATTTTGGTCCCCAGACTTGCCTCTAGACAATCCCTCTGTGTTGAAATCAAACAATTCACTTGTGACCGAGAGAACTCTGGGCTGAGAGATATGGTATTTGTTATTGTGTCCCCTGGTTATTGTGTCCCCCAGCTGACCCCCAGCCAGTAATCCTCGTTGAGAGGGGTAGGCTGTATTGGAAAAAGTAAAAAAGTAAAGTCCCCCCCCCCCCCCCCCCCTTCCGAGAAGGGCATTGAAAAGTGACCCCCACCCCAGTATTTGTATGGAAAATAGCAGGGAGCATGCTAATTCTAACTGTAAGCCGTGGGACATGTGCCAAGCAATAAAATAAATCAAGCCAATCAAGCAATCAAATTTATTTGAAAATTTAATCATGCTTACAAAATTTGAAACTGCAAACTTTTTTAGGGTTGAAAATATTACCAATTATTTTAGGGGGATATTTTCGGATATGTTGCAGGGATACAGCTGAGGCACCAAATGAGGCAAGATATGGGGATTAGGGGATATTTTGGTCCCCAGACTTGCCTCTAGACAATCCCTCTGTGTTGAAATCAAACAATTCACTTGTGACCGAGACAACTCTGGGCTGAGAGATATGGTATTTGTTTAGGGACAGCATAAAACTGTATATCTCAGGGGTCATATGAGTCAAGAAATAGGACAGGGCAATTCTTGTTAGGGGCTGCTGTAAGGTCTAACAGCCCTATCAGTCTCAAACAGCATAGGGCTGCTATTAGGGACAAAGCTGGGAGGAAGCATTCCTTACTCCCACCTCTAAGAGGCAGGGCACATAATGATCAATACCCAGCCCTAACTAGCCTGCGAGCCGGCTCTCCGGTGGTTTTTTTTCGGATATTCGATTTTTTTGGCGAGCGGGATTCCTGTGTCTCCCCCCACGACACAGGAATCCCGACGCCACAGGAACCCCGTGCGCGCCCTAACAAATTCTTCTCTGGAAAACCCTCTGGAGAGCCGGCTCGCAGGCTAAGCCCTAACAGCCCTGGCTGGCCTGACAACCCTAACAGCCAACAAACCTAACAGCCCTAAACAAACCTAACAGTCCTAAACAGCAGAGAGGAAGCATTCCTAATATGCAGGGCACATATTATGATCAACACCTAACAGCCCTCTCTGTTAGGGCTGTTAGAGCTGTTAAGACTGTTAGGGCTGTTAGGTCTGTAAGTGGTGTTAGGGTTGTTGTGTTTATCATAATTTGTGCCCCAGGTCTTTTAAGAGGTGGGAGTAAGGAATGTTTTCTCAATGCTGGTTTGGCTGTTAGGTCTGTTAGGCCTAACAACAGCCCTAACTAGAATTTCCCTGTCCTATTCCTTGACAGGTCAGGGGTTGGGCCAACTTTCTTGATTGTGCGTGCCGCATGTGTTAGCCACAACACCAAGATATCTTGCATTTTTTTTTGCTCATGTGAAACAGTTGCCAGTTTTGTCCCTACCCCAAAGTTGTCCCAGGGTCTTCTACATCGTTTTTCAAAATGGTGGTTGACTCGGGAGAAGACCCTGGGGGAGGCTGAGTCACATGACCGTTTCAAAACAAAGGACAACCTCGTTCCCATGTTTTCAAACAGTGGTCATGTGACTCAGCCTCCCCAGGGTTTTCTACTCGACCAACTGCCATCTTGAAAATTACCCACAAGACCCTGGGGACGAGGTTGGTATCTCGCCTCATGTGAACAAGCCCTACGGGTGTCTACATTTTTATTAGTTGAGTTGTCCTCATGCTTTTTGTGTTTTGTATAAGGCAGAAAGGCAATAATATTAGTCTAAATATAATAAATGTATTTTTGATACTACAATTAACTACTACCATCTTTTATTCCTTATAATAGTTGGGAGCTCCGCTTTTAGGCAGTGCCTAAATCTATATATTATGTATTTATTGAGCGGTATATACAAAAATTCTAATGCACTTTACAATGAAAGTATTAGTAGGTTTACCCTGATCAATGTTTCATTGATTTCTTCACAAATATTTTATGTATTTATTGAGCGGTATATATATAATCAAAATATTACCTTATAAAAAAAGAATAAACAGATAAGTTTTTAACGTAGATTTGTGTACAGCGGAAGGTGTAACACTATTTATTATATGGCAACGATAGTACGCGCGCTCTGATTGGCTTACGAGCAGGCGTAACTCTCCGTAATGCCCACGGGCATTATGGAAATTCTTAATGCCCGCTCGCAGTTCACGACTGACAAGCATTCATCTCCTTGAAATAACACAAATTCAAAAAGATTTTCAGCGAAATTCACAACAAGGAATACATGACACAGTATAACACAAATCTAACTTGTGACAAGAGGAAAATAAAGGCCTGAATATCAGAAATGACCTGTTTACAAAAGCAAACAGAGCCAAAGTTAGAGTCTATCCGGAGAAAATGAGAACTTAAGGGAGTCAAAATAGCAGCAAAAGATAAAAGCTACATGTAAAGTCAAAATTTAATGGAAATTGAAGAAACTGGAGAACTAAAAATAATAACAGAAAGCGAGTTCAAACTTTGTGCTTACCGATACTGATAGTGAAGTCGTTCATTTCTTTTCTCTCTCCATCTCCTCGAGTTAAATTCATTCTTACTTAAGTTACTTGACGTTTGCTTTTGCACAAAAGCCATTGCAATTTTCTGGAGGATAGCTTGTGAAGTATCTTCATTGGGTTTAACTCTTCTTCCGTATTTATTAAAGGCCTTTTCCTAGTGCAAAAGGAGCAATGTTTTCCCCAATGGTGCTAAAAAAAAGTTGAGCTGACGTCGAAGACTTGCTTCCCGGTTGCTTGCCGTTTGAAACTTCTGTAACTAGACCCTCAAATGTTTCTCACAAATGACTAAACAACATTATAAAATATCTGTAAAAGAAAGGATTCCGAAGTATTTGACATCCAGAAGAGATTGATTACATTAGATGAAGTCTGGCGTGGTTTGTACACACGGGTTTGTTCTATCAGTTTGACTCAGAGAATGAAAAACTCTGAATGAACTCGAGCGCGACGCGTGCGCGTGTCTGAGTTATTTCGGCGGGAAAATGAACGAGGCGACTTCCGGTTCGTAAAAAGTTTGTAGCTAAAAAGTGCCATATAATAAACAACTTACTAACCTCGACCGTTCGGGCATTACGTGAAATATCAAACCTCGGTTTTGGCGTATCAACCTCGCTATAGCTCGGTCGATACGCCAAAACCTCAGTTTGATTTTTCACGTAATGCCCTCACTCTCGGTTAGTAAGTAGTTAGCAACGCCTTAGTTAGCTTAGTGTACGACAAAATCGCGCACATGTTGGTACTTTGAGTGCTTCTTAAAACTCTTTCTTAAATATTTGTTACAGGAATGAGAGGTCATAAAATCTAAAGCAAGCTCATAAGATTGATCAATGATCTATTGAGTTCTTCACATAAATTAAAGTAAAATTATTAAAAAAAAACAACAGATAAATCAAAATATTACATTATAACTCTGAGAAGACAGATTTTAAACTAGATTTATAAACGGCGGAAGTTGTTACAGAACTAGTTAACGCCTTAGTGGTACTTCGAGTTCTTAAGTCTTTTTCTTAAATATTTATTACGGGAATGAGAGGTGACAAAATGTAAAGCAAGCTCGTAAGCTAGACTATGTGGTTCATTTAGGTTTAACTTGATCAATGTTTCATTGATTTCTTCGCATATATTTTATGTATTTATTATGAGTGGTATATACAAAAATTCTAATGCACTTTACACTCAAAGTAAAATAAAAAAACAAACAGATAAATCAAGATATTTCCCTATGAAAAACACGTATAAAAATATAATTTTTTAACGTATTTTTATGTACAGCGGAAGGTGTAACACTATGCAACGCCTTAGTTAGCTTAGTGTACGACAAAATCGCGCGCAAGGTGGTACTTTGAGTTCTTCTTAAGTCTTTTTCTTTAATATTTATTACGGGAATGCGAGGCGATAACATATAAAGCAAGCTCGTAAGCTAGACTTTGTGGTTCATTTAGGTTTAACTTGATCAATGTTTCATTGATTTCTTCACATATATTTTATGTATTTATTGAGCTGTATATACAAAAATTCTAATGCACTTTACAATGAAAGTATTAGTAGGTTTACCCTGATCAATGTTTTATTGATTTCTTCACATATATTTTATGTATTTATTGAGCGGTATATATATAATCAAAATATTACCTAATAAAAAAAAGAATAAACAGATAAGTTTTTAACGTCGATTTGTGTACAGCGGAAGGTGTAACACTATGTAACGCCTTAGTTAGCTTAGTGTACGACAAAATCGCGCACATGTTGGTACTTTGAGTGCTTCTTAAAACACTTTCTTAAATATTTGTTACAGGAATGAGAGGTCATAAAATCTAAAGCAAGCTCATAGGCTTGATCAATGATCGATTGAGTTCTTCACATAAATTAAAGTAAAATAATAAAAAAAACCAGATAAATCAAAATATTACATTAAAACTCTGAGAAGACAGATGTTTAAACTAGATTTATAAACGGCGGAAGTTGTTACAGAACTATTTTAACGCCTTAGGTAGTGGTACTTCGAGTTCTTAAGTCTTTTTCTTAAATACTTATTACGGGAATGAGAGGTGATAAAATGTAAAGCAAGCTCGTAAGCTAGACTATGTGGTTCATTTAGGTTTAACTTGATCAATGTTTCATTGATTTCTTCACATATATTTTATGTATTTATTGAGTGGTATATACAAAATTCTAATGCACTTTACAATCAAAGTAAAATAATAAAAACAGATAAATCAAGATATTACCTTATAAAAAACACGTATAAAAAAATTTAACCTATATTTATGTACAGCGGAAGGTGTTATAACACTATGGAACGCCTTAGTTATCTTTATGTACGACAAAATCGCGCGCAAGGTGGTACTTTGAGTTCTTCTTAAGTCTTTTTCATAAATATTTATTACGGGAATGAGAGGCGATAAAATGTAAAGCAACTCATAACTATATGGTTCATTTAGTAGGTTTAACTTGATCAATGCTTCATTGATTTCTTCACAAATATTTTATGTATTTATTGAGCGGTATATACAACAATTCTAATTCACTTTACAATCAAAGTAAAAAAAAAAGAACAGATAAATCAAGATATTTCCTTATAAAAAACACGTATAAAAAGATAATTTTTTAATAATGGAATGAGAGGCGATAAAATGTAAAGCAATCTCATAACTATATGGTTCATTTAGTAGGTTTAACTTGATCAATGTTTCATTGATTTCTTCACATATATTTTATGTATTTATTGAGTGGTATATACAAAAATTCTAATGCACTTTACAATCAAAGTAAAATAAAAAAACACAGAGATAAATCAAGGTATTTCCTTATGAAAAACATGTATAAAAAGATAATTTATTAACGTATTTTTATGTAGAGCGGAAGGTGTAACACTATGCAACGCCTCAGTTACTTTTATGTACGACAAAATCGCGCGCCAGGTGGTACTTTGAGTTCTTCTTAAGTCTTTTTCTTTAATATTTATTACGGGAATGCGAGGCGATAACATATAAGCAAGCTCCTAAGCTAGACTATGTGGTTCATTTAGAAGGTTTAACTTGATCAATGTTTCATTGATTTCTTCACATATATTTTATGTATTTATTGAGCGGTGTATACAAAATTCTAATGCACTTTACAATCAGAGTAAAATAATAAAAAACAGATAAATCAAAATATTACCTTATAAAAAACACCCATAAAAAGATAAGTTATTAACGTAGATTTATGTACAGCGGAAAGTGTAACACTATGTAACGCCATACTTACCTTAATGTACGACAATTTCGCGCACAAGGTGGTACTTTGAGTGCTTCTTAAGTCTTTTTCTTAAATATTTATTACGGGAATGAGAGGTGATAAAATGTAAAGCAAGCTCATAACTATATGGTTCATTTAGTAGGTTTAACTTGATCAATGTTTCATTGATTTCTTCGCATATATTTTATGTATTTCTTGAGCGGTATATATAAAAATTCTAATGCACTTTACAATCAAAGAAAACTAAAAAAAACCCAGATCAATCAAAATAGTACCTTATAAAAACATGTATAAAAATATAATTTTTAATACGGGAATGAGAGGCGATAAGATGTAAAGCAATCTCATAACTATATCGTTCATTTAGTAGGTTTAACTTGATCAATGTTTCGTTGATTTCTTCACATATATTTTATGTATTTATTGAGTGGTATATACAAAAATTCTAATGCACTTTACAATCAAAGTAAAATAAAAAAACACAGAGATAAATAAAGGCATTTGCTTATGAAAAACATGTATAAAAAGATAATTTTTTAACGTATTTTTATGTAGAGCGGAAGGTGTAACACTATGCAACGCCTCAGTTACTTTTATGTACGACAAAATCGCGCGCCAGGTGGTACTTTGAGTTCTTCTTAAGTCTTTTTCTTTAATAGCGGAGCTCCTTAGCGGCCGAAGGCCGCAGAGCGGAGCACCATACCTAAGAAAAGAGCGTCCCAACGATGGCAGATGTAGCGCATGCATGATATCCACAGGGTACCCAAAGTATCACAGGCGGGAACGGGCGCAAAGGGATACGACTGAATTTTGAACGTCGAGCGCTCGTGTGTGCTTCCTGAAGCCTCACGTCACAGGCCTGATATCCACAGGGTACCCAAAGTATCACAGGCGGGAACGGGCGCAAAGGGATACGACTGAATTTTGAACGTCGAGCGCGCGCGTGTGTGCTTCCTGGAGCCTGACGTCACAGGCGTGATATCCACAGGGTACCCAAAGTATCACAGGCGGGAACGGGCGCAAAGGGATACGACTGAATTTTGAACGTCGAGCGAGCGTGTGTGCTTCCTGAAGCCTGACGTCACAGGCGTGACGTCACAACATGCGTCGCCGGTCGAGTGACGTTTTTTTTTAGACGGGGGAAGGGGTGATTTGTCGGGGTGGCGCCGCCGGTCGAGTGACGTGGGGAGGGAGGGGTGAGTTGTCGTGGCCGGGGGGGATAGGAGGTTGCTCAATATTGGTGAATTATTCTCGAGCAATCTGCTTGAAAATATATCAAGAGTCTTTTGATCGAAACCATTCTTCCAAGCGACTGCAGAACTGTTCTACTGAAAAGTATGTTTACAAAAAGCCAGGGACTACGAGTGTCTGAAGGAATTTCCTGTTATCTGACAAGAAGGCTTAAACTTTTCAGCGCAAATCCTGCTATGGGCCAGGGACTACGAGTGTCTGAAGAAATTTCCTGTTCTGACAAGAAGGCTTAAACTTTTTAGCGCAAATCCTGCTATTGCGGCAGAGATTGTTTATTCGCCCTTTCTTTCACAAAACAGTGGAATTTATAATGGTACAGAATTTTGTCGAAAGGTAAAAGTAACTGCGAGACGCTACATTTGTACATTACGGCAGTAGCGTGAGTCAAGAAGGTCATACTTTGAGAATTAATTTGTTTGGAGAGTCAATGGCGGCAAGTCGTTAAAACAATTCGATTCGTGGATCAAAGTCACTGCTGGATAAGAGCACTGTTTATAGGGAGATGGCAGGACATTCACAAGTTCCGAACAGATTTACATTCAGGTTATTCCTACACGGGGGAAAAGCTACTCAGGATGAAGGTAAAATTCCTAAAATTCGCTGTTTCTTTTTTCGAGCATGTCGACTTTTCTTGAATCTGAGTGATAGGTCGCGAGCCTAGTAACAACTCAACGTGTTTAGCTTATATGCGACCCTAACTAAAGATCTCTAGAATTCTATTATTAGTCCTTTGAGAACGACATAGTCGTGTTTTCTAACAACGAAGACTAATTAAGCCTTCTCAGCTTTTTGCAAACGAGATATAAAAACACTCCCAAAATCGACACAAGGAAAATCTAAGGCAAAAGTGCTGCAACCGGAAACTGGTTAATGGTATTGGAGTCTTGGTGATCACCTTAGTACCTTGGACTTCCAAGCGGCAAGATATTGACTTATATGGTACTGAAAAATTATTTTCTAGCAAAAAAATATGGTATTACAGTAAATTTAATTCTGTTGAATTGGCTCTAAACACTTGACTTTCAACATGCATGGACTGTGTAATTTACTACCAAATGGCAGTGCCAGTAGTAACAATAGGAAAACAAATGAATTAATGTATTTAGTATAGTACATGTTGTTTGCTAGAATTTCATTCACTATTTGCAAAGTCATTGTGATTAGTAGAAGTATGGCCATTCCCTGTGGAAAACAAAGTTATGTTATACACTGTACAAACAGGGTTTTATTTAGATTAAAAATACCAATTGGTCATTGAGACAGTAAATTTAACACCGAATTTTTCCATATGACATACTTTGTGTCTAAAATTTTTTGTAGCTTTGGACAATTCCAGAAAATATATGTACCCCGGGGATGGCCAGCATTTGGAAATTCTGAATGGGAGGGGGGTTTTCAAGCTCAGAAATTCTGGATGCATGGGGAGGGAGGCCGGGGGGGGGGGGGGGGGGGGGGATGGTAAAAACCTAGTGCCGCCTGTGGTGGGGGTACATATATTTTCTGGAATTGCCCATGATGGGTTATCAGGCAGTGTATCCATGGGGATTGAAAATTTTGTATTTTTCCCTCTTGGTCCATATGGCATACTTTGTGTCTAAAATTTTTTGTGCCTTTGGACAATTCCAGAAAATATATGTACCCCGGGGATGGCCAGCATTTGGAAATTCTGAATGAGAGGGGGGTTTTCAAGCTCGGAATTCTGCCTGCATGGGTTTTTTTTTAAGCTGGAGCTATTGTAGGTTAACCTCTCAGGAATTTTATATGCATGGAGGTGGGGGTAATCCATTTTGGAAATTCTGGATGCATGGGGAGGGAGGGGGGGGGGGGGGGATGGTCAAAACCTAGTGCCGCCTGTGGTGGGGGTACATATATTTTCTGGAATTGCCCATGATGGGTTATCAGGCAGTGTATCCATGGTGATTGAAAATTTTGTATTTTTCCCTCTTGGTCCATATGGCATACTTTGTGTCTAAAAATTTTTGTGCCTTTGGACAATTCCAGAAAATTTATGTACCCCGGGGATGGCCAGCATTTGGAAATTCTGAATGAGAGGGGGGTTTTCAAGCTCGGAATTCTGCCTGCATGTTTTTTTTTTGAAGCTGGAAGCTATTGTAGGTTAACCTCTCAGGAATTCTATATGCATGGGGGTGGGGGTAAGCCATTTGGAAATTCTGGATGCATGGGGAGGGAGGGTGGGGGGGGGGGGGGGGGGTGGTCAAAACCTAGTGCCGCCTGTGGTGGGGGTACATATATTTTCTGGAATTACCCATGATGGGTTATCAGGCAGTGTATCAATGGGGATTGAAAATTTTGTATTTTTCCCTCTTGGTCCATATGGCATACTTTGTGTCTAAAAATTTTGGTGCCTTTGGACAATTCCAGAAAATAAATGTACCCCGGGGATGGCCAGCATTTGGGAATTCTGAATGGGAGGGGGGTTTTCAAGCTCGGAATTCTGCCTGCATGGGGTTTTTTTGAAGCTGGAAGCTATTGTAGGTTAACCTCTCAGGAATTCTATATGCATGGGGGTGGGGGTAAGCCATTTTGGAAATTCTGGATGCATGGCGAGGGGGGGGGGGGGGGGGGTGGTCAAAACCTAGTTCCGCCCGTGGTGGGGGTACATATATTTTCTGGAATTGCCCATGATGGGTTATCAGGCAGTGTATAATCCATGGGGATTGAAAATTTTGTATTTTTCCCTCTTGGTCGTATAATGGTTTCCATTGTGCTTTTGATAAAGAATTATCCAACTTCACTATTGCTTGGCTTGGATCTATTGTTCAAACTAGCATCTAAATAACACAGTATAGAGCCCCTTGATGGAAATCCGCTGACCCAATATGGTGTAGCCGGCCCATAGTGCAGTGACTACCCATGGAGGGGACTCAGAGCGATGGGCACAGAAAGAAGTACGTTAGAGAATGTTGGAAAGTTTCCATTTCTCTTTGATAATTTTTAACTTAAGAACACACATTGAGAATTACAAAGTTACTCAAAGTAGTAAAATCTTACATATTCCATGCTTTGCCAAATGGTATACTTCAGTCTAAAATTTAGCCCTATGTGTTTATCAGGCAAACCCTAGACTTGCTCAAAGTCAACCTCTCATAGGATACAAGCAAGCAAAAATTTGAAGGACTTTGAGGAAGTCTAGGCATAACCCATGGGGATTGAAAAATGTGTCTTTTCATTGTCAGTGGTATATTGGTTTCCATTTGTGTTTGACATAATTTTCAATGCTTTAGATAACAATTTTACCGTCTTCACTATTGCTTGACTTGTATCTGTAGTACAAACTAGCATCTAAGGCTACATTCCATTTATATGGGGTGGGGGGGAGGGGGGGTGGGCAGGTGAAATTCTTAGGGGATACACACATCTTTCCGACGAATGAGGAGGATGCAACTAACTTGTTCTAAGTTCTGTTACATTTCCAGTCATATTGTAAAATTGAAATGTCAACAATTTTTCTTGGGAAGAATGCCCCCACAACCCCATTGAAGAATAATATAATTACTAGATGGTTAGAGCCTCCAATTGTAATCGGGTGACTCAAACAGGCCTGACAACTTAGTACCAACTGGGGGGGGGGGGGGGGGGGGGTTCAAAGCTGTAAGCTAGTTTAACCTCTCAGGCATTCTATGCATTCTATATGCATGGGGGTAACACATTCTGTATGCATGGGGGTAACACATTTTGGAAATACTGGATGCACGGGGGTAAACAACTAGTGTTGCCCATCCCCAGGGCACATATATTTTCTGGAAATACCCATTATTAATATCAGTGGGATTGGTGATTGGGAGCTCCGCTTTTAGGCAGTGCCTAAATCTATATATTATTTATTACGGGAATGCGAGGCGATAACATATAAAGCAAGCTCCTAAGCTAGACTATGTGGTTCATTTAGAAGGTTTAACTTGATCAATGTTTCATTGATTTCTTCACATATATTTTATGTATTTATTGAGCGGTGTATACAAAAATTCTAATGCACTTTACAATCAAAGTAAAATAATAAAAAAACAGATAAATCAAAATATTACCTTATAAAAAACACCCATAAAAAGATAAGTTATTAACGTAGATTTATGTACAGCGGAAAGTGTAACACTATGTAACGCCATACTTACCTTAATGTACGACAAAATCGCGCACAAGGTGGTACTTTGAGTGCTTCTTAAGTATTTTTCTTAAATATTTATTACGGGAATGAGAGGTGATAAAATGTAAAGCAAGCTCATAACTATATGGTTCATTTAGTAGTTATAACTTGATCAATGTTTCATTGATTTCTTCGCATATATTTTATGTATTTCTTGAGCGGTATATACAAAAATTCTAATGCACTTTACAATCAAAGTGAACTAAAAAAAAAAAACAGATAAATCAAAATATTACCTTATAAAAAACATGTATAAAAAGAAAATTTTTAATACGGGAATGAGAGGCGATAAAATGTAAAGCAATCTCATAACTATATCGTTCATTTAGTAGGTTTAGCTTGATCAATGTTTCGTTGATTTCTTCACATATATTTTATGTATTTATTGAACGGTATATACAAAAATTCTAACGCACTTTACAATCAAAGTAAAATAAAAAAACACAGATAAATCAAGATATTACCTTATGAAAAACACGTATAAAAAGATAATTTTTTAACGTATATTTATGCAGAGCGGAAAGTGTAACACTATGTAACGCCTTAGTTACCTTTATGTACGACAAATTCGCGCGCAAGGTGGTACTTTATTACCTTATACGGGAATGAGAGGTCACAAAACATAAAGCAAGCTCATAAGCTAGACTGTGTAAGCTAGACTGTGTGGTTCATTTAGAAGGTAGAGCGGTGTATACAAAAATTATATTGCACTTTACAATCATAGTAAAATAAAAAAAAACCCAGATAAATCAAAGTAGTACCTTAAGAAGATAGGTTTGTAACCTAGATTTATGTACAGCGGAAGGTGTTATAAGACTATGTAACGCGCTAGTTACCTTTAAGGTGCTGCTTATTTTTTGTTCAAGAGGAGCGCATATACTATCTTGTTTGCACATTGCATATTAATCTATTTTACTGAAAGAACTGAAGTATAGTTTTATTGATAGTGAAATGAAAAGCTTTTAGAAAATAACACCTATGTTGTATTGTGAATGTGCGCATTCTGATTGGTTAAAAAGCGTGTTTGTAAGAGACCTGAAAAACACGATTGTCACGTAACGCTGTTGCGCGTGTGTATGTTATTTGCTAAAAGAAACCACCTACACTCGGGGAATGTTGGTCGAACTTGTAAAACTTGAAAGACACTCGCCTTCGGCTCGTTTTGAAGTTTTGATCAGTTCTCCCAACATCCCCCTCGTGTTCGTAAGAAAGCAGAGAGGACGCGGAAAGTACTTTTATTGCTTAATTATGCCTTTATTACACGAAACATGTTTACTTTGTACTAATACAATTTGTAATGGTCAAATGTTGGGATCTGCTCTTTATTACGTGTTGTGTTTGGCACTATTTTGATCAACTATAATACACTATGAGGGTAGTATAATACAGTACAGCTGTAGGTGGTGGCCTTTCGTTCTTGCACCTATTTTAGAACGGCATAGCTGTAGGTGGTTGCCTAACGCTCTTCTTAAAATGCTATACAGCTGTAGCTGTAGTTGATGGCCTATCGCTGTTCTTATTTCTTTCACCCATCTTATAACGGTGCAGCTGTAGTTGGTGGCATTTCCCTCTTGTTACTTCTTGCATCCATCTTATTACGGTAGAGTTTAAGGTGGTTAAATTTATATTTGTAATAGAAAACGTCATCATATAGTTTGGTATCTCTTCTTTAGTCCAATGTAATAGGTTGGTGTCATATTTAAACACTCAAATTTATTAATTGTTTGTAAATATGTTCTATTACACGCTAGTATATTTAGCTAGTTTATTGAAGGATCTATATTATAGTTCATTATATAATGAATTGTAAAGAATAATGCTGGTCTTATTGCAGGGAAAAAAATATAATTTGTAATTATATAACTCTTTATAACTCTTTGTTTCTTAATGTTTGGTTGTGCTCTTTATTTAGTTGCTTGTTTATTCATAATTTATTAGAATCCGCCATTACGAAATGATGTTTTTTTTTTGTTTATCTACAACTTTTGTTTGTCTAGCTTCAATTCCCTTTTTTCAATGCGTGCTCATTTACCCGCTTTGTATTTCCGAATTTGGTTATGATTTATTTTATCATAAACATTTTCACACAGTTAATTTTAGAGTGTTGATTCAACTCCACATGTGGAGTTGAAATCACTCCAACTGTTGGAGTGAATTTTTTGGAGTGGATTTCACTCCACAAAAGGAGTTAAAACAACTCCAATCCGGAGTGAAATCACAATGCGGAGTTGGGCTCACTCCTTTGCAAAATCACTCCTTGATTGGGGAGTTGATTCAACTCCTATGTGGAGTAAAAACAACTCCTTGTTGGGAGTGAAGTAATGTGGAGTGAAAACAACTCTACTAAGTGGTGAAGATTCAACTCTTATGTGGAGTGAAATAACTCCATGTTTGGTGTGAAATAATTATATGGAGTTATAAACAACCGTTTCAAGTGGTGAAAATTCAACTCCATTTAGAGAGATGGAGAGCCGGGAAATAAGTTTTTGGACAATTAACACATTCTTCGGTTGCCTTGTTGTGACGCCATGTTTGCAAATAAATATGACAGAACATGATGAAATGGAAATTTGCCACATCTCGGTGTGGCGTTGAAGAACATTTGGCGAAGAAATGAATCACAAAGATTGCGGATGTACAGCATATCATAAATTCAATAAATAGTGTTTTTTTAAATATCATTTTCGATCGCGCCGTAAATCTCCCCGGGTATATCTCTCCCCCTAAAAGTGAATCTGTACTTTGGGGACTAGAGTACGGGAATTTAATGATAAGTCATACAACTGCAGTGTTTTAATCCATTTGTTTCTCGTTTTAGAATAATTACACAAGACTCAATCCTTGAGTCCTTCTTGCCGTCTAAATAGTTACGAGAAGAAAACTTTGAACGATTACGGGGGTAGAGGTGGGGGATTATTTGCACGTCACATGAAGCAATCCGATACCGCCGCCAAGCGTTTGCGGGCTCAAGTCACTCGTCCGTTAGCTTTTCAAACAGAAGGAGGTTTCTCTTATTGATCGTCAGTTCTTTAGTTGTTACAGCGTTATTCATTGATATTTCGATTTCCTCTAGCCGTGAGTTAAACTGCACAAGGTAAGAGTGATTTTGATTTACATCAATTGGCCTTTTGTCTTATTATAAAGAGCATTTTCGCTTGAGTAGCTAAACAAGATCCCTTGGCCTTGGGGCGCGAAGAGCCTTTGTTTATACGGCTAAACCTTTGACTTTGTATGCCTTTGCAGTGCTACTGCAATGGAGTCTACTCTACTTAATTGCTGTATTAAAGCTGGAGTCGAAAATGAGACAGTCAAACTTCTTCTGGAAGAGGAGGTAAGCACTCAAAATCTAAATATACTACAAGAAAAGCGTCCAACGACGGTTCTCCGTTTTGGCGGTAATAACTTAACCGCTCGGATTTAATCAATGTCATTAAACTTAATTTAACGTAGTCAGTTCTTTTAGCTAACAAAAGCACATATTTCTTATCAGTTTCGCTTTGATACAAAGATCGATTTCGGATTTTGAAGAGTTTTAGTTTCCAATTTTCTTTACGTAGAAACGTATCCCGGGCGAAGCACGAAGGAGAACAAAAGTTGGGGATTAGTACTAGTAGCTCGGTGGGATTAGTAGCTCGGTAATTCGTGTTTACTTGTATGAGCACCCTATCACTTCTTGATACCATGATCTAGCTGTAAAACTAAAGTGTTTAAATAACTTTTTGTACATATGTAAGTTTAATAATATATTTTTGGATAACTATAATATTACGAACCTTCAGAGAAAAGTGAAATTATATGCTCTAAAACATGCCTGCTTTCCCCAGGATGCATGGGTTAAAGGGATGAATTTGTTTTCAAGAATATTCACCTGAAAAAAACCTGAACAAAAGCCAGATGGAACAAAGAGTATAGAAGCACCTCAATGCAAAAAAAAAGGAAGACAAAAGAGACTGTTCCAGAGGTTGACGGGGAAACTGAGTCAAACAAAAAAAAAAGAAGAAGAAAGAGATGCAAACAGGAACCCAAGTTGAAAATGTGATGGATGCCATCTACAGGCAAAGACAAAGGAAGATTCTGACAGGCCCCTCAACATCTATCAAGGGTATTCTGGCTTCATACCTGGCATTGCGCTTGATCTCTAAGGTGAGGATCATGAGATAACAATTATTAGTATCGTCCAACTAGTGGACTATTGCTAATGCTACATTCTGATTGGCTACGCTACTAGGGGACTATTATCAATAGACCTCTAGTAGCGAAAGCGCCGATTTTGAACATGAAAAAAGTGGCGGCCACTTCTCGTTTTGTTGAGGTTTCTGGTGACCTTTTAACACAATGTTTCCTCATCCTTTGCCCAACTAGTTGAGTGATACTGAAACAATTAGCCCTCTCTCGCCCTCAAGGGCCATGGATCAATAGCCCATTGGCTATTGGCCCGTAGCCATTTCAGGCTCTAGGTCTAATAATTAACAATTATTCCTTGAGCCCGAATGGGCTCTGAGTCAATAGCCCATGAGGCCGAAGGCCGAATGGGCTATTGACTCAGAGGCCATGAGGGCGAGAGGAATAATTGTTTTAGTCAATCACACTAGTAGGTCAATTTGTATTGCCAAAAAAATGTTTTTGTTCTGGTCATTTGCCATTTTCTGGCTTTCAAATCCGACACTTTTCGCTACTAATAGGCTATAACTTATAGCCTACTAGTAGCTCAACCAATCAGAACGCAGCATTGATAATAGACCACTAGTGTGATTTGACTAATTGTTAATTAGTTAAATCACACTAGTGGTCTATTGTTAATGTTGCGTTGTGATTGGTTGAGCTTCTAGTAGCCTACTAGGTAGCCTACTAATAGCGAAAAGTTTCCGATTTTAAAGGCAGAAAATGGCGAATGACCATGCAGACCAGAAAACGTTTTTGGCTTTACAAATTGACCCATGAGTGTGATTTAACTAAAATAATCATTCCTCTTGCCATTATGGCCTCTGAGTCAATAGAGCCAGTTTAAGCTTGAGGAATAATTGTATATATAATATAATAATAGTGGTATATAATATATAATAACAGTAGTTTGATCTATATTCAGAGCTCTATTTAATATATAGACACAAGTGTTTAAATGGGAAATACGCCACTCGTAGATCTCATACGAAGCTACATCTGGGACCCTTAGTGACATATTTTCCATATCCTCACTAGTGAGGATATCGGTCAAAATAAAAGTGCTTGGAAATCAATTTCGAATATTTTTTTCTGGTTTGTCTATATAATAAAAAGAAAATTACACTGGTTTAAATATATGAGTTTTATTTTCTCGTGTCAAAAACAATATTTTACTCATTTACTACGCTCATTCGTAAATATATCGTTCAGTGTATAACAGATGACATAAAAACAAATATATGTTATTTACCGGCTTTAGGTCGGTCCGTATAGGCCAAAACTGTGAGCTCGGCCTGGAAAATGTGGAAAATGACATTTTCAATGTGGAAAAATACATTTTCCAGCCCTCGGTCACAGCTTTTGCCTATACGGACCTCCCAGCTGGTAAATAACATATGTTTATTTTTATGTCAGTTGTACACTTTTTCATTTGGGAAAAGCTCAGAATTTAATTGACAGAACTCCATGATTTGAAAACAAATCACCACAATTAAATTTCTGTGTTACTTTTCAGGTGAATAAATCGATGAAAAGGCTATAGCAGAATCTGTGTTCCCCAGGCTTGTTGGTGGAGAGGACATCACTGACATTGGCCCTCTGTACATAGCAGCAGAAGGGAAAATCGTGGTCAAGTTGAGTGGTACAAGTGTTTTTTCCTAAGCCTGTAAACTGTGTAAAGTACTTTCCATTTGGTCATTCCATTTTTCAGATGTATCAATTGTATCATTTTTTAGTTTGTCTATAGTGGTTGTCATATGACTGTAATAAAACCAATCACAAAGTAATGACACCAATTCTGAATAAAACCTATAGGGGTAACTACAAAGTAATTACCAAAGACTCACTACAGTCATCTGAAATCCGCTCTATATTAAGAAATTTGCTCGTTCGTCACAAATAAAATTTTTCTTGCCACTCCCAAATGCCTGTCTTTGCACCACCCAGTAATGTCATTTGTATAAAGGCTGTAAATCCCTTGCAGATCTCGAGTAAGGTTTCATCGGTTATTTCATCAGCATAACATTCATGTTACTTTTTATAATGCTATTTTTTTTTCATTTGAAAGCTTACCAAAAGTGAAGATGTACTACACTATTGACTGTAACATAATAATGTCATTATATCTTTGCTTATACTGATAGCTTGTTGCATGTACTGCTAGCTTATACTGATGGTTTGTTGTGTACTGTTTTGAATTGCATTATAGTCAATAAAGGCATTTGGTTGAATATTTGTCTAAAGTTCCATTTGATACTAAGTCAACCCTTCATATACCAGTTCTTGCCAATGGAGTGAATGTATAGTAGGAGTAAATTTCACTCCATGCAAGATGGAGTTATTTCAACACTCAATATGGAGTCAATTCAACTCCACTTCAGGAGTTAATTTCACTCCTTCGTTGGAGTGAAAAATTTGGAGTGAAAACTACTCCAAAAGTGGAGTTGTTCTGTACCTTTTTTTTTCACTCCACTTTTGGAGTTGAATCAACACCCAAAAATTAACTGTGCAGCAATTATGTTTTCTTTAAAAAAACCAATAACCTTGCATTTTGTCAGATGTTTATATGTAAGTCAAGCTTTTCTAGTTCTGTTACCTTTTAATCTTCGGATTTTTACACTTGATAACGTTGTGCAGCATTACGGCAATGAATATCGTTTAGTAAATATTTGTATTTGTATATATTTGTAAGAAACATACTATAGACACCATCGAAGTTTGTAATAAGGACAAAACCAAAAGTTAAGTTATCCGTTTTAAAAGACATATGTAATGATGGCATGAACATGCTGCTGTTTATATACAAGAAGTCGAAATTATCCATTTCAAAGTATGAGATAGAATCCTATGATATCTCTTTTTGTGTAAATTGAGGACGAGATATCATAGGATTGAAGTATATTCAAAGCGTCCAGTCGGTAGATTCCGCCGAAAATAGCACTCAAAAGCGGAATCTAGCCTCCTGATGCTTTGAATAATCCTATAATATTACGAACATGCTATGGGAAAATATGTATAATTATTAATGATATCAATGATATGTACTGAAGAAAAACTTTAATTTACTGCTACTTGAGTGAATGTTTCTGGGAATGCGCATAAATACACGTTTTAGACAAGAACGACTACGAATTTATTTGCAAATGATATTGTAGTTTGGTGTGGGAGATGAGAAATGGACGATTCCAGCTATAAGCGCGCTTTTGTTTATTCATAAATGCCCGAGACGTGTCCGACAACTGCCAGAATGCAGCGTGCGATTTTCTAGCAGTTCGACAAATGTCCCACATCTACGGAGATGTAGTGGGCGCGTGCGTAATAGCTTGGAATTGTTCATTGCAGGTCGAGCGATCATCGTGTCTATCTAGCAGTCTGGGTCTTTACAAATTGCTATGTAAGAATGTTTCTGCGAGTTAAAAGAACTATTCATGGAGTGTCAATTATTATGTAATAATGTTTTTAAGAATTGAGAAATAAATTATGGTTTGATGCTGTAATGAAATGTTTTTTTTTGTACATATATGTTCGAAAAGGTGCAGATATTCAGCATTATTACAACGCAAATGGTGTATTACATGGTTGAAAGCCATATTACGTATTAAACCAGTTACAAACAGCTTTGTCATTTGAGAGGATTCGCGATCGTCTGCTAGTGGAAATGTACGTTATTAAGTGACCTATCGGTTACAGACCTAAGCATCTACTATGTAATGCAGCAACGGAGATTCTCGCTCTCATTGCAAGCGTAAAAGTTATTTTCGTGTATTAAGATGTTTTAGATGTGTAACAGTTGAAGGAAATAACGTTGAATGTTTAAAAAAAGGTCGAGGAAAGAATATAACAATCAGTCGTTCCGTAAGAGGTATACAGCAATTGTTGTTTAACATTGGTGTTCCGCTTTTAGGCAGTGCCTAAATCTATATATTATATATCATTGACCGTCTTCTTCAATGCTTCCAAACGAGTATTAACATGCTTCTTAACCTCTGGTGGAATATAGGATAGAATCCAGTCTTCGAATTCATTTAGTTTGTTTTGTACTGTCTCAGCGGTGGAAATTATTGAGTGTTGACCCACCGTTGATACAGCTTTTATTGGTTTTAAGATCGGTACATTGATCTCTGGCACTGCCTGATCCATAATATTATTTGACATTGTGTTACTAGTAGAAAGAGTTTTGCTCTTAAGTGTTTTTGTTAAAGACATTTTATAATATATATAAAAAACTATTCCTTTAAGTCCTTTTATATATATAGAAAACATATATATAAGGGTATTCCCCCTACTTATACATGCCCAGGCTTGTCCATAATCTCTGTTTACAAGGGGAATACCCGTATGGTGACGTCATGGCTGTATCTGATGCTATGTAGAGGTCACACGTAATCAGTAGGGGATTCCCCACTGTTCTCTATATTGAATTTTAAAGATTGTCCACCATTTTGGATTTTAAAGATTGTCCTCCATTTTGGATTTTAAAGATTGTCCTCCATTTTGGATTTTAAAGATTGTCCACCATTTTGGATTTTAAAGATTGTCCGCCATTTTGGATTTTAAAGATTGTCCGCCATTTTGGATTTTAAAGATTGTCCGCCATTTTGGATTTTAAAGATTGTCCACCATTTTGGATTTTAAAGATTGTCCGCCATTTTGGATTTTTAAAGTTTGAGTGACAGGTGTGGTTAAAAAGATTTGATTGACAGGTGTGGTTAAAAAGATTTGATTGATAGGTGTGGTTAAAAAGATTTGATTGACAGGTGAGGTTAAAAAAAATTGATTGATAGGTGCCACGCCCATATTTTTGATTGACAGCCCTAAAGCAACAGGGGATTCCCCTCACATGATTTTCCCATACATTTACTGTATTTTCAAAAATGTGCCAGAAACGGCTAGTTACTACTACTGCAAATGAATCCACTTTTAACAATTTCAATCTGATGTACTGATTAATTGTGAATTAAATGTCTCCTCTTCCAAAAACCACACATCCAAGGAATATAATCCAACCTTGTGTTCCAAGTCCAAATCTCGAACGATAGAATCGCCATGTTGAATATTAGCCAGAACACCTTGGGTAGTTTGGCTGTGTTCTCCCTTCCACAGGCAACCCGTCAAAACAGACCATGCATGCCGCCATGATGGATTTTATAGGATTATTCAAAGCTTCAGGAGGCTAGATTCCGCTAAGAAAATATCACGAAAAAAGCGATATCGCGCGAGTCGCGCAGCGACGAGGGCGATATCGTCTTTTTGAGTGCTATTTTCGGCGGAATCTACCGACTGAACGCTTTGAATATACTTGAATCCTATGATATCTCGTCCTCAATTTACACAAAAAAGAGATATCATAGGATTCTATACGAAAAACAAGGATAGGATCCTTGATTTTCGATGCATTTACAGCGTAGGATCTTCTTGAAATCATGATAAGGTATTGATTTGTCAAATAGAAGATAGTATGTTGATAAAGTTAATTTTGAATTGCTAAGCTATTGGTTGAAATACAGGAAAATACAGCATTTTATTGTTTTATTACAAACATTAGAAAGTTTAGCCAAAGAAGTAGGGGGCCGGGTTGTGAATATTCCTGTTTTAGCAGATCAATTCGTAGCTTTAATTGTACAAAGCTTCTTAGTCTTTTAACGCTTCCCTTGGTCATTGACTCTTTCCTTGCATGTAATACTTTTTTACAGGGTCAAAAATCATAGGGCATGATTGGAAGACTGCATTAAATTCTGTTGAATATAGAGATGAAGAATCTACTGAAGAAAATGTTCGCACCTCTCCCATCTACAATGGGAGGGGTATAGTCGGAGTAGCTAATTTTTGTTTCCAGATTATAGTCTAACTCTTTTTTTTTTAAGCAAAAGATATTTTGCTCTTGGAAATTAGTAGGAAAGGAGTTTTATTATATCTTGAAACCATGAGAAAGGGTATTTTTAGTTTCATTTGTGTTCAGTTTTGCATAACAAAAAATGGTTATAATGTCAAATTGTATTCATACCAAAAACAAGTTGTTATCAATCTGGAGAATTATAAGCAAAGTGATAGTTTTTTCCATCAAGTTTCAGGTATTATTTTAACATCCAGCCCTGGATGTACTTAATCATGCTAAGGCTAATATTATTTTTTCACCACTGTGATTTACATAATTACATTCAAGAATACAATAATAAGTTTGTATCATATTCCATGTTTGGCTTGCCAAATCTGTTCTTTTTTCACCTTGTTTTGCCTTTATTGCCCTTTCTTGCTTTCTTGTTCTTGTTACTAAATGTTCTATTATTGGCTATTCTCACAATCATTTTCCTCCTGAAATTTCTGTTCTTGTCCAACAGGCGAGTTTTTATCCAAGAACAGGCCATTGTGTGGTTCCAGAAAATATCCCTCCTCCCCCAACGGAAGGGCATTTGAAATCCTGGAGGGGTGGGGGTCAATTTATCTGATCTTTTCTGGAAATTCCAGAGGGGTTTGAGGGTCACTTTTCTACACCCTTATGTGGGGGAGACAGCCTTGAGCAGCTTTGGCTGACAATAGTTGAAAAAACCATGAGCAATTTTGAGCGACTATAAGGGACTT
Source organism: Scolanthus callimorphus (assembly GCA_033964015.1). Taxonomy (NCBI): domain Eukaryota; kingdom Metazoa; phylum Cnidaria; class Anthozoa; order Actiniaria; family Edwardsiidae; genus Scolanthus; species Scolanthus callimorphus. The sequence continues at coordinate 3,126,891 of CM066912.1, read as the reverse complement.
AAAGGCGACTATAGCCGACTTCAGGCGACAATAGCCGACTTTAGGCAACTTTAGGCGACTTTAGGACCCGGAGTAGGCCTTCTAGTGGATCATCCCACTCAAGCCCTCTTCGCCATAATTCTTGGAGGTGAATCTTTGCCCTGATTGTGAAGGGTGTGATAAGTCCTAAGGGATCGAATACTTTCGACGCTAAACTCAAAACAGTTCTCTTAGTCATCTCTTCCTCGGAGGCGATGATACTTTTTGGTTCGACAAAGCAGAAAGTATCACTTGCTGGGTCCCATGATACTCCTAGCGCTTTCAATGGGCTGCTCGACTCGAATTCTTTTAGTGACGCCGATCTCTTCTCTGGTTCCGTGTTACTCATCACAAGCTCTGAATTGCTTGCCCACTTCGTGAGGTTAAATGCTGCCGTGCTCATGACTTCCGTCAGTTCCTGTTGCAGTTTACACGCAGACTCCGCATCTTCGGCACCGGTCAAACAGTCATCCACATACATGTTAGTCAGGATTTCGGTTGCTGCTCTGGGAAATCTCGAAATAAACTTCTTAGCATGATCATGAACTACAGCGATAGCAAGAAACGGACTAGAGTTTACACCGAATGTCAATCTCTGCATTCTATAAATCTTCGGTGGCTCTTCTGCTTTAAAATCTCTCCACAGGTAACGATGAACATCACGATCTACTTTTGCAATCTTGACTTACAAAAAAACATCTTCTCGACGTCGGCCATTATTCCAACTCTGTGGGTGCGAAAACGTATGGGTACTGATGCTAGATTCGGTTGTAGAGCGGGACCTTGTATTACACAATCGTTAAGGGACGCACCATTTTTTTCCCTTTTCGGACGCGTTAAAAACGACTCTACACTTTGCTTTACCTGTATCTTTGAACACTGCGTGATGGGATAGATATCTACACTTGCCTTCTTCTGTTGGCTTTGCGATGTCTACCAGCTCTGCATACCCTTTCTCGACGTACTGGCTTATTGCCTCTTGGTAGGCCTCTGCTTTCGCTGGATCACGGCTTACCCTTCTCTCGATACCTTCTAGACGTTTCACTGCTTGGAGATAGTTGTTTTCCAGTTTGGGTTACTGCTCTTTCCATGGCAACGGTACTTCATAGTGATGACCATCAAATTTCAGTTCTCGATTAAATGTCTCAACCGCCAGCTCTTCACTCATAGACATGACCGGTTCTTTTTTCTCCTTGATTCCAATCGATTCTAGCTCCCAGAAACTTCTCAGACACTCAAGAATCTCTCCATTGTCACTGATAGCTAGCATGGTTGTTGTGTGCTGTGATGAACCTGCCATTGGGTCAGTCAGTATCCAACCGAGTAGACTGCTTGCAGCCCCTTCTTCGGCGAACGTCCGTAAATCGAGAGAATGTTTGTCTACCCGAATCACGCTTCGGTTTGTTTACGGTGTCGAGTTACCCAGGAGAGGGAGAGACGCGCCACGGGGGGAAAACGCCGAAAGAAGTGACTGCGGACACTCCTTTCAGAAACCTGGTTTTGTCAAAGGAATTTCACTTGAACGATCTGATTGGCTAGAGTGTAAAGATCTATCAGCGCAGCGCCAATAACCGCTTAAGTGCTGATGTACATAGACCGTGACGGGTTATCGGCGCTGAGAGAGTCTGACGCGCTTCCTTCTCCGTGAAGAAAACAATATTCTGCAGTTACATAGACTGCTTGTAGCCCCTTCTTTGGCGAATGTCCGTAAATCGAGGGAGAAGTTGTTTTACCCGAGGCGCACTTCGACTTTTGTTTACAGTGTTTACATTTTTATACCAAACCTACACGCATCCGGTTCTCATCACAAAATTGATTGGCATAATTGACATTTAGCTGTCGTCGATTTTATTCAGGGATTATTCGCAGTCCAGGGTGAGAATGATGTATTTGACAGAAAAAAAGCCAGGTTTCTGAAAGGAGTGTCCGCAGTCCCTTCTTTCGGCGTTTTCCCCCCGTGGCGCGTCTCTCCCTCTCCTGAGTAACTTGACACTGTAAACAAATCGTAGCGCGCCGCAAGAAAAAAAAGTTCGCCGAAGAAGGGGCTGTTCGCCGAAGAAGGGGCTGCAAGCAGTCAACCAACCGAGATGTGACTCCACTGCAACGAAGGACTCTTCGCCTAGACGAGTAACCGATCCTGTAACAAATTCATAGTAATAATCCATGCCGATAAGAATGTCAACATACACAGAATCTCTAGGGTAGTTATCCGCCAAGTCTAATCCACGTAAATTTGGATCCTGCATATTCAGTTTCACGGGTGCCAATGGATTACAAATCTTTGGTATAGCTAGTGCTTCCATCTCTGTGACCTTATTACCCTCCCCTCTCACAGAAGACAGGGAAAACTGAACAATTTAAAATAAGAAAAGTCGGCGTTACAACGTAGGTTTTAGTTGTATTTTAGTACAATATTTCGGCTGGCCAAGCCAGCCTTCTTCAGGTACTGTGAATACATAATGGCATGATAGGCTTATATATAAAGTGAAACGTGATACAATAAAAATGATGATGATGATGACGTGTGTGATATTACACTAGATAAGAGATATAACACTATAAAAATTAAAGGAAAACACAAAGAAAAAATAAATACAATATAATCTAAAATGAAGTCTCATCTCGTCGATTCAATCCGTCAGGCTCAAGGGTACCAGCACGTAGGATGAGTGTGGCCTCTCTTGCCTTACGAATCGAATCTCGATTAGTCATTAATTGTTCAAGGGAATCAATTGCATGTCAGATGCTTTGTGATTGGGTGTCGATAGAAAATGTTCTGCGGCTGTGGTGGGTTTAGATTTACATTCGGGCTTGTCGATTTTGCGATGATCATTAAAGCGTTGTCTAAGTTGGCGTTTAGTTTCTCCTATGTATTGCAAGTTACAGCGTTTGAATTGTATCATAGCGGAACTCCCCGTGCCGAAGGCACGGAGTGGAGCCCCATACGTATCATTCAACGTCACATGAGAAAGCAACCCATCCAAGCCAAAACGATACGTTCAGCGGCTTACGAAAACATCGCAGGCTCTTATTTACGCATGCGCACTTGCGTTTTTGGCGACCCGTGTATACAGCCAATCACAGTCCGTCTTGGCTCACTGAGCGCGCGCATCATTTTGTCCTCCAGCACAGCGCCGCGGGCATGCAGACCGGAAGTCGCTCCTTCATTTTCCCGCCGAAAAAATTCACAAAACACGCGCCCGCGTCGGCTCACTCGAGGTCATTCAGACGAAATTTTTGTTGAGTCAAACCGAGACAAACTCGTGGGTGCGAACCACGCCAAATTTGCTCAAAAGAATTCTCTAACACTGGACGAAAACTTAGATTTACACATGTGTAAATGTCGTGTGTAGCTATAGTAAATTCCAGATTTACTCAGCTTTGCATACGTTTGCTCAAATTCAAATTTCAAATTTACAATCAAATTTGCTACCAAAGCAAAGCAAGTGAAGACCGTATTTGCATAAAAAATACTTGCCTTGCAAAGGTTTAGTAAAGACCAAATTTGCACAACACATTTACACAATAGCAAATATGGTGGTAAAGTTAATATTTGTTAGCATTTGCGTGCATTTACCATACCTGCAAATATGCCACTTTGCAAAGAGTTTGCTGATGCAACAAACCTTGTGAAGACCGACTTTGCTGCACATTTGCTCATTAAACAAACCGATAGTGAAGTCATTATTTACGCGTTCGCAAATCAATTTGTGTATATAGTATTTGCATCTTGTTTGCTTGTATTTGCTTCTTTATTAAATATTATTTTCGCTTCGTAGCGCAGCCAATATTTTTACAGGCAAATTGTCCATAGAATTCCGCGCCACGGTATGCACCCGTACCAAAACAACCCTATTTTTTCACTATTTTGAAACTATTTTTTCACTATTTAAGTATCTGAAGAACTATTTTAAAACTATTTTGTGCTATTTTTCTACTATTACAGATGTTTTTCAAAATAGGAGAGGAACTTCTATTTCTGATTTTTAATCTATTTTAAATATTTTATACCTATTTTACTGATTTTTTCCCTATTTTGTAAGCTGATCTTAAAATTCAAACTAATTTTCTGAACAGAATAGATAAAATAGATTATTCAAGGTTCGACTGATGTCATGCTCTGCTATTTTTCTTCTATTTGGGAATAATTTAACAGTAGAAGTTTGATAAAACCCTTTTCGCATATTTTATATCTATTTTGCGAATTCGTTTTGAAAATAGTTTTAAAATAGATCTCTTTTTTATGTTAAAATAGTTCTAAAATAGATCGTTTGACCGAGCGGGGCCTGTGTCCAGCTGGCCGTTAATTTTTGAAGGGATCATGCTGAGCGGAGAAGCCATACCAGTAACACCAAAATCCGTTGGACATGTTGGAGAGGCCTTGCAAAGTAATTTTGCTTTTACTGCATAAAATGGCGTTTGTAAAGTTAAAATGGGCCATTATTGACTCCAGGAAAGTTACTTGGATAATTCTCATAGCTGCAATTAAGGAATAACGCCTTCTTCAACCAGTTAAGGTATGTTCGAAGTTTGATCGTGACATGAAATCCAACTTATAACATGAGTTCGTTTGATTCCTTCAAAATTTCATAGGAGAGTACTATAAGTTGGCCTACAAGGCGTCATTATCAGGCTGAATGATTGCTGATAACTTTCATCGTCAAAATAACCCGTCGCATACAGACGATTTTGTTTTATTTACTCGATACTGTAAGAGAATACTGTGCAATAGTTAACCTCTTTACTAGTCGGTAAAGTACTGAACGAAAGTCAAAAAGACACACCATTGAATCCCTGGTGGAGTGTGGTATCATTCGTTAGTGTGTTTTGGGGGTCTGCTTTGATCTCTAAAAGCCAAGAGAAATGGTAGTTTGGGTTAAAGTTTAGTCGTATTTCAGTGATTTCTTCTTCTGTAATCCACGTGTGTTTAGATAATTTTTAACTTGACAAAATATTTATTTTAATATCTAACTCTAGATAGTGTGCTATATTAAAGATATTTTAAATTATTTTAAATTTGAGAAGTATTTTAAATTCAACTTCTCTCTGGTGTGTTAGCCATTGTACACTATTTTTATTATATTTTAAGACTATTTAAAATGATTTTGAAACGCTATTTAAACCCTATTTTATATAATTTTCTAAATAGAGAAAAATAAATTTAAAATACGTTCCAACCACCTTTAAAATAGATTTAAAATACTTTACAACCATTGTTAAAATAGTTCGATGTCATATGTACGCCTTCAACGATAAAATAGTGAAAAAACAAATTTTGATAGCATTAAATAGATATTTTAAATAGAAACAAAATAGCAATTTAAATAGACTTAAAATAGTTTTTAAATAGAGTTCATTTTGGTACGGGCAGCCAAAATGCAATGGTTGAGAACTATAGTCAAAGACATAGACAATGAAGTGGGCAACATGACTCCTTCATTTAAAAATTATCAATTATTTATTCTCTTTTGCAACAATATTCATATTACACAAAACAAAAGTGAAACTTATACGTCCATAAAGTCCTGACCAAACGAAACCCAAATCAACGCAAGTCTTGCTACGTACTTGCTTGACTTGAATGCGTTCGTTGAATTTCACCACGTTCATTTTTTGTGCAACTAGGCGTCCATTTGCAAGAACGTTTGGCCAGGGCTTTAAGCTTCGATGCTTGACACTTGATTGCAAATCATTTTACATTTCAACTTTACATAATGTTTCACATAAAATACAATCTTTAAAACTTTCAATAAAATTTGATCTCGTTAATAGTATAAAATCCTTTCCAAAGAATCATTAAAACTCTGAATCATTAAAACTATGAAAAATAAATTTAATTCATAATGAAATATTATTTTACATAGAAATATTTGTAATTTATTCCAAAAATATAGAACACGTCCAGCAAATAGGAAACACAAATCAACCTGACAAAAGGGCTAAGGCGTCCAAAGCTATGTTTTTCGATTTATATGTGTAAAAATCAGACGGACAAAAATGTTTTTTTTTTAAGATTACGAAGATTCGCTATACGCATCTTTGTATTTACCATTCTAAAAATACGTTTAGAAACAACTAAGATTCAAGAAAAGTTATGGTATTTTACAGGTATATTTTTGTTGTTATGTGACTGAACAACGACAACTGTGTTGGGGCGAGTTTTGACGATGTCCTAACGCCGATCCTAGTTCAACGTACAGCATTCGGCCAGAACCATGATTTAAAGTATTGGATTTTTTTTTTGCCGACAAAAACAGATAATATCTGAACAGATTATATAAGGAATGGAAATTACAAACTGAAACTGAAACAACCTGAATATTATACGCTTATAAAAAAGTAACCAGAACAAAGATCAGCGTTAATATGACATACACTTATTTCAGAAAAGGTTGGTGCGTCACGGGAGAAACTAGGAAGAACTTAGGAAGAACTTAATTCTCGTGTTATCCAATGCAAAATTTGTTGCGAGCGATGTAGTCTGTTGTATAATCATTTGGTATAAGCAGGGTGATAAGTATGGCTATTTATCGCACAAACCAGTGTCCGTGATTTTGTTTTGGTAAAAAGCTTTTTTGCCCCATATGACGCATCGCGAGCAAAAACAGACAGTTCAACCTTTTCTGAAATAGGTGTATTTAAGAGGCATGTTACACTCTTGACATAGACTTAATGGCCCAGGCAGGCGCATCAAGAGGGACAGGCCTTGTCGAGTTTGCCCCACTTTTCCTTTTGAACAACATGTTTGCACTCTTCTGGCCCCTACGATTTTTGATGCGCCTGTCAAGGAAATTCATAACCCCATTGGCCTCGCTACTTCTCCAATGAAGAGGGTGCTTAATAAGCACTTTTTGTCGATTTTCGTTGTGGTCTGAATCTTCCGCAATCTGCTGTGCTGTTTCTGTGGTGTTGTCGGAGTCTTCAGAGCCCGAGTGCTCTGAAGACATATACTCGACAGTCATTATCTCCATGAACCTTGCCTTCTTTTCTTCAGTTAGCGTTGAAGTGTCTCTTAAGGATGTTTTGCGTAATGATGCTTTCTGAAAAACAAAAAGACGTTATAATTACTATTATAATAAATTATTATTATGTCCCTACAAAAAATACTCATGGGTACCTGAGAAAAAATTTAAAGTTCACAGAAATAATGCTTTTATGATGAAAAATATTTGCTAATGGCAATCCTATTATACAGCCGATTGCGTTTGAGCGTTTTACCCTAACAGTTCGCACGTTATGTTTGAACGTTTGAAAGTTGCGTTTCTAAGATGAGACGAGACGTTTCTATGGCGTACCAAAGAGTTCTGTCCTCTCTGATTGGTCAGTGAAAAATACACATGGCGGTTGCCCTTGGAAACGTTGGACTTTTTGTCTCACAACGCAACTTTCAAACGTTCAAACGTAACGTGCGAACTGTTAGGGTAAAACGCTCAAACGCAATCGGCTGTATTATATCCCTGAATTATTTCACAAAACTTTTAAATTTAGTTTTTCAGTTCTCCATGAGATTTTATATTTCTTTCATGGGAACCACGGTAAAGGCGATATATAGGTAACACACTTTTTAGTCCCATTATTTTTGGCCAAAGCATTGTTCAATCTCAAAATCTTTAGATTGGGTTACGATGTTGAACAATAGAAAAAAAATAATGACTGGAAGCAGCGTGGTGGTACTCACTACCGTCACATGCGAGTTTTCCGACGTATTTTTCTTTACTTATAACGTTTTGCATTTGGCTACTTTGCACTATGGTTTATAGAGAAACACGTCGAATTATCTATTTTTCAACTGATTTTGATCAATATTTCTGATAATATGAGAAATTTTATCTCCTTACCGGGTGGGGTCTGGTAACTAGTCAAACGCAAGATTCCTTTCTTTTGCAAAAAAAAAAACCACTTGCACTCTCCCAATATCAAAAATTCGAACGGTACATAACAGTTGGAAAAATCAACAGTCACAACGTTTATAATAAAAACCTTTCTTTTAGAAATGCCATTTGCAAGTGTTTCTGATAACACCTGACCCTGGTAGGTTCAAATCTAGTGAGCCTTTGGCAGTTAAGTTTGCTGCGTACTCAATCACAATCGTGTGAGCCAATCGGATCCTTGTTCAGTGCACTCCTTTGCCTTGTTTTTCGAGACATGTCGCAACAGACATGTCGCAACAGACATGTCGCACTAGGCAAAACTAGGAAGGATCTGATTGGCTCACGAGTTTGATTGACTACGCTTGATTTTCTTGACAAAAAAGTGGTCTTCGAAACGCTCTTGGCCTATTTCTTCAAACTCATAGTCTGACCTCATTGGAGTTGGTATTGCGGAAAGTTATCTTGCATGTCTGGGTGGATTCTTCAACTCAAAAATGGAGGGCCGCCATTTCGTTGCCATGGAAGCGTCAATTTAAACAAAACATGTAAACACAAATAACGATCAATTGCATGTTTCTTGTAAAGTGGCTTGCCTTTCTGTGTATGTATAGCACGTGAGATACAGGCCATACCAGACCGAAGAGTCAACTAAAAACTGCTATTAGCCACCTTGAAGTGCAAATTTTCTTAGTTTTTTTATTAATAACACGCAATGGCAGTGGTTCAAAATACCTATTTTTTTGCAAAATACAGACAACGCTTCAAATCTACTAAGATACCTATTGTCTTGAATAAATTCCCGTTGATTTGCGATAAATGTGAAACTAATCGCGCGCTAAAATTATGTGAAAAACAGAAAAAATGAAGAACTTTTTCTAAACTGTAATGAATTTCTTCCGAATTGCATAAATTGCAAAAATAACATAGTGAGTTTTAAATCTCCTGTGTAATAGCCGAAATCTACCTCGTCGGTGCGAATGGAATCTCAGATGTATAGGTTTAAATAGTTTGAGCAAAAAACCTTGATTTTTTTAAATGTAAACGAAGAAATTAGAAACAAACTTCGGTAGCAATCACATTTGCTGTCGTTTGTTTAGATATGTAAATTTTATGAAGTGGGGGACAAAACTTTCAGTAAACTTCACGCCATTGCTAAACTCTCTCAAAATAGGCTATAAGTCCGGGCAATAGACCAAATGACTGCAATTTTACTAGACCACACATCTGTAGTTTCTTAGTGCAATAAGGCTTATGGTTATCTATATATTAGAGGAAATGCAAACCTCGGTCGTATTATTATGCTTTAGATTTTGGTGGGGGACAATGCTTTCAGTAAACTTCGAAATTTTATATTTCCAAGAACTTATTTCCGATCTCAGTCAGAATGCCACATTTCGACATAAAAATCTATAGACCACAGTTGGCTCAGTTTGTTTCATTGCAGCGTTGCTTATTTTGACAATAAATCTAAAAAACCTGAAATACGCTAAAATTATCAAATTTTTGGGACACGAAAATGGCAAAGACGTTTTCACTAATAATATCGAAGAAGATGCATATATTGAAGAAAATACCATATAAGTTATTTCATTTAGGATTGGAACTTCGATTTATGGCAAATTTTGCGTTGTATGTTTTATCCATGAAGAAATAAGTAAAAATATTTTTACACCAGGCGCTGAACGTGTGACGCTGGGACATGCAAATTTGCATAAAAACAGAGATATTTATAATGATTTTTCAATCCTAAAAAACTCTTTTTCACAAAAATTATTTTTCCAGGAAAGATGAGTATTAGGTGCATAGACTTGTGCTTAGAGAATGAGCTTACTGCAAACCGATGCTTTAAAAATTGATTTTAACGGCAAAAATTGGCGAGTGAGTACCACCTCGCTGCTTCCAGTCAATGTGAACTACACATGGGCTCTTGGTATGAGTTTCTTTTTAATGTAGTGCAGCTGATCATGCTGTGCCCTGATTTTATAACTTTATAATACTCACTGTGTTTAGCCTGGTCCGCTTTCTCTGCTTTTTTAGCACTTCTGAATGGTCATTATTTTTCTTGCTGGTGAAGTCCCTCTTCCTTGTGCGGAAGTGAACTAGCATTGCGCCTGTATTCAAAGAAAAATGAATGTCAAAACGAATTATGAATGGAATGGCCAATATTATAACTTTAGGTGATGCCCTACTAGATTAGAAGACAACAAAAGTAACAACCAGCTTAAGACTTATGGTGAAGGTAATTTAAAAAGAATGTTTGCAGAGCTTTAGGAAGTTAGCCCTAAAAAACAACATATTGAAACCTGTCCTTTCACTGGAGCCCCCCCCCCTCCCTAAGCTAAAAGGGACCTTAAATCTTTGGAAAAAAATGAAAAAGAAGTTCTGAGTCCTTGTACAAATGGGCAATTCCAGAAAAGATATGTACCCAGGGGTGGGTGGGTAAGCTTCCAGGTTAAAAAAAAACATGTAGGCAGAATTCTGAGCTTCCCCCCCCCCCCCCCCCCATAATTGAGAATTAACGAATGCCGTCCATCCCCAGGGTACATATATTTTATGAAAGATATGGAAGTGTCCAATATGTGCATGTTATTTTGAATTAAGCAATAAAAGTACTTTCTACGTGCTCTCTGCTTTCTTACAAACACGAAGGGGATGTTGGGAGAACTGATCAAAACTTAAAAGACACAAGCTGAAGGCGAGTGTCTTTCAAGTTTTATCAGTTCGACCAACATTCCCCGAGTGTTTGTAAGAAAGCAGAGAGCACACAGAAAGTATTTTTATTGCTTTTAGAAAAAAACATACACACGCGTGACAGTGTTGCGTGACAATCGTGATTCTCAGGTCTCTTACAAACGTGCTTTTTAACCAATCAGAATGCGCATATTCACAATACAACATAGGTGTTATTTTCTAAAAGATGATTGAGATAGTTTGCACAAAATTAGCTTAATTGTGCATGGTAATATCAAACGTTTCGTACTTAAGAAATAAAACATTTTTACTGTGCCTTCATAGAGTTTTGCAAACCTCAGCTCTTTTTGCAAACCTCAGCTCGTCAGATCATTAAGCACTTGACTTTGTCTAGTGCTTTGTGATCTGCTCTCGCATTCTCCCAAACAAAGACTCGGTTTTCAAAACTCTATGAAGGCACAAAAAACATGATTTATTTCTTAAGTAACAAAAGTTTGATATCACCATGCACAATTCAGCTAAATGTGTCTAACTACAGACTATTTTACAACCTTACAGGTTCCTTTTCCCTTGCAAAGGCTCATTTGCAATGAAACATTGTTTCTGAATTTCAATAGCAAACTTTTCAATTGTTGATGAAAACACATCTTGCTGACACTCACTTTTAATTGTTGTTGATGAAGTCTTGCTATCCGTGCTCCTGACACCATCAAAAATAGCTTTGCAAACTTTCTTGTTAACATCATCATCATAACTAGAAAAAATACAGAAAAAATACTCTTGAATAAAAACTTTATTTACAATTACATTATAAGTACTAATGGCATTGCCAAAAAATACCTGGATAATTCCATGCAAGGTATAAACCTTGTCCAGCTCACTTACTCAACTCCCATTGCCAGTTTTTATATATTTATCCAAAAGACCTGATGTTCACCGAATTGCCACTGTTTAATCACAACCAAAATACTCAAAACTAAAAACAAACAAGCACTGCTATGATATCTTGTGCAATATGGATCTGGTTAAATGCTAAATTTATATCTGTAGTGGCAGATCCAGGGGTGATTAGTCACAACTCTCTCCCCTTTTAAAAAGACTTTGTTCTCGCATCTCTGGTAAAGTTTTTCATTTGAAATGGACAATTCCAGCATGTTCACAATGCATATCAGTAAATAAGGAATTTTGACTAACAAACTGTTAAACAAGTGTGCATTGCATTCTGGTAGATGTGAGACACAGCTTGGCATTTCTGAATAAAGAAGAGCACTCACACTTATATAGCTGGAATCATCCATTGTTGGCCTATAAAATCTATGCTGGAGGCTCCCAACTATATACATTTGTACATGTCTTATACAGGATGAGACTTACGGTTTTTCAAAATCCCACTCCGTGCATGGGGTACCATTCTCCTCATCGTGGCTTACGTCCCTGTACACCTCTCTTACATGAGCCTGAAATTCAGCATACCAGTAAGTTATCACATGCGCCACACAAGCAAGCGAAAAGGGAAATTATACATTATTTTATCAAATTTCTGTTATTTGAAAAGTTTTAGGGAGCCGATTTAGGCAAAGTGGAATGACTTGGGGGGTGGGGCAAAATTTCCTCCAAAAAATGTAAAAGATCTATAATTTTGCTTGATTTAAACCTATAAACAAGAAAATTGGTATTTTAAATTATTTCTGGGCACTTTTTTTAAAGGTGTGAATAGATTTTAGCTACCTTGTCAAAATGTTAGAACATATAATTACAGTTCTGGTTTTATTAAAAATGCTTATATAAAAAGTTGAAATTTTGTGACGTTACATTGCGCCCGCCTTTACCTAAAAGGCAATTTGCACTAACTGGGTCATATGACCCAAGTCCCATACAAATTGTGGTTCCAGAAATATCCATACCCCCTCCACAGAAGGGTGTTCAAAAGTGACCCCCACCCCTCTGGAATTTCCAAGGAAAAATACAGTATTTGTATGGAAATGATCAGGTAAATTGACCCTCCCCCCCCTCCCAGGTTAGAGATTTTAAGCTGAAACTTCAGTTTCTGACTAATGGCAATTGATTCTTTGTATTTCTGGAATTGATTTTGACAAAACAGATCCGAGGTAGTGGAGTCATGTGACCCAGTTAGTGCAAATGGCCTGTTACCCATACTGAAATGTTTCACATAAAGCTATAGATAAAAAAAAGTCAGTTTGTGTGAAACATTACAGTTAGGTTTAATTCACACAAAAGAACAAGCAAGAGTATGTTCTTTACACTGAACAGATATCTATCATACCAGATCGAGAAAAATAAACTGTTTTTTTTAAGCGGAATAAACTTACCGTTAGAGCTCTATCGAGTCGACGTCGCTTTGTTCTCTTAAGTTCTTCATTCTCCCGCTCTTTTTGCTGAAGGGCCTGCAGGAGTTGCTCATTAAACTGAGCTTGCTGTGTTAGAAATTCTTGCATTTTTAAAAGAAATTCTGGGGGCTGCACAGCAGCAGCAGCTTCTTCTGGCATGTTTGGCGGGTTGAGAGTATGGAGAGCCAACGGGGCCAGAACTTGCCTAGTTTGTTCTTCTCTCTCCCGGCCACGTGGTAGGTGAACTCTAGGAGGGGGATGAAGAGTTGGCGCTCGTGCAATGCCACTGATCACTAGATCTTCTATTTCCTGATCGTGTTCATCTATCGAAGTACCAACACCCGAACTACCAGCAGAAGCTCCACGGAACTCCAAAGATCTTGCAACTCCACAATTTGGAGGGTTCTGATGCGTGCCTGCTGAAGTCGGTGTGCTCGTTGAAACGGATGCAGTCACGCTGGGGCCAACCACCCCCCAAAATGCGTCATTCAAACTTTGACTCAACATGACTTTCTATCCTCTGAGGCTATTTTGATCAAATTTGGTAGATAGGATAACATTACGATGACAAATATTTTCCACTACTTTTGACGTCACTATGATGCTTTGTGACGTCACCAGAGATTGCGCAATCGATTGATCATTTTAAGAATTGGAATATGCACTATTTCTGTAATGGCGATGATACACCTTAGCAAGAGATGTTGAAAACCGAAAACCGTTTGTAGATAGCATAAAAAGTAGCTGAGGTCTAGCATTTCAAAGAATGACCCCCTCCCCTCCCCTACCTTTTTTGCTACAGTAGCAAATGTATGGGAAGCAAACTCACTGGTATTTTTTTTTTAGTTTTAGTCAATTGAACCGATTTCTGTTGTTAAGTGTTAAGCAAAATGGTATCTAAAATCGTATGATTTTGAAATTTTGAATTTCGTCCTTAGAGCGAAGATATAAAGCATTGTTATATTGTGACGTCATAATCTATGACGTCATGAGTATACATCTTTTGGATTTTAAACACGGAAAATAGATGATCGAAAGTGGAAATGTGTGAAATTATTTTGTAGTCAACTAGTATAACCTATATACTAAGATATTTGTATGTGCAATGATGTTACCGTGCAATAATTAATTATTTTGTAAACTTTTTCAACTGTTAAGGTAGATCCAACCTTATACAAATCATGAAAAAATCATAACTCAGCTAATATAAATCCTAAAAGCAAACGGTTTTCGACTTTTAGCTTTTCTTGTTGAAATCTATCATTGCCGCTACAAAAAACAAGCAGATTCAACATTACGAAAAATGGTCCAATAAATACGTTAACGCCAGTGACGTCACAATCACCATGGTGACCACTCAATACATGGAAAATGTTTGTCTTCATAATGTCATCCAATGTACGAAGTTTGGTAAAATTAGACACAAGGGGTAGAAAGTTATGGCGAGATTGATTTTTGGTCACTTTTGATGACACATTTAGGGGGGTGGTTGGCCCCAGCGTGGTTTGGCCCGGAGTTTGGATCGCTCGATCGCTAGGCGCCGGAAGAAGATCACTCCTAGTCACTCCAGTGGTGTAGTAGCCACTGGAGACTGTTGGTCCTCATCTATTACCTCTTGTCCAGTCCGCACTACCCCAGTGCCGCCATTGCTACTATCTTCAACTGAAGTCCCTGTGGTAGTACCACCACTGATCATTGTAGCATTCCTTCTCGACGAGGAAGACTTCTTATTGCTGCGTTTCTGCTTGCTAGGTCTCATATTCAAAAAGTTTAACTTTGCTTTAAGTTCAAAGAAGAAAAATTTAACTTATAGTGCTTTAAGTTCAAAGAAGAAAGAGCTTCGATCGAGTGTGCCGAACAGAAGTGGAGTTTTAACGCGGCAAAGACACAATAAACAAGTCCTCCTTTGTTTCAAAGACCAAAGATCACATTCCATTAGGCCGCCTATGAGTCATACCGAAAGGCAAGTTCTGATTGGATAAAAGGCGCTCAGCACGTGAACACAGCATGAATCACACTCGGTGGCTCAGTAAACGGTACAGCGGTATACATATTCAAATTGCAAAAAAGAAAGATGGCGGACGGCAAGAAGAGGAGATTCTGTGAACATTGTCATGAATATTTGAATTTAAGAACTTACCGTCGGCACTTAGATTTGTATTTTGATAGAAAAAACAAGAAATGGAATCAGCGCGACGATTCATCGGACGAAGAACTACTAGAAGTTTTAAATTGTGGCGACACTTTTAGAAATGATGCTCAGTCAGAATCAAGCTGTAGCGTGTCAAATGAACCATCTCAGATCGAAGTACCAGGTAAATTGATGACACTGAATACGACTAGCGCATGGATACCAATAGCAGTTTATTTACTCAAACTAACCGGGGACGCTCGGGAGTTGTCTCTTCTGTTCGGTATTTGTTTCAGACCTAGATTTTATCGTAGGCTGAATGATTACTTTTTGCACTGTAGATCCTCGAGCATATGCTTCGTGGTGCCATTTTTATTCTATTCCACGATTGTATGATTGTAAAACAAGAGGTTTTTCCCCAAACAATTTCCAAACAATCACTAGAATTAAAACAACTTTTTGGGAAAAAAATGCAACAAAATATGATTTAAAAGTTGTAGTGTGATTTGGATACATTGGGGGTCCTTGTGACAAATCTGGTTTTTCAGAACAGAAACACACCCTTGTTTTCTAAGACCCTGTCCACAGTTCACCGTTTTCAAGCGAAAACGGAAACTTTTTGCTCCGGATATGGCTATCGTCCGCACTACAACGCCGAAAACGATCACTGAAAACAATTAGAAAACAATAAGTGTGGACGCAAATCTTTTTGAAAACGGAGCAAAAAGTATCCATTTTCGTTTGAAAATGGTGAAGTGCGGACGGGGTCTAAAACCTGGATCTGGTCCTGTTATCAGTAGAACAACAGTATTGTATTTGCTTGAATTAGTGCCACAATTTAAACTTTTGCCTACTAAAATACTGTACTGATGAACATCATGAAAATGAAGCAGAACAAAATGAATTGCAGCCATGGCTGTATACAATATGTAGATTATTCTTTGCGACCAAAGAAAAAAATTAAATATTGGAGACTTATAAAATCTAGAGTATCCTATGAAATTCGAAGAGTTGGCTGATATGAATTTCTTGTTAATTTTTGTTTGTTTGCTTATTTTATTTCTAGAAAGTTCTGATGATCAAAGTTCTGATGGAGAGACATCAAGTGATTCTGCTGAGAACTGGGCCTATGAAAACCAAGACAGAAATCCTTCCAGGCCAGAAGACATTCCACTCATCACAGAGATCTGGGATGTGTCTGAAAATGACATTAATTGTGACTTCATTGAGAGTACAAATATACCATCAATTGATACCAATCCAACTGGTTCATTTGTTCAAGGAATGAAACCTATTATCAAGTGCACCTTGGTATTTCTTTGCTTATGGTCATCATATTGCTCAATTTCAGACAATGCTCTTGACATTCTACTTTCGTTTCTGAAGATATTGTTTGAATCCCTTGGCAGAATAATTCCTCTGACAGCAGCTTTTGCGGCTCTTCTTCCGAAAACTGTACATATGTTCCGATCACAGCTTGGTATTAGCCAAGACCAGTTTGTTAAGTATGTCGTCTGCCCAAGCTGCAACAGTGTATACAACTTTGAAGACTGTTTTAAGATAACTTGGAATGGTAAGCGAGTTACTAAATTGTGCCTACATGTGGCACATCCTCATCACCGTCAAGCATTTCGTCGAACTGCTTGCAATGAGCCATTGTTGAGAGAGGTTATTCTGAAGAATGGGCAAGTACGGTTGTATCCCTTTAAGGTCTATTGTTACAAAAGTATAGCTCACACATTGAATCGATTTTTGCAGAGACCAAATTTTGCAGAAATGTGTGAAGCATGGCGGAAAAGGGATATACCCTCAGGCTTTTTAGCTGATGTGTATGATGGACGGATCTGGAAAGAGTGGCAGTTTGTTGATGGTGAGCCATTTTTGGCAGAACCCAATAATTATGGTATGATGCTCAATGTTGATTGGTTTCAACCTTCAAACACTCTGTGTATAGCGTTGGTGCTATATACATGGTTTTGATGAACTTGCCAAGGTCAGAAAGATTTAAACCAGAAAATCTTTTCCTGGTTGGTATCATACCTGGTCCTCATGAGCCAAAATTGAACATCAATAGCTATCTTCATCCTCTTGTTGCTGAGTTGAATGTTATGTGGCATGATGGTGTTCACGTGGAATTACCCAACCAAAATGGTCACACTAAATTTCGAGCTGCTTTACTTTGCATTGGGTGTGATGTGCCTGCTACACGTAAACTTTGTGGATTTACTGCATGTACTGCTAGCAATGGTTGTTCAAAGTGCACCAAGGTGTTTCCAGGCAATGTAAGTGATGGAATGGACTTCTCAGGATTTGAGCCTGAACCTCCAAGGACAAATACTAAACACAGAAATAATGTGCAGGAAGTGCTAGATCAGACTTCAGCAACAGATCAGGCTCTGATAGAAAAGAAATATGGGGTTCGCTACAGTGAACTACTTCAGCTACCCTATTTTGATGCTGTCAGATTTCACACAATAGACCCTATGCACTGCTTATTTACAGGGACTGCAAAACATATCATGCAAAAGGTCTGGCTGGATGGAAATGACCCAATCATAAAAAAGGCACATTTAACAGCAATTCAGAATAAACTTGACGCATTGAGACCTCCTTCCAGCATTGGCAGAATGCCATCAAAAATCGAAAACTCATATGGTGGTTTCACTGCTGATCAGTGGAAGTCTTGGACACTGTTTTTTTCTGTTTATGCCCTTTGGAATATACTACCTACAGCAGATTGGAATTATGGCGAAATTTCGTCATGGCATGCACCCAATTTTGCTCACCAATTATTACTGAGGGCAGGGCTGAACTTGGCCACACATACATTCTGAAGTTTGGGCGAGACTTTGAACAATTGTATGGAAAGGAAAAGGTTACCCCTAACATGCATCTACAAACTCATATCCTTGACTCTATTTTAGATTATGGACCAGTCTACTCTTTCTGGTTGTTTAGTTTGAGAGATATAATGGCATGTTAGGAGAGTACCGTACTAATCAAAGAGCTGTGGAAATTCAGCTAATGCGAAAATTTAGTTCTGAGTTGTATGTCAAAGATATCCAATTTCCTAGTGAATTTAAGGAAGCATTTCAGCCGCTTATAGATAGGCTTCAAGGTCAGCAAGTTGGCACTCTTTCTCTTCAAGAAGAGAATCTTTCAAGAAAAGTGATAGAAACAAGTCTTCTGGCCATTGGCCCCATCCGACAGAGTGATATTTGGCCTCTACTTGAGACTGATGATTTGTACCATTTCCATCCTCCTAAATCCAAGTCAAGTTTGCCTGTGTACCAGTTAAATCATCTCAAGGTTGCATACCTTGCAATATTTCCTCAACTCTGTACAGACTCTGTTACAAGATTCTTTGACAAATATGCATCAGTGTCAGTTGGCAGAGAGCGTTATGGCTCTGCAGACTCAAGGGGGGAACGCTCATCTTTATAACTGCCAGATGGTGTGGCTTTAAAGGAGATATAGACATGAGTGGGACAGAGGTGAGGCCTGGTGTAGTAGATTACTATATGAGACATAATATCATTTTAGATGGTTCTGTAAAGAGCTGTTTGTTTGCTGCTGTAAGATGGTTTCAAAAGCACCAAAACCGTCATTTGTTAGGGGCTCCAGCAGAAGTATGGTGCAGAAATGTGTATGAAGATGATGGTCCTGCCAGTTTTATACCCATCCAGCGGATTTTATGCAAGTTCATACCAGCCTTTGAAACAATTAATGGTGAACGTGTACTGGTAGTATGCCCTCTACCAAGGAAACTTGAATGCTAATTGCTTTAATACCATGAAGGCAGTTCTTCTCAGTTTATGGTAATACAATGCCTTTTTACATTTTTAACCCACACATACAGAGGGGGGCCAGGTTGTGGTGACCTATGGACATTGCATGGTGACTGGCACTGCCTTGAAAGACCTTCTCCTTTGAAATTTCTTCTAGGTTATCAGTGAGCCCCTCCCCTAAAGATCCATAGGTCCACAACAATCCCTCAGTGCAGTTTAAAAATGTAATCAGCCAATTCTATTGAGTCCAACATGATAGCATAACAGCTTCTGGTGTTGTTGTTGTTTTCTTTAAAGTTTAGAACAATGTTTTCATGCACTTTATTGACAGACAATTAAGAGGACTTGTCATAGACGTTTGAGCAATTTGTAAGTGGTCAAAAAAAGGTTACAGAAAAAATATAAGATCTATTGACTAGATTTTAGTATCTTTTGAAAGGGTAGAATATAGGCCATTAGGCCACGAAGAAATGTTAAAGAAAACTCTAAAAAATGATTTTGAATTTGCTGACCTCAGGAAAAATGGGTGAAAAATTTGACTCCAACATCGATAATAGGTTCTGAATAATCATTGGAATTTTTTTCTGGTTCCTTTAACATTTTTTTGCGGCCTAAACATGAGTGACTACAAGCACGGAAACCTTTCAAAAGAAACTAAAATCTAGTCAATAGACTCTATACATTTCTGTAACCTGATTTTTGACCGCTTACCGTCAAAGGTTTAGCATATCTTGTCTGAATAGTTACCAAACATGGCTGCAAAATTTTTTTATTTTGCTTGTATTTGGCAGATCCCATTTATTTAAAAGAACAAATGGTGAAAGAGGGATTAAACAATGTGATTCCTGAAATACCCATCCCCCAACCCCCATGGAAGGGATTGGAAATTCCACAGGGTGAGGGTCAATTTATAGCCAGGGGGTTCTGGCGGTGCGCAAGCAGTTGTATTTAGTTAAGGCAAAAAAAAACTAAAAAATGAATGGAAGACCTCTTGTTTCAAAATACTGTAAAAGAACAATCATGTTTTAGCAAAATATATATCTAGAGTGGAGCATTCAAGTTGATTGCCAAATGGTCTGGTACACATTATTAAGCCATGCTCATGTCCAGTGCATGATTTTAAGAGAGTTGATAAATATTGGTAAGTTAACAAAATATCTGCTTAGATTTGGCAAAGGATAGATCTTTTTCCTAGTATTTGTAAATAGATTTTCCAAGAATTATTATTATCATTATTATTGTTGTAGTCTTACCTGAAGGATCTACTACCATGGTTAAATAAAGCTTTTACTTTACTCACTTACTAGCCACCCAGGGGGTATACTCAGATATAAAAATGTGTGTGTGTGTGTGTATTGGTGGGGGGGGAGGTCCGACAGAGTTCCAAATTTCATATCCCCAAAAATATGCTACATGTAGTCATAGAGCAACAATGCAATTAAAAGAATTTTCCCACTACAGCTCTTCCCAACAAAAGAATTATAGAGTTGAGCTAAAAACTGATACATTGAAATATTATAAAGCTGTGAAGTGATATTGGGGCGTTATTGTCTGGAACCACACAAAGGATAAGCGATCATTGTTTACAAATTGAAAGAGGTCAATACAATAAAACATGTGTAAGACCTGATCAATGGCTCTGCCCCTCCTGTCAAGCGATGGAGGATGAGAGACATTTTTTTTTGACAAATTTTTGAAAATATCGGACAACTATCTTTTCTCAATAATCCAAATAAACAAGCAGCTGTTTCAAAGTATGTTTTTTAATGTTTCGATATGCGTAAAATATATCAATAGATCCAGTCTTGTAGTTTATATTATTCACAGAAAAATCTATGTATACTAAGTACACGGTCTTGAATAAAGTTGTCTATGTCTATACATCAACACTAGTCAATCGTGTGCTCTGATTGGTCCAGAGCCATGTGCTATAGGAGTACAGATACACAGTTGACAAAATCCCTGTTTGTTGTTGTATAAAACAAATAATATAGATCTCATTTGGGGGGGGGGGGGGGTATGTACTGTAAAAGATAAACACAGTAGACGTCACAGAATGTCATGAACAACAGTCGCGCAAACTCGACTGCATCTTGTTGCATACTTTTTTGTTCGTGACATTCTGTGACGTCATCTGTGTATCTATTACCGTACACCCACTCGCAAAACGAGATCTATTTGTTAATTCGCAAAGTGTCTGGTACCATTGTCCACAGGCACCCAGCACGAGCCCCACTTCTATCGTGTATATAGTTTTTTTTGCACCTTGACGTGTGTTAGACAAAGGGTTAATCAAGGGTTAATTAGTTTTCCTGGACAATTTTAATTAGTCAACTACAAAATCTTGATAATGGTTTAGTTTCATCTTTAGTGGTTACCTAGCATTTATTTATAAGAGGACAAGTCCATGAAGCAACCTTTGTGCAGGGTAGCTATGGAACAAGTCACACTCGCATGTGACTAATCCCATCAATTAAACAAGTTCCTGGGACTAACATTCAAATATGGGAGTCCCCCCCCCCCCCCCCCCCCCCCCCCCCCCCCCCCCCCCACCTTGGCCTAAAACATAAATGGGGAGAACATCATTAACTACACTAAATTCAATTATAACACTGAAGAGCATTGAATATGTAAAAATGAGGATTTTCTGGTGAATAAATACTCATTAAGAGCATTTATTCACTGTGTTATTTCATGGTTATCCATTTACATGATAAATGAGCTATTTCTTAAAGAAAATAAATTGATTCAGTTATTAAATGGGAAAGGTGTTATATCATTTTATCCTATCTCTACTCTAACATTCTCTAATTAAATTAGCAAGAAATAAATTGAGTTTCCCTATAATGCTTTCCATGTTTGGCCTCTGATGTGCATTGCAGGAGCGGCAAAGTGCTACCACATCATCAAGTCCTTTTATACTTGCAATCATGTTTACCCTCTGCATGACATAACCTAGTCCATATACATCACTGGCTTCAGATTCTTTATGTTGCCCGAGGATTGTCTCTGGTGCAACCCAAGGGTGCATATCAGTGTGGGTGGCAAAATCTGTGACTTTGCGGCACCTGCCTTCTTTAGTTCTGCACGCTTTCCCAAAGTCAATGATAACTGGATGTGTACGACCATCCAACCTATCAAGAACTATGTTCTTCAAATGGAGATCATTGTGAATATATCCAAGCTCGTGAATGGATTTCAATCCAATGCACATTTCAGCAAAATATTCATCCACTTTCTCTGGCTAATATGTAGATTATGTTGTATTGCCTTATGCAATGTCAAACTTGATCCATTAGTGGCAGAATGGAACTTTGTTACAATATAATGTGGTGCTGTTCTTGCATTGATGCCAAGTAAGAGTGGCACAAAAAGAGACTGCTGCAACTTTTTCCAAATAACTGCTTCTTTTTCCACTTCTTTTTGTGAAGTTTTTTGACCAAAGTTTTTAATGCATACCTTGATATTCCTCCACATCCTCAGTTCACATGAACCATAACTTCCTGACCCAATAACAACAGTCTCATTATTTATTGTGGTCAAATGTTGTTCAGGGATGAACTCGATTCCAGCTAGCAACTGTGCATTTTCACTTGATTCGGTAACAAGTCCATCTGATATCGGGATTTTCCTTAACTTCTCATCTTCCAGCTCACTTACAATTGAGGCTAGGACTTTCTTCTGATTCTCTAGAACTCTAACTTTCTTTACACTTCTCAAATAATAATTGAAATTCTCTTCAACTCTTCATCTTTCACAGCTATTTCTTCCTCTTTCTCTTTTAGATCATTTTCCAGCTGAGAAAACATGCTTATTCCCGGTGAACACACTAATTGAACTTCACATGACCTGTTCATTGAAAGTCTCACCCTGTAGTAGTAAAATTCCTGCTTTTTGTTCTTCCTATATTGTTGTCTTTTCACATATGGAAAGGCCCCCCTCATAATCTTGCCAGCCTCTCTGCATGTAACTTCTGGGTATTTGTCCTGTATAAGCTTTTGCACAGCTTGGCAACTTATCTTCCATGTTTTGGCTCCCTCACATCCTTCAAGTTGAGTTTTCAGCCTAAGTGAATACAAAAGTCTATTAAATCAAAATGCTAGGGGAAATACTCTATCCGAAAATTTTAGGTGACCTTTTTAACGACAAAAATCCTCAAAAAATTAGTAAAATTAACCTTTTTCTGCAATTCGAAAAAAACAGGGGATCTTATGATCTATATATGAAAGGTAAAGCTTGAAATTCTGAAGCAAAAGTTTCAGCTCTCATCCCACCATCCGAACAGGTATTTTACCGAAAATGATTTGGGTGCCCCTGAGATTTTCTAAGCTCAGTGCTTGACGTCGCTCAGGGTTGGATGTATGGGTAATACATGGACGGGACGCAGGATGGGATGTCGTCAGGGCATGACCCGCCGGGTGCAGATAGGTTGTACTAAAATGCAAAAGTATGACATTTCATCCAAATCGGCGTCCCGGGTCACATCCCCATCCTGCTTCCCCGTTCATGTTTTACCCACATCCCTCACCACAGGTGACCCAGGACAATGGTTTGTGTACTACAACATGGAAGTATTATAGGGTTTATAGATCCATTTTTCCAGTAAGAAAATTTAAATCCCTTTGTTCAGGAGGATTTTTGGCTTCAGCCTCCCACCTTGTCTTTCTCTCTGTATGGGGGGCGAATTGAAGATAAATCCATGAAACTTCACATGAGCATAATAATACTTCATGTTGTAGTACACAAACCATTGTCCTGGGCGGCAAGTATAAAATGCAGACCGGAAAATACAGACTAGAAAATGAATTCATCGTAAAAATTTGAATAGGTTAGTTTTTTGTCCATTTGTATTAAAGAACAACAGTTTTTGGAAGTTGTTGTTCAGTTTTCACGGCAAGGAGGCTCGTTTCAAGTTATTGAATGTAAAAGTGGAATCACAGATTTCCTCAAATTACTTCCATCGCTATACTCAGTGTATTACTATAAATATCAAAGAAACTACAAATGTAGCAAACAAGCTAGCAAGTTGGTAGTTCAGTATTCTGCAAAACGTGTTTTAATTCCTAGAAAACGACACACACTGTTTAGTTTCTGTCATGGTGCGATTGCCATTACTGTAATTCACACAAGTCGCTGTCAGATCAACAGGTAAGTTCCAGCTTTGTTTCAGGTCTAAATCGATCTTTTCTGCACAAGAAATAGTATGGTTCTCAGTAATAGGAGAGCCTGTTCATTCACTTCAAAACGTTCTTCAAAATTTGTGCTACACTTTCTTTACGACAGTCCAGGCCCTTGATCTTGACGATCTCACTACTCTGTGAACTCATCCGTTCTTCTAACTGTAATTTACTCTTAGTTTGCATTTCTAGCTGCACTTTCTGTCTCATTTTTTAGTCTGGTCTGCATTTTCTAGTCTGCAGTCTGCATTTTCTGGTCTGCATTTTATACTTGCCGTTGTCCTGGGTCACCTGAGATAATACTTCAATGTTGTGGTACACAATCCACAAACAATTGTCCTGGGTCACCTGTGATCTGAGTTCACCCAAAGCTTTTTTTGTTACAAAAAAAAAACGCAGAAATGTTGGAGTATTTCTAGTGGCTGAGTTGAGTAGAAGTTTTTAATTAAACTTAAAGTGTCCGTGTTGAGATTGAAAACCTAGGCCTTAGCCCAGTGTTATACATTTTTAATTGGATCAAATAGGCCTTATGCAGCATTAAAATAAACCATATAAAGAGTCCCTAACGTGAGTATAAATAGAAAGAAAGATGGGCACCACGTGTGAAAGAACCCGCGTAAAACAACTGCTGTGCTGTGGTGCCTCTCAAGCTACAAATTGATTTGTTTGTCAGTGTTTATTCACTCAAATCATAGATGAACTACAAAATATAACGATAAACATACCATTCGGCTCTCTCTGGACGCAAATCAGATTGAAGAAGAGCAAGTCTTTCTGTTTATCCTTCTGGATTCGACGCCATCTTGATTTCTCTGGACGAAAGTAGTGACTTTCGATAAAACCACGTGACCAAGCAGAGTAACGCAAACATCGTATTTACTGACAATTTACATTGTCTTTGCGCAATCAAGCAAATTCAATCATTTTTACAAAGTTTCAGGGTCACCAAAACGAATCATGAATGTGAAATGGTGTAAAATAGCTAAAAATATAATTATAAGCCATTGTTGAGTATACAAATGACTGTTTATACTAGCAATTGGCTAGGCCTATTTTAATCCCTAAAAAGTTTCTATTTCTGTTCGGATTTCGTAGCTGAACTCTTTAGCGAAAATTTTGTGATTGAAAAGTCAAGTTTTCCGAAAATGCCAGGAGAAAAAAACTATCCGAAAATTCTAGGTGATCTTTTTAGCGACAAAAAAAAAAGCTAGTAAAATTTCGCCTTTTGTGTATTTCGAAACATGGGGACGAAAATTAACCTTCGAATTTTCAGGTCTCGGTAGCGCCATCCGAACAGACATTTTACCGAATATGATCGTTAGTGCCCCTTAAGTTTACGGATTTGCTTCATAGGTGTATCTAAAGTGACAGTGATGCAAATAAACACATTTGCTGGAGTTTGACAAATGTGTAGCAAATAATAAGGTAAATACTAAATTTACTATATAGATTTGATGGGGAAACAAATGTGTAAATATGCATTGTATTTGGCGCATTTCAAAGTGAAGCAATATGGAGCACCAGATTTGCACAACATTTGATCGTTACGCAAATGTTGGTAAATCCGTTTTTTCGTCCAGTGTAATGATTGTCAAA
>CM066912.1:2782075-3101171 GCA_033964015.1 Scolanthus callimorphus | reverse complement strand
ACAAGACAAACCTGCAGTCTTCTTTTGTGTAAAATTATTTGTAACAGCTAAACAACCATTTTCACAGGAATTTGACCCGGGAATCTGTCCGTTTCTCATGCGTTCGTGTATTCATCGCTGGCATTTCCCGCCGCTAGATTCACAGTCAACGAAGATTTCTTTTAATATCCGTCCATAATAAATAATGAAAACTTAAACAAGTCCTGCTCAAGTCCATAAGGAA
This sequence comes from Scolanthus callimorphus, assembly GCA_033964015.1. NCBI lineage: Eukaryota > Metazoa > Cnidaria > Anthozoa > Actiniaria > Edwardsiidae > Scolanthus > Scolanthus callimorphus. Next base: position 3,100,948 of record CM066912.1, on the reverse strand, counting down.
TTCGCATTTTATTTTGCTTTCCACAAGTTTCGGATAATTTTCATGAAAAGAACCGATTTTCTCCCTATATCCAGAAGCCATCTAGCTACCTCCCATGTTATCGATCTCTCATATCCTTGTTCACAAGGTTCTCTAAGAGAATCGGGGGCGTGACAGAGCTTAAGCGCGCATTGATTGGCTCGTATTGAGTGTAATTACTTTTTGGAGTACAAATCACTTTAGTAATTAAACTGCTCTCGATCAATCAGAGTCGATTAACTTTTGCATCTATATTATTAGAGGGCTAAACAATAAATGTATCAATCCTTTTTCATATATCTTCTTTAATTCCTGATTGATTCTCATACATTAACAAGTGGAATTGAAACCAATTTGACGGACATTTCTGAAAACATTGATAGTACGTAAATATACTTCTTTTATTCATTTCTCTTTGACAGTGATAACTACTGAAAAGTACCGGATTTACGCCCTTATTCGGAAGGGGACGGTATTCGGATTGGATTACAATGGGGAGGCTTGTGTACATAGTGGACACATAATGTGCACAATAGTGGACAATGCCGTGCCTATCCTTTAAACAGGAGTGGTCCAGTATCAAAATAATGATCAAGAAATTACAAGTCTGATTACGGGTTTGTACACAGCTTTAAAATAGGTTGTTAAGGAGGCTGCCTACAATTTTTTTCTGCCTCAACACCCAATATTTGTATGCCTGCTGTTCAGGCTCAAAAACCTTGTACTGGTCTGAACTTTCACATGGTTACCCTGGGGGGTTTGAACTTATTTTAGTGAGTATTTGTTGTGATCGGAGTTGCTATAGCAACGTTATACCACACCCTTGTTTATAATTAGCAGCCATCACACGCGTTGCGCGACCTAAACTTTTAAAATGACACCCCTCACACTAATCCATGAGTAGCTAAATTAATCAAAGCAAGTTGGAGAGAATTCATTGAGAATCTCCTATGTTAAAGTTTTTGATACTTCCGTAAATTATTCTTGAATATACAGCAAAGATAACCTCCAAGTTTTGAGTTCATTGAAGTATTTTAAGGCACCGAGAACAAATGCTAAACTTCACTACTCTTTCGGTTTGCTCGAGCCGGTTTTGTCATTGTACTTTGTTTATATGTCAATGTTGTATGTACGTACTGATTTTTCGGTGTACGGACAGGAAAGAGTTAATAAAAAAATATTTTCTTGAAAAGTTCAAATTCAAATCCCCTAACCATGCTAACCAAAGTTCTTACGGAAACAAATATTTCTGCAATCGATGGCTCAAATGCTCCTTGCAGTGGAGAGTTAGGGGGGGAGGGGTTTGCTCATGGGCATTTTCTGGTTTGATTGCCCCACAGTCAAAAAAGTCCATGTTCCTAAGGGGTGGGTATTTCAGCTTTAAGGGTCCTGGGAGTAGTGCTATTCAAATATTCTTCCAAATTTGGCTGTGTTTAGCTCATTGATGGCAATCATGGGGTGAGTTAGAGCCTGCAGGGTTGATTGGACCACCCCCCAAACTTTAAACCCATGACCAAACCAGACCAAGCAGAACCAAGGCCCACCACCCCTAACAGTTTACCCGAAGCCCCAAATCTTAACCCGAACAAGCATGTTGGGTTCCTTAGGGCCCAAGGTTTTAGCTGAGCATGTAAAAACACCTGGTCATGTGACCTTAAGTTTGGGCTTAACCCTTCCTGTCCGAGTTATTCCTACATATATAGCTGTTTTTTTAAGCCAGATAGATATACCCCTGCCCATTTTTGCATATCAGGTCTAGGTTTCTGGGTTTCCTCTGTTTTATTGGCAGGGAGGCTAGTACCTCTTGTAGGGCATTGCCGCTGACTCGTAAGTTGCTTTTCAGTGGTGGCTTTGCTCTCGTACGGTTAGACATTTGATCAAATTTCTTGAAAATACAAGCTGAACACTGGACGAAAAAGTGGATTTGCTCAACTTCGCGCGCTGAGCAAATCTGAAGCAAATTTGGTGCTCCAAGTTTGCTTGAACTTTGCGATTGCAGCAAATTTGATAGTAAATATTGTGTTTGATCTGCAAGTATAGGTGACGTAAATATTAAGTTTACCTGATATTTGCCACAAATTTGCGGTCGAAGGCAAATTTTAAATTTGATTTATATTTTACCTTAGATTTGCATTACAGGCAAAGTTGAGGATAAGTACCGGCCTTTAGCGGGCTGGTATAATTGACGTAAATGCAAAGTTTGGATCATATTGTAACAGATTTGCCGAGTCGAAACAAATTTACAGATTTGTAATGTGTTTGCCTGAGGTTTACATTCAAGCAAAGTTGACACGAAATACGGATTTAGAAAAGATGGCGTGCAGAATAGAAAGTTCGGATTTATTTGTCACAGAATTTGCTGGTCAAGGCGAATTTCGGGATTACAGTTTTGCTGCATGTTTGGCTGCAGGGCAAATGTGTCGTTAGGTAGGGGGTGTGCATGCACACCCCCTTAACCACGTGACTTAGCGCTACAAACGAACTTTGAGCCTCTATCTGATGCAACGGAGAGCCCCTCCCAGGGCTTCTAGGGAACATGGGAACAAGCGCTTTTATTTCGGGGAACATGGGAACAAGCACATTTATTTTCGGGAACAGGGGAACTTCTGCTACATTTTGGGGAACAAGGGAACACTGCTTTCATGAATCTATTATAAATGCATTTTCATATGTTTTCTGTTTCCTGACCCATTACAGAATAAGGAACGATAAAAGGATAAAAAATGTTGTCACTGTTTTCAGGGATCCTTAAGAGCTTTAGGGTCCATTTTACTGGAGTGCCACTAGAGTGTCAGGCTAGGAATGTGGGAAGCTTGTCCTGAGCTCTCTCACCCCCCACAATGTTGGATGGGTTAGGTTTGGACAGGAACCCATAAGTAGGAGCCTCCAACTGGCTTATAAAATCGAGGTTAATTATTTGTTTGCTGGTTATGCAAGAGAGCATAATACATTAAGATGAAATGATAGCAATGAGAGGTATTCACATGTAAATTGTAATTGCGCCATGAAATGTTCTAAAAAAAAATCGGTCAGTAAAAAAGTTGTCTCATGGACCTTATATATGAGATGGAAGCTCTTCTCACATGGGCTTCTGGTTTAGGGACTGGTCATAAATTAGAGGGGGGAGGCTGGTGCATTTTTATTTGGGTCTACATGTTTTTGGGAAACCCTTCCCTGACAAGATGCAAGAAAATTGTTGGCCCTCCCAAATGCGTGACATATTTAAGGGTGACCCTCCCCCATCATTCACTGGATATAATAGCAGTGCAAGATATGATATGTCTTTCATAGCTTAAAGTTACTGCATATGTATAGACATGTACATTATGTTACTTAAATCCCAGATAATAATTATACCTTGCCAGGTTGAGTATTATTTACATTGTTATTGGTAAGTCTAGATATCCTATTACAGGGCCGTAGCAAGCCTCCAAAAACTGGGGGAGTTGACATAATATATCAACAACACAAGTAAGCTTTTAGGGAAAGTTTAAATTCTCTTCAGCGCGAAGCTCGCCGAAAATTTAGACTCGCCCAGCATGTGATTGATAGCTAAGGAAGATACTTACAGACCACCGTGTAAGACTCCAAACAAGAGGGAAGTATATGGATGCCTTCATTAGTAGATCTATGCTTATGTATGCTGCGACATGGGACCTCAATACAACCACCATGGACAAACTAGAGATAGAGTGGATGCGATTTTTGCGGAAGATAGTGCGGGGCGGATTCAAACGCCGTAATGCCCCTGATCCAGGATTTAGATGCAGAAAAAGGTTCGGGGAACTGGGACTATGCCTTCATTTACTCAAAGAAGAAGATCTGTGAGTTGACAGGAAGGGGAACTTTAAAGGACTTTCAAGAACAGAGACATCTGAAGTGGCTGGCACACTGCGTCCGTATGGAAAACAACTCACCCCAGAAACAGACTTTATTCATGGGAATTCAAACCAGACTGGGGAGACGCAGACCAGCAGATAGGTGGAAGAGGACAGTGAAGAGAACAGGGATGGATAAGGGACAAGTGTTGAGGACAATGATGGACCGTTCGCTGTTCAAACGGTGGAGCCGCGAGCGCTACAGGCGTTCGGACTCCGACATGTAGGATGCAAAATCGTGAGTTTTAAGGATTGATTGGGGAAAAACTGTGGAGGCACGGGCCCCCCTAACCCTATAACCGCTACGGGTTTGCGTAAAAAATAATGACCTTAATAATGACTTAAATAATGACCCTTTACCATTTGCACCAATTTTTTTGCCCCTTCCTTTTAAAAATAGAGGCCCTCCCCATATTTGCACTAGCCTTCCCCCCTCTAAGTTATGACTAAAATTTATGACCAGTCCCTTAGGTTAGGTTCTAACATGAGTAAAAATGTGGATTAATTATAGGGAACGGTGAAAATACATTTATAGGGATCAAGGGAACATCGCAAATAATTTTGGGGATCACGGGAACATGAGCTAAAACCATTTTAGGGAACAAGTGGTTTTATTAATGGGGAACAAGGGAGAAAATGCAAAAAATTGAAGGGAACATGGGAACATATACACCCCCCTGGGAGGGGCTCAACGGACGAAATCACGAACGGTCGAAGGAAGATGTGTTTAGAAAGAACTGCTGGTAATGTTTATAAAAATATATAGCTAAAACATTTTGGTACATTGCCTACGAAGCGGACTATGCGTCAGCAAAGGAATATGCTAGCTTTAACCAGGAATTCTGGACGATTTAGAAGCCACACGCCAAGGATAATAGATTGGTGATAATGTACAACAAGCGAGCAGAAACAACAGTATTGAGAGAAAGACGTTTATTACACACGATTACGAAAGCCCTGATTGTTCGGTAAGACATTACTTTGTGTTCTAGTTCTAAATAACAGATCTATGTTGTGATGTAGTTGCCTGCGAATGCAAATATCTCGTTCTGGTTCAGTAGATGGTGTATTATTTGGCGCAAATAAGTTTACTTTGTTCGATGTCGTTAGTAATTCGACTATATACTTCTACCAAGGCATAGAGCATACTTAGGGAGTTACTAGAGGTTCTCCCCTCTACTAAACTATGCATAGAGCGGATTTCAGATGACTGTACTATAAGTGCTATTCAGAATCGATTGTATTAGTGTTTCACGTAAGTCATGATCTCCGCTCTAGAAGGCCTACTCCGGGTCCTAAAGTCGCCTAAAGTCGCCTAAAGTAGCCTATAGTCGCCTGAAGTCGCCTATAGTCCCCTATAGTCGCCCAAAATTGCTCATGGTTTTTTCAACTATTGTCAGCCAAAGCTGCTCAAGGCTGTCTTCCCCACATAAGAAGGGTATAGAAAAGTGACCCTCGAACCCCTCTGGAATTTCCAGAAAAGATCAGATAAATTGCCCCCCACCCCTCCAGGATTTCAAATGCCCTTCCGTTGGGAGGGGGGTGGGGGGGGGGGGAGGGGGGATATTCATCTGGAACTACACAATGGCCTTTCTTGGATAAAAACTAGCCTATTGGCAAGAACAGAAATTTCAGGAGGAAAATGATTGTGAGAATAGCCAATAATAGAACATTTGGAACAAGAACAAGAAAGCAAGGCAAAACAAGGTGAAAAAAGAACAGATTTGGCAAGCCAAACATGGAATATAGTACAAAAGCATCCATTTATTTATTTTTTCAAGATACAAACTTATTATTGTATTCTTGAATGTAATATGTAATTATGTAAATCACAGTGGTGAAAAAATAATATAGCCTTAGCATGATTAAGCACATCCAGGGCTGGATGTTAAAATAATACCTGAAACTTGATGGAAAAAATATCACTTTGCTTATAATTCTTAAGATTGATTACAACTCGTTTTTGGTATGAATACAATTTGTCAACATTATAAACTTTTTTGTTATGCAAAACTGAACACAAATGAAACTAAAAAATACCCTTTCTCATGGTTTCAAGATATAATAACTCCTTTACCTACTAATTTCCAAGAGCAAAATATCTAGTGCTTATAAAAAACAGAGTTGGACTATCATCTGGAAACAAAAATGGTAGCTACTCCAACTATACCCCTCCCATTGTAGATAACCGTTCAATAAGAGAGGTGCGAACATTTTCTTCAGTAGATTCTTCATCTCTATATTCGACAGGATTTAATTATGATTTTTGACACTGTAAAAAAGTATTACGTGCAAGGAAAGAGTCAATGAGCAAGGAAAGCGTTAAAAGACTAAGACGCTTTGTACAAAGCTACGAATTGATCTGCTAAAACAGGAATATTCACAAACCGGCCCTACTTCTTGGCCAAACTTTCTAATGTTTGTAATAAAATGCTGTATTTCCTGTATTTCAACCAATAGCTTAGCAATTCAAAATGAACTTTATCAACATACTATCTTCTATTTGACAAATCAATACCTTATCATGATTTCCAGAAGGTCCTACGCTGTAAATGCATCGAAAATCAAGGACCCTATCCTTTTTTCGTGTAAAATCCATCATGGCGGCATGCATGGTCTGTTTTGACGGGTTGCCAGTGGAAGCGAGAACACAGCCAAACTACCCAAGGTGTTCTGGGTAATATTGAACATGGCGATTCTATCGTTCGAGATTTTGACTTGGAACACAAGGTTGGATTATATTCCTTGGATGTGTAGTTTTTGGAAGAAGAGACATTTAATTCACAAATTTAGGAGTTCAATTAATCAGTACATCAGATTGAAATTGTAAAAAGTGGATTCATTTGCTTGCCAAATGCAGTCAGCAAATATGTTTACTACCGGCATCTGAGCAAAAGGTCAGTTTATGTACAGTACAGTTTATGTACAGTCAGGTCAGTTTATGTACAAAAGGTCAGTTTTTTGTAGACTAACTTCTAATTGAAAAGGATTATTGATAGTAACAATATTTGCATAGGCTATAAAAAACATTGTGTGATTCCAGAAATTATCCATAGCTTCCATTGAAGGGTTTGTGATATGACCTCTCCCCTAGAAAAATGCAGTGATGGTATTAGAAATAAAATCCTGCCAGATTTTTTTCAGGAATCACATACTCGTACCGCGTCTACATTAAGTAGAAAGCACTTGATTGGGCTGTTCCATTTTATATCCATTACCCCCTATCGAGGAACCAGGAATTTCCACAGGGGTCATTGTGTTTGACCCTGGAATTTCCACAGGGTCATTCATTTTATCTCAGAATTACCACAGGGTATGCATTCGAAACTTTGCAATTTCCACAGGTGCACAAGAGAAAGAGGTATTTTTCGACAGGGGTTGCTTAAAATTTCCACAGGGGTTATACAGGAGCCTGGAATTTCCACAGGGGTAGAGTTCCTCGATGGGGGGAGGGGGTATGGCTACTTTTTGGAACAGCCCATTGCAAATGATTCTTGCTTAATAAAATGGAATGCCAGGTTAAATTTTGATAATTACTTACATAATAATTACATAATAATATCTCCTAGAGATATAAGGATGGTTTACCTCATCTTTAATCAACAAAAAATCATTCACAGATCTTAATAACTTTAAAAAGGCTTCTTTTTTTTTCAAATGAATAGGGAGGAAGAGTTCTGAACTGGTGAAATTTGTTTGGGTGAAATGAAAAAAATGAAAATAAGTGAAAGCAGACAAGATAAGACAAGAAAGGTTGTGTAAAAGGTGGGAAAGGGCAAGAAGAGGCAGGTAGTTGCTAAAGATCTTGATCATGGTCATGATGATTTTGCTAAAGTCGCCCAAAGTTGCCTATAGTCGCACAAAGTTGCCAATAGTCGCCCAAAGTTAATAGCTTTTTTTTTTGTAAAGTCGCTCAAAGTCGCGTCCCACAACCTTGAATTTTGCTTAAGTCGCCTATAGTCGCTGTAGTCGCCCAAAGAAAACGGCGACTTTAGGACCCGGAGTAGGCCTTCTAGAGAGTAAACAGTACTGCTATAAGTTTAGCATTTATCTTGGACAAGTACTCTATCTACCAAATTACGGTGTAAGCTTTTATTTTTACGCAGGAACATGAGATTTTATTCTAAGTTTGATACCACGAATATTGCTGTTGTATATTTCTTATTCCTTTAATTTTTTTTATTTTTTACAGAAAGCGATTCGTGAGGCCTTCGAGACACGATGTGAACACTGGAGGAGAACAGAGGAATTCTTTATGAACTGCAAAGCAAACTTTCAATGCATGTTATTGAAATCAAATTGATGAGACATACTACTTGAACGTCAATTTTAATAATAAAGTTCGTAATTCCATGTTTGTTGTTGTCACTGTTTTTATCAGGTATTTATGTAATGTTTACAAAACGAGCTGGAGTGTTTTATCAGCAGATAGAAACACGAGGCGAAGCCGAGTGATTCTATCTGCTGATAAAACACTCCAGCTCGTTTTGTAACTACTTCTAAAAACGGTTGCCAGTAGTAATTCATAATTCCAAGCTAGTTAAAAAAAAAGGAAATAAATTTGCGAGAACTACTTCATTGAAATCGAGAATAAGAAATCTGATATAGACTGGCTTCAAGTTGCATTGTTTAGCTATTTTGAAATGGCAAACAAAGATCGACAACGAGAGCTTTTCATTACGAATAGTGTATTTAGAGAGGCGTTCCTAATGATTGAAATATCTTCTGTGTTTGGACAAAAGGTCTGTTCATAATTACATGACTTTCAAAAAGAGAAGAACTCCCTTTGGAATAGCTGTCACTTTTTTACCTATAATTATGATGAGCAAAGAAATGCCGTTCAAATGTCATAGAAAAGAAATGAATGTATTAGCGATACCAGCAATACCTATAATAATGCTAGGGCTTTCTGATTGGCTTTTGTAAAGAAAGTGCTATGTCATTAGTTTTTGGGGCAGTGTTTCCTATTGTTTTTTATTCTTTTTATGATTCAAATTTCTTTGACGAAATTTTCTTTGTCATGCGCGTAATGCATCATATGCAATTTGCCCATTCATTCTCGGTTAACAAAGCATGGTGCGGTTTGTATGGACTCGCCAAGTAGAGTAACTTGGACGGGTGAGCTAAATTCGTTTATCTGTGCATGATTTTGAGCCCAATTCAACTCAAGTATTGCCAAATAAATGTCAAAGATGTCCGTTTTGGCTCGTTTCACGAAATGTTCACAGAAGGGTGGTCGGCACTGCCCGAGTCGTTGTGGGATGTTTAAATCATGGCCACCGAAAATTAATAAATGTGATAAATGAACTATCGTTTTACAAAATGCACGTATTCATTTCTAACATGCGTTCTTTTTTTCGTAGGTTACGGGAAAAGGTGGAAATCATGACCACAGAGCGTTTGTAAGAGATGGGGTCTCCATGAATATTATCGGGGAAACATGCTGTTCTGGTGAGTTGTCCTATCATTACTGATGCTCAGTGAGCCAAACTTGATAGAGAACTGTGCTCACTGAACTGGATCTGATATAGAACTCTGACGTCACCGGAGTTCTATATCAGATTCAGTTCAGTGCGCAGCAGTTCTATATCGTTTCTGGCTGATTGAGCACCATTATGATATGGCAACCAATCAGAACAGCTGTTCCCTGAAAATATTCATGGACTCCCCAAAATGCTAATTTCTATCGGGGTATACAAACGGCCTTCATGGTCCTGATTTCCATTGTGTTTGCCTGATTGACTATTCATGAGTTTTAGAAAGATTTATAGAAAATTGATTAGTCGCGAAAACTGCTGGCAAATTCTTTGTTTCACTATACAATTGCACTTAGCCAAATTCAAAACCAAATCTTTGAGTTTTCTATAGATTTACTATCACTGTAAATCTAATAATTTGACATCGTGTTTTTGTATTTGCCTACATTTGCTAGCCGTACAAACCCCAGGCAAATTCTGTCTTTCACCATACATTTGCCTTCATGGCGAATTCAACGTCAAATCTATACGTTTGCTCAACATTTTCCATTGCCGTAAATCCAAGACCAAATTTATAAATTTGCTATTGGATTTGCCACTGCATTTACAAATAAAGTAAAAGCGGTATTCACCAGATGCGCCAGTGCTGTAAATTCGTAGGAATTTTCAAAGTTTGTGTTTGAGCAAATCTGATCAAACACAAGCAAATCTGGTATTTACTATAGGTTTGCTTCAGATTTGCTCAATGGTGTAAATTCATTTTTTCATCCAGTGGAAATTCCACTAGAAGAGGCCATAGGACATCATTAAGTCTATTATGGACAATGGATTTGTGCTGTGCTTCAAGAAAGAAGTATAGTCAAGGGGTTTCATTCATTTTTCCTTTGTTCTTTTGAGAATTCTGGAAGAAAAAGACTGAATGAAACTTCAGCTTCTCTGATAGTGGAATCGTTTTGCCCAGCACTGCATTCTTAGGAATCTGTGTTTTAGACATAACACTGCACGAAATTTCAAATTCGCAATACATAACTAGGGTATGCAAAACTAGTGCAAAATTCACGCACTTTATTTGCCTTATTTTTGCTTACTAAAGTAAATTGATATGACAAATTTCAATTTTGACCATCTGGCAAAAGATGCGCAAAAAGATTGAAACACGTCATTTCATGACATGTTCTCAACGCATGGTGAAATCAATGTTTGCATTTGTTTTACACACTATTAGCAATGTATAGCAAAATCATAGACAGTTTCGCAAATGATTCACTTAGGCTAGCAAATAACGAATTTTGCCCTACTTGTTCCACATCAAGTCAGAGTATATTTTTACCACGATTCTGCACGCTTTTACAGTCCATGGCAAAATCATAGACAGTTTCGCAAATGATTCACTTAGGCTAGCAAATAACGACTTTTGCCCTACTTGTTCCACATCAAGTCAGAGTATTTTTACCACGATTCTGCACGCTTTTACAGTCCATGTCAAAACCATAGACAGTTTCGCGAATCATTCTCCTAGGCTAGCAAATAACGAATTTTGCCCTACTTGTTCCACATCAAGTCAGAGTATATTTTTACCACGATTCTGCACGCTTTTACGGTCCATGGCAAAATCATAGACAGTTTCGCAAATGATTCACTTAGGCTAGCAAATAACGACTTTTGCCCTACTTTTTCCACATCAAGTCAGAGTATATTTTTACCACGATTCTGCACGCTTTTACAGTCCATGGCAAAATCATAGACAGTTTCGCGAATGATTCACTTAGGCTAGCAAATAACGACTTTTGCCCTACTTGTTCCACATCAAGTCAGAGTATATTTTTACCACGATTCTGCACGCTTTTACAGTCCATGGCAAAATCATAGACAGTTTCGCAAATGATTCACTTAGGCTAGCAAATAACGAATTTTGCCCTACTTGTTCCACATCAAGTCAGAGTATATTTTTACCACGATTCTGCATGCTTTTACAGTCCATGTCAAAATGATAGACAGTTTCGCAAATGATTCACTTAGGCTAGCAAATAACGAATTTTTGCCCTACTTTTTCCACATCAAGTCAGAGTATATTTTTACCACGATTCTGCACGCTTTTACAGTCCATGGCAAAATCATAGACAGTTTCGCGAATCATTCTCCTAGGCTAGCAAATAACGAATTTTGCCCTACTTGTTCCACATCAAGTCAAGTATATTTTTACCACGATTCTGCACGCTTTTACAGTCCATGGCAAAATCATAGACAGTTTCGCAAATGATTCACTTAGGCTAGCAAATAACGACTTTTGCCCTACTTTTTCCACATCAAGTCAGAGTATATTTTTACCACGATTCTGCACGCTTTTACAGTCCATGGCAAAATCATAGACAGTTTTGCGAATGATTCACTTAGGATAGTAAATAACGAATTTTGCCCTACTTGTTCCACATCAAGTCAGAGTATATTTTTACCACGATTCTGCAAGCTTTTACAGTCCATGGCAAAATCATAGACAGTTTCGCAAATGATTCACTTAGGCTAGCAAATAACGAATTTTGCCCTACTTGTTCCACATCAAGTCAGAGTATATTTTTACCACGATTCTGCATGCTTTTACAGTCCATGTCAAAATGATAGACAGTTTCGCAAATGATTCACTTAGGCTAGCAAATAACGAATTTTTGCCCTACTTTTTCCACATCAAGTCAGAGTATATTTTTACCACGATTCTGCACGCTTTTACAGTCCATGGCAAAATCATAGACAGTTTCGCGAATCATTCTCCTAGGCTAGCAAATAACGAATTTTGCCCTACTTGTTCCACATCAAGTCAAGTATATTTTTACCACGATTCTGCACGCTTTTACAGTCCATGGCAAAATCATAGACAGTTTCGCAAATGATTCACTTAGGCTAGCAAATAACGACTTTTGCCCTACTTTTTCCACATCAAGTCAGAGTATATTTTTACCACGATTCTGCACGCTTTTACAGTCCATGGCAAAATCATAGACAGTTTTGCGAATGATTCACTTAGGATAGTAAATAACGAATTTTGCCCTACTTGTTCCACATCAAGTCAGAGTATATTTTTACCACGATTCTGCAAGCTTTTACAGTCCATGGCAAAATCATAGACAGTTTTGCGAATCATTTGTTAGGCTATTGTAGCAAATAACGAATTTTTCCCTGTCAGAATATGTTTTTGCTACGAATTTGACCCTTACACAGTCCATTTAAGAAAACGTTTTTCGAATCATTTACTAATTTCATAATAATCATTTAACAATGTGTCCTTTTTCCACTAATAGTGAAAGGAAATATTTGCTAAGACAGCTATAGGCATTTTGTATTGTACTTTCCATGCAAAATGTCAGTTGTTTGCATGATGTAAGATCAGAGACAATAGATCTTCTACTTGGCAGTCACCTGTGACAGTCTTATATGGTGCTAAGCGCGAGCTCGCTGAATTCTTGTAATGTTCAACCCAGCGCTTGTTTTGTTGATACCTTATCATCTCCCTAAACAAAGGATCTTCCTTGAAGTTTTTAGGGTCAGTTGCTTTAAATAACTCTGTCCCTGTATTATCACTATCCGTAATATGAAGTTCTTCCTCTTGGCTTCCCATGCTTTCTTCGACCTTATTTCTCAACAGTGCTTCTTTCATCGCTTGTTTTTTCTTTTGCTTCTTTGCTTTCAAATAATTATTTCTGGACTGTTTAGTATGTCTTCCCATGGTTTCGATAACTCCCAGTTCTGATGAAAACAAATACAAGTAAAGGTTGAAGTATGCTGACATAAATAATAACCTATCAATGGGCATTAAACAAATGGGGAGGGGCTTTGAAGACTCATTGATACCCCAGATAACCTACAATCTTAGGGGGAATTCCAGAAAATATATGTACCTGGGACGGGCGGCATTTGGAATTCTGTATGGGAGTTTTTTTTTTCAAGCTCGGAATTCTGCCTGCATGGGGGGGGGGGGGTCTACATACATGTGACTTTATTTACCCACAGGATTCTTATCTTTCACTACAATACACAAGCATCTGGTTTCCATAAGAACCGTGCCTAAATATAAGTATAAATGATATGATAGATAAAATGGATAGTACGATAAAAGAAATTATCGAAGCTAGTTTAACCTCTCAGAAATTGTAAATGCATGGGGGGTAAGGCATTTTTGAATGCATGGGGGGGGGGGGGGTCAAAACTAGTGCTGCCTGTCCCTGGGGTAAATATATTTTCTGGAATTGCCCAATGCATGTGTCGAAGTGCATATCACCCCTGAGAGGAAAGGCAGTTGCCTGAAAGTTGTGCTTGAACAAATCAGAATGCTGAAAATTCTGCCTCGATATCTGTTTTTCAATGTTGTGGTTCACAAGATATATAGGATCAAAGATTTATGCAAATTAGCCTTTGGTGACGTAGCGAGAGGTACTATTTGATACAGAAGTCTCTAACTTTTCAGTAAATCTTTCTATATGGGCAGTTTTCATACACAATGATGTAGAAGTTCCTGGATTATGAATTCACTGGCTGATATTAGCATGCATATGTTCTAACCCATGCATATGGTTAAACAAGCTTTCAGCTTCAGGGAAAAAAACATGCAAGCAGAATTTCAAGTTTGAAAACCTCCCTCCCATTCTTGCCCCATGTAAGGTAATCCAGAATCCGGAATCCGACTTTTTGTTAGCTTTGGAATCCTGAATCCGTAGAATGGAATCCGGAATCCATGTAGCAGGAATCTAGAATCCAAAGGCCTTGAGAATCCGGAATCCAAGAATTTATTCAGATAGAGAAATATCGGAATCCGGATTCTTTGAGAATTATGGAATCCGGAATCCACCTGTATAGAATCCGGAATCCAGTAGGCTGGAATCCGGAATCCAAGGGCTGCAATCCGGAATACAAGATCTGCTTGGATTACCTTACATGGGGCGACCATTCAGAATCTTTGAATGCAGCCTGTGGTGTAAAGGGGCACACATTTTCTGGAATTGCCCAGTATCAGTGCAATCATTTCATTTGATAACAAATTCGTTATCAAAATTGTCAGGATTAGTCTATATTTGATTGACATTTACTTAAGTTATGTCACGTGATACATGGAAGCATGGCCGGTGGTCACAACTGGAACACTCTGAACTGAAAACAAGACAATATGAAAACACCTATTCTGCCGTGGTACTCATGAATTGAATTACCTTTGTATTTTATTCGTGACTGGCGGTGCCGTAAACTTATATTATAAGCTTTATACATCCGTAAGTGTTGACTGTTTTATGTTGTTCGTTGTTATGTTCGGAGTGTTCGATATCGCACGTGTTGACTGTTTTATATTGTTCGTTGTTATGTTCGAGATCGCCGGAGTAATTAAGTAATATGAGCTAATCTAACACGACCAAGATTTCAACCTTACCTTACTATCCTTTCCTTGTCGATGGAATATCACGGAAAAGCTCTGTTCTTCTGGAATTTACACGGCCACAGTAAGCCTTATTATTTCAACACGTACAGAGCAAGCAACAGCCGGTTCTTTTGAGCAAGTAATCATAACTGGCCAGCAATGCAATTCCACAGGGAACCCCTTGATTTATACAAAATTAAGATTGAAGCAGAGGAAATTCTACATAACACTTTCTGGAATTGCCCATTTAGAAGCATAAAATAAAAACAAAAATATCACAATTGTGTTGAAAAGTGACCCCCCCCCCCACCCCTGTGGAGTTTCCAATCCCTTCCATGGGGGGGAGGGGGGGGGGGGGGGGGGTATTTCCTGGAACCAAACTCGTATATTCAGGTTTCACCACGCCACAGAAAATACAGCCAATCAGAATGCAGGAATGGCATTGTATATTCGGTGGCATTCCACTCAACCTTCCCATCCTGCACTGCATTTACGTAAAACAGAGAGGATATTACATGGCCACGCGGACATATGAATTTTATTTTCGAGTGTGGAAAAATTTGTATCTCCAAGCGGTCATGTAATGTTCAGTTTATTATATAAACATCTATGAAATACAAAATTCAAATTTTGATTTAAGCTTAAAAATCGAGCATTCAGCAAAGGCAAGTGTGATATTTTCACATGTGAAAATAACATGATATCTTCACGTGTGAAGATATCAAGTTTTCGCGTGGGGATCACCTGGTATTTCATTGGTGTTTATATAATAAATTGGTTTAGTTTTCTGTAGAGTGGTAAAAAATAGATGTACAATGAATTCTCATGGCATACTAGCATTTTCTAAGCATACACTCACCTGAAGGCTCGTGTGTATACCAGAAAATACAAGTGGCACATGGGATATTCTGCAGTATGCCACTCAAAAGCATTGTAACTGAGTATATATATTGTAGGGGAGATATTGAGCAATAGATATTTGTGATCACTGCAAGGCCATCTTAAGGGATGGGTATGCTATATAATGCCTGGTCATTTTTCAAAGTAATACAGCAGGTACCCCATTTCTCTGAATAAGTGCCTGTACCAGAGAACTTCATGATTGTCCCATTTTCATAACAGCAAATTTATTTGACTACATAATAAAAAAATCTCCATACACACATTTTCTAGTGAAGGTACATTTGTGACAAAGTTCTGCTCTTGCCTCACCCCTCACCCAATATCTTTCCAGCTCAGACATATATATAGAAGGGATTTTTTTTTCTCCAGTTCCAGTTGTGTTTCAGACCTGGGTTTAACCTAGGGGGCAATAAACTGGTCTCTCCATCCACTAATTCAGCCATATTGGCTGGTAAGTTATTTTATGAAATTTGTGGTTCCAGAAATCTGGAACCAATCTGGAACCACGCCCTTCCATTGGGGGGGGGGGGGTATCTATATACTATTTGTATGGAAAAGATCAGGTAAACTGACCCCACCCCACCAGAATTTCCAATGCCCTTCCTTTTGGGGGGGGGGGAGGGATATATCTCTCTATCCTAAAACACAATGATAGGTATTAAACTGCAGTCTGCATAATACAGATATCTCACATCTATAAAAAGTAATTGTTGTCAAGTTTTAAAATAACATTTCTTAAGCAATACCGGTAACACAGATTTCTATGGTTTTATAATGTGATAAATGCACACAGGATGTTGACAACAACATTTGAGGAAAACTTGAGACACCGCAGGCAAATTTCAAGCTTTAAGAGTATTCTCCCAACATCCTGCTTGCATTTAGCACATTTATAAACCATAGAAATATGCGTTTTATTATATAGCTTTTATAAATAATATTCTTTTCTGTGAATTTAAAACAGACCTGCAAACTCTCACGGTTTCACTGTGAGACTCGAGGTTTGAAGCATGATCTCATGATCTCATGGTTTGCCTTTGACAATCTCACAGTTTTTAAAAATGTTCTTTCATTAGAGAAATGATTTGAGCCATGACTTGTGCAATCCAAATTGAAACTAGCTGTAAAACAGGTAGATGTTAACCGATGAATTATAAAAGCATTATATTTTATTACATTTTTAAGACTTACAAATAAATCGTTTTTTGGTTATTTGACTTTTGTTTAATATTCAGAAATTATTTATAGCTTTGTACAGCCATTTGGCTGATCTCCAGGTTTCGACCCCAGTCTCCAGATTTTTTATGGCCAGTCTCCATGTTTTAACTTCTGAAGGGTTGGCAGGTCTGTTATAATTACATCTTAAACCCAAGCTCTCGGCCAATCGGAGCATGCATTATATTGGCATTATTTTATAACAAAAGTATACATTTGATTTGTTCTTTTAGGTAACAGAGCCATTGTATAGTATACATTGTTCTTAGCACTGTAATTTTCTAGCAAGAGGGCATGTCACAAGGGCTTCCTCGTTGTCGATCTTCTCATATGCAGGTACAAACTTAGAGTTTATACGCTGAATAGGTATGAAGTTTGCAGGACCATCATTCTCGTAAAGATCCTTACACCAAACCTCTACAGGTGCACCAAGACGGTGGCGTGCTGGATGCTCCTGGAACCAGTTCACTCTTGCTATAATAAACGTAACATATTCATCCCTGATCTTTACATTTTGTTTGAAGTAGGCTAAGACAATGCCAGGCCGCAGATT
Source organism: Scolanthus callimorphus (assembly GCA_033964015.1). Taxonomy (NCBI): domain Eukaryota; kingdom Metazoa; phylum Cnidaria; class Anthozoa; order Actiniaria; family Edwardsiidae; genus Scolanthus; species Scolanthus callimorphus. The sequence goes on along the minus strand of CM066912.1, from coordinate 3,083,506 downwards.
TAGTCCCGAGAGATTTATTCGCCCTCCCTGACCACACCAGCTTGCTAGTATATACGAACAACTCCCTCTTCTTGTGTCATGTGCCCCTAAATACTCTCCTGCAATGGCTACACCAGACAAACGCTCACAGTTTCCATTAACTTGTACTTCAACGGTGTTGAGAATAGTTTTGTAACAACTCCTGAGAAATTAACAGAGTAGGAGTCTATATAGTCCTTTGAGATGGGGTTGAGCAATGTCCACTCTCTTAGGTAGGTATCAGAGATTGCCCAGACCATGCTTTGTTGCACAGGACCCACAGACATTCGACTGACTTGTATAACATAGCTTGATATACTTTCTCTGTCAGGAACACCAACTGTGCCACACAAGTTGGGCTTTAAATTCTTGAATAGTGGTTCGAATAAGTTCCTGTAGTTAAATGGTAAAGCCATAGATTTAGCAAATTGATCATTTGTGAATTTTCTCATAATCTGCATTTCAACAGACCTCTGATTGGTACTGTATTTTCCTAAAAGTCCATTATAACGCTCAAAACTAAAGAGCCAGAAGGAATAGACCGGACCGTAGTCTAGAATACAGTCAAGAATATGAGAGTGGAGGTGCATGTTTGGGGTCACCTTATCTTTTCCGTAGTAACTTTCAAATTTCCTGCAGAATTCCATTAAGTGCATGTGGCCCACTTCTGCTTTTGTTTAGTGATTACAGAGGTGGACAATAATGAACATGCACTCACAAAATGCCTCCAAATCTCAAGATCAGTGTTTGGTAATATATTCCATAAACAGTAAATAGAATATATGACTGTCCATGTCCTCCACTGATCAGCCGTGAATCCGCCATAACAATTATTAATCTTTTGGGTAAACGACCAACCAATGAGGGTGCACTGACATTATCAACTTTCCTCTGGATAGCAAACATGTCCTTTTGACTAATGACAGGTTTGCTGATATTTAGCCACACATTTCTCATTATGCTTTTAGCAGTCCCAGTGAACAAATTATGCATAGGATCTACAATGTGGAATCGCACACAGTCAAAGTATGGCAGCATGACCAACTGACTAAAGCGAGTACCATACTCAGATTCTTTTGATTTCTGGTCACCAGCAGAAGTCTGTTTCAGGATATCAGCCATTTGTTGTCTGTGTTCAGAATTGTTCCGTGCTAGGCAAGGTTCAAAACCGGAGAAATCCATTTTTTTCTGAAACAGAACCAGGAAACTCTTTCGTACATTTGGAACAACCATGTCGTGATGAGCATCCTGTAAAGCCACATACCTTTCGAGCAGCAGGGATATCACAACCGACACAAAGCAATGCTGCACGGAATGTAGCAGAAATACCATTTGAAGTATTCATTTCTATTCCAGTCCAAAGTTCCTTTAGCTCATCAACAAGAGGTGTCAAGTAAGTATTTATATGTAGCTTAGGTTCATGTGGGCCTGGTATTATCCCTACCAGGATAATATTATCTGGATTGTACCTTTCTTCCCTTGGTAGATTCATGAATGTCAGATAAACTGCTCCAACACTATAGACTGAATGTTCAAATGGCTGGAACTAGTCTACATTCATCATCAGAGCATAGTTATTTTGACTAGCTAAAAATGGAACACCATCAACATACATGAAGTCTTTCCATATTTTTCCATCATATACATCAGCCAATGTTTCCTCTGGGATTCTTCTGGTTCTCCAAGCCTCACATCTGGACATAAATCCAGGTTGCATAACAAAATGTTTTATGCTCTCTATAACACTCTTGTAAGAGTAGACCTTAAATGGGTAAAACACTTGTTTTCCATTTTTCAGTGTGACAACTTTAAGCAAAGGCTCTCCACATTTTGTACGCCGGAATTCTTGGCGATGGTTTTTGTGGGCAACAAAACTGCATTTTTTAACAACTTTTCTTCCAAGATTTTATTTGATGCAATCTTCAAATTTGTACAAAGTCTCACATTTTGGACAGACCACATACTTTGTAAAGTTATCCTTGTCTAAGCCTAAATGTTTCTTCAAGAGTTTTAAAGACTTGGGGAAAGCAAGGGCAAAGCACGCAAGAGTTGGATACAGTGAGCTAAGACACTGCAGCACTGTAGCAAAGAACTGAATCAGTATATCCAGGGCATTATCTGAAATGCAGCAGTATGATGACCACAGGCATAAGAACAAAAGCATCCATCGAACAAGGAAACTTGAATTTTCCCTGACCTCAACCCTGATGCTGTCAGAAGAACTTGACTCAGGAAAGTCGTTGCTTACATCATCTTCTTCTAGATCCCAAACTTCTGCAACATTTACTCTAGGCAATTCCATGTAGTAATGCTCGTCATCATCATTGTTGGCAGTTCCAGTTAGAAGTCTGGCATCTTCATCCTCTAGATCCTCGAGACATATACCTATTGTCAAGGCCAAAAGAAAATACACAGATTATAAATGTGATTTTACAGTGATATTATGAAATACCATGATCCCAGCCCAACCCTGCTTAAAATAATAAAATATTCAAAATCTTGTTCCGGTTGTATGCTGCAAGCATTCATCAGGCCAGTGATAAATCTTTTGTATGATTTGCAGTGGTCTCGTTTTTGAGTATGTTGGCCATTTCACAGCTTCTGAATCACTGCAACATGTGCAGTATGACTTGTCATGATCAAAATGGTTGTTTATAGTTTAAGTATGCAAGGTAATAGACTAATAGGCCATAAATGCAATTCCTCTGTCATGTGTTTATACTGAGGATGAAGAAAAAATGAAAAGTAACTGATTTGCAATCTCTTCACCTGCAGAATATGCCAATACATTACAAGTAGAAAACCTTAGCCCCATATCTTGTATTATAACAAGCGCATGATGCAAAGCTTGATTTGCAAAAATGTATAGGCTAATGAGCTTTTTGCCCCCCGGTAACTGAGGTATTTTTGAAAACCCTTCAAACTATAATACAAATCTGTCAGAACTAGTTTATTACCATTTGCAGGATACTATTTCATCACTGACTTGTTTTCGGCACATTTTCAAGACTAATTACGGTTCTTAAAACTATACTTGAATAACTGGAGGTCAAAGTACTCATTACTCCATACATTTTCTGTAAATTGAACTTCACATAATGTGCTTACAATACAAGATATCAAATTCAATTTGTTTAGCTCTGTTTAATTTATCACCCTTTCTTGATATTCAGACCATATCAGCTGGAATCACGTCAGCTGGAATCGGCCTATTAGTGCCATTCATAGGGCTTGCAGGAAAATACTGACTGTGTAGCTACAAAATTAACAAATTTCCAGAGGTTTTGAGTGGTGTGGACTCTTATTTACCACGCTTTACGTCATCATCATGGTCAAAATTTGTTGTATTTTTAACCACACGGGTGTAGCCAGTGGGGTCCAGGGGGGGGGGGGGACCCTTCTCGGAAAGTTTCCAATACATTTACTGTCTTTGCTTAAGAAAATTTGAGCATTTTCGTCCCATGTTTTCACTATCCGTCCCCCCTTCAGAAATTCCTGGCTATGCCGCTGAACCATGACAAAATGCCAAATGCCTCATAATTATTATCATTTTCTGTTGCAAATAGTGTATGCATTCGAACAGTTGCCCTGTGTTTTTGAGCCTCGTATGCAAGCTGATGCAAGTAGAGTGGTATATAGAGGATATTACACTGTGGTGCGAAGATATGAGTTTTATTTTCAAGTGGCAGAACAATATTTTACAAATGAGCACAGCGAATGAGTAGAATAATGTTTTTGACAAGAGAAGATAAAACTCATATCTTCAAGCCACCATGTTATTTTCTTTTTATTATATATAGACGAATTATTATATAGTCGAATAAAAAAATATTGATTTCCAAGCACTTTTGTTTGACAGATATCCTCACTAGTGAGGATATGGAAAATTATGTCACTCAGGTCCCGGATGTAGCTTCATATGACATCTACGAGTGGCGTATTTCTTAGTAAAACACTTGTGTCTTTATAATAAAGACTCTTATTTCCCACGGCACATCAACCAATCATTTTGCCAGGGGCCAGTTCCTGAAAGGTTGGATATTTAACACTTATTGGATGAGGATGAACATGATAGTGAGATTTGGCAACGTCGAGGTTTGTGTTATCTGCCGAAGCGAAGCTGAGGCGGATAACACTAACTCGAGGCGTTGACAAATCTCACTATCATGCGAAAACCGAATTCAATAATTGTTTTATTATTCAGCAACCAATAATTCTTACCTAGCTAAACGGAGTCAGCGATGAGGCCGTGCAGGGCGACACGGTTTTTCAACTTCATCTTACGTCCATTGGTATTTTCCTTTTCGTATTCAATTCAAATAGCCATAGTTGATGTTTAGATATCCTGAGCAATGATCTCTTGGAAAAAATCATAACAGATTCAACGAGAATATTCGCAAAACCGTCTTTCAATTCGGAAATGAAAACCAAGATGGCGGCCAAACCTATTGGCTTGCGTTATGACATCATTAGAGTGCATCAATCCTAATGTCTGTAGTATGACGTCAAGCACTGTGCGCCAACAAGGTTTCGCTGCATACTCTTAGCCAATCAGAACCGAGATAGTGGCATGGCTGAATAATAATAGTTATCCACTGATAAAAGTTACCTGTTATATAAGTTTTGTTCAGGATTTATCCGTTGGATAACCGTTTATCCACTGATAACTCTTAACTGGCTTTCTAGGAACTGGACACAGAAAGCTAACGGCTATGGTAAAAAGACTATTTTTAGGTATTTTTATATGAACCTAACTAATATTCTACCCTATTAAAAATGTGCTAGGCACTGACAAAATTTCCAGAACTGCACTGCAGTATTCACTTTACCCCCCATCCTGGCTAAGGATTTGCTATGTCTGGATATTTTGGCCCCCTGGAAATCCCAGTTGCTCTAAAGAGTTCATTACCCTGCGGCATCCTTAACCGCCCGGTGCTTGCGACGCTTGCATACCGAAAATCGGTCGAGCAAGAAAATAGAAGCCAAGCCAACCGATCTGCTTAATCAATATACTCCAAGCTAACCGATGTGCGTTGTAAATAGACGCCAATAAAATTTTATTTTTAGTCCTGTACTACAAAGGGTTGTTTTACACGTGCCGACTTTCTTTACGTTCATTTGGTGTCGGCGTCTCAGATCAAGCAACTGCCCGACAAATCACACTCACAGCATTTGTAAATGCTCCATGGGGGCAATAAAAATCTGAAAGGATGGGATATCCGTGACTTACCTCTATCTTTCTCGGGTTCATTTGGACACGGTGGGGGTTGAGGACTATTCGGAATGCTTTCTTCTTCTCCTGCTACCGTTTCTTCTTCGCAATCATCCAAATTCGTTTCAGTTCCAGTTGTGTCTTCGACTGAATCGAATTCCTCGTCACTCGAAATTGTGGACAAATCCACCTCTTTGCGCCAAGTATTACTAGTGGGATCATAAAAAAAGGTCAAAATGTCGCTTATAAGTTCTGTAGACAAGGTTTTGGCTGCAGTGTTCGCAGAATATTCGTTTCTCCATAACAGCTCCATTCATTCGCGCCGATTCGCGCCAAGACTATGTAGAACCTCTATTCTTTGTTGCATAATATTTGCGGCAGTTGATCAAAGGTCATACAGAGTGTAAACAAATCTTGAGCTTTGGACTCAACGCACGTGAACAGTGCTTTTCGATTGGCTCTTTTGGTCGATGAGCAACAACCGGAAACAAACCAAGTGTTTGATATCAAAATCACGTGACTCGTATTACCCAATTGGAATGCTGGAAAAAGTAAACAAAGAGGCACTGTTAAATGGAATATAAGTGACCAAAGCACGCTTCTTTTCCTTCCTTCCCTTCGTTTACTGATCGAGCAGAGTCTTTGTGAGCGTTAGAATTGATAAAATGGGTAAATCGAAGCCCCCTACTTCAAAAACGATCAAGAAGAACAGCCATTCAAAACGTATAACCTTCCCCGAAAGAGAAGAGAGGCCCAGATCCAGCTGTAATGATACTGTTAGCCAGCACCGGAATGGCGGGCAAAGCCGGGCAAGCCGAGAAGCACCAACAAGAAGCCGCCAAGAGGGGGCTGGAGATGAAAATGATCCTCCATGCCTTCAAATAAGAAATGCAGAGGACGACTGGCCATCTGATGTCGAAGGCAACCCAAACGTGGCAGAATCAGAATCAAGCGACGAAGAAACCGGCCAAGAGCTTCCAAGTTTACCAGAAATATCGACCCCTGGTCAAGGACCACGTGTTGCAACTGGCACAGAAACGCCATCCAGGCAGTCCTCGGATTCGGCCATTGCCAAGTTCATTGAAGAGCAGCGGCGCTTCAATGAGCGAATCCTACAGGCTGTGGAAAACACGGCGGCACCACAAGAACGACGCGGGGCGTCGAAGCGACAAAAGCTTCCCGTCGAATTAACGGTAAAAATTGTAATCTACTGTTTTACCACCCATTATTTCTTTATGGAATTCCTAAAAGACGACTTGCGTCATGTAGCTTTTGTTTCTCGTTCCTAATTTAACCCAAATCACTCCCACATTTATGATATTTTATTCCTCAAGTTTCCCGCCATTTTTGCTATTGGTGTGTCACGTGAGCCTAAGAGCGTTTAAACACGAGGTTCCGCTATAAAAGGAGCGAGACCCCACATTTATGACGTGAGTTGTCACTCAGCTGTCCTAGAGTCAACATCTATGTGGGGTGAAATTCAAAATTGGGATTCAAAACGCGTGTTTTTGAAGAAATAAATATTAACTATTTGCTTTCCAAACTGTTACCTTCTTAGTTGCTGCAGAATATTTTTTATTACAATCGGTTTGGATCAGATTAAAGTTTTTTCGTGTGAAGAACAAGACTAATTAGTATTCATGAGCATCAAAATATTCTGAAACGCAAAATTCAAAAATGTGAACTGAAAACGTTAGCATCAAATAACCAATTATTCAGTATTCTACAAGAAGTTACCTTGCCTTTTATTCAAAAGCATTTTATTTAAGAATAAGACCTAGTTTCCCGTAAAACTAGTCATACCTTTATTTAAACTTGTTGGGGGCCCTATAAAATAACTTTTGCCTGAGACTGAAAATTCTCGACTTCATTCTGTTGAGTTATGACTTGCCAATTCAAGCGTGAAAGTGGGTGGTCCTATCCCTTTTATACCGGAACCTCCTGTTTAATGAATAGAGTCCTAAAGTGTGTTGTCACAACTTTGAATGTCAGATTTTGTCCACAAATAATGAAAGACCAACTCCAAAGAATGCTGCATGCAAAAAATGAGGTGAATCGGTTGAAACATGACCGAGATATGGCCCGCTGAATACATGATTTTCTTTAAGAAATCACTGTATTAGGACTCAGTTCCAAACTGTTTGGAACTGAACCAAAAAGATAGTGATTTGTTTAAGAAAATTATGCATCCAGCGGGCCATATCTTGGTTACGCTGCAACAGATTTACCTCATTTTTGGTGTCTAGCTTTTATTTGATATGCCCTTTCAAAATCAAGGGACAAGTATTGCTAAATCGAATATTTGTTTTTAGTGACGCCATCACTTTAGGACTTTATATGCAATTATCCATAGTGTGGTTCCAGGAAATATCTACTTTTTTTTAGAGTTTTCTCAAAACAGTATATAGTATTGGATCTCTACTATTTCAGGAACCCATCAGAGCATGCGAAAATAACTAATCACTGATTAGGTTTATACTAATCATCATTATTTTATAGAATGCTGCCATTTTCCCACTTTACTTTTTCTGAGAGAGCAGGCAGTTGGTGAGCCTGCCTCCTTTGGTCCAATCTTTGAAATGAAGTTGTTTAAATAAATGTGTCAAACAAATTTAGCATTCTAACTATATGTCAGAACAGAAACCTCTAGAAGTCCTTTAGGCAACTTTCAAAATAAAGTTGTTTAAAAATTTAAACTTGTTGGGGGCCCTATAAAATAACTTTTGCCTGAGACTGAAAATTCTCGACTTCATTCTGTTGAGTTATGACTTGCCAATTCAAGCGTGAAAGTGGGTGGTCCTATCCCTTTTATACCGGAACCTCCTGTTTAATGAATAGAGTCCTAAAGTGTGTTGTCACAACTTTGAATGTCAGATTTTGTCCACAAATAATGAAAGACCAACTCCAAAGAATGCTGCATGCAAAAAATGAGGTGAATCGGTTGAAACATGACCGAGATATGGCCCGCTGAATACATGATTTTCTTTAAGAAATCACTGTATTAGGACTCAGTTCCAAACTGTTTGGAACTGAACCAAAAAGATAGTGATTTGTTTAAGAAAATTATGCATCCAGCGGGCCATATCTTGGTTACGCTGCAACAGATTTACCTCATTTTTGGTGTCTAGCTTTTATTTGATATGCCCTTTCAAAATCAAGGGACAAGTATTGCTAAATCGAATATTTGTTTTTAGTGACGCCATCACTTTAGGACTTTATATGCAATTATCCATAGTGTGGTTCCAGGAAATATCTACTTTTTTTAGAGTTTTCTCAAAACAGTATATAGTATTGGATCTCTACTATTTCAGGAACCCATCAGAGCATGCGAAAATAACTAATCACTGATTAGGTTTATACTAATCATCATTATTTTATAGAATGCTGCCATTTTCCCACTTTACTTTTTCTGAGAGAGCAGGCAGTTGGTGAGCCTGCCTCCTTTGGTCCAATCTTTGAAATGAAGTTGTTTAAATAAATGTGTCAAACAAATTTAGCATTCTAACTATATGTCAGAACAGAAACCTCTAGAAGTCCTTTAGGCAACTTTCAAAATAATAATGTAGGATGTGGAAACTAGGCCTCCTTTCCTCTCCCAAAGAAATGGGTTCTGTTATGCAGTGCTCTGGTCATTGATTGCATAAGTTGATGCTTGCCTTTTCAAAACATCAAGAATTTGCCTGTAGTACTCAATGTATCAGAAGAGGGAAATATTTTTTATGGATAATGATCTCAATGATACACATTATGATATCTATCCTTTATAAAGTATTGTGATCAATCTCTTTTTTATTGCTTGTATTGCAGAGCAATGTTAGGTTAGTATACAAGAATATTACCAAGGAAGAAGGAGAACAAGAATGGGACATGTCCAAACCGTGAGTGTTTTGAAAGCAATATCCTTCCTTGACCTACTTTGGGGGTCATATTATATTTTATTATATGACTGTGACATCATTTTACCATATAAGGTCAAAATTGAGTGCAGATATGGAGCTGTATTACACTGTAGGAAACCGGTTACGAACTGGTTTCACGTGCGCACTTGAATGACTTCCTGATAAGGTGCTAGTCAAATCACATATGTTTTCTAGTGAATCTTGAAAATAAAGAAAAAGGTTTTGTTTGTCGTATAATAAATAACTCATTAGATGTTTCTTCATGTAATACTGGTGTGCCTCGGATAAAAACATCATGAAAAAAACATCTAATAATACATATTTATACCACTCCACGGAAAATGCACCCAATCAGAATGCAGGAATTTTGTTGTATATTCGGCAATATTCCACTCAACCTTCCCATCATGCACTGCAATTACGTAAAACATTGCTTTAATTTTCTGTAGTGTGGTATAAAGTAGTTATACAGTGATTTCTCGTGGTAACCCATGGAAAGGAAATACAGGGCTTGAAAATAATGCACCCGATATAGGAGATATGCCTAAAAGTTTTCTTTTTTAGACTTATAATAATACTGTTTTCAGTTTCTACGGTGTTCTCCTAGTGGATTTACACCTAGTGGAATTACATCTATAATCCTGGAATTTCTGTCATTATTCATCTTTTTTTATTTTGGTGTAAAATTCACACGAGTTTTTTACAAAACAACCATCAAGCTCATTTCTGCAACTCATCTGATGTCTGTCTACTTAACAATAAGATTACGAGCTCGAGATTTCTATGAGCTGATAGTTGACGAGGAGTCTGAGAGTGAGTAATCTAATTGTTTTAGTAAAATCACACTCAGACACTACCTTCTAATAATAAAACTTTTTTTTTCAAAACGCTGGCCTTTTCAAAACTCACTATCTATAACTCAATAGACAGTGAGTTTTGAGCCAGTCAGAATGCAGGATTCGTGATAGTGTGACAGTGTGATTTTACAAATATATATTATATGTTTACTAATTTCAGTTTCAATAGCAAGGAGAATGAGGCTATCAATAGGAAAATTGCTGAAGGAGTCCTAACACAGCCGTTATGGAATATTTAATGAGGACACTTAGTTCGCGCCTGCGCAGATCAGATCTAGACAAACATAGAACTCATTACGTATGCACAGATCACAGCAGACATGGACGAGACACAAATTGGGAGCTCATGTTCGTCTGATTTTGGCGGTATTTTTCCTCATCTAGTGGGAAGTTCAGCTTCATATTCCGCAACCATGTAAGTCGAGTATTTAACTTCACTATGCGAAAGTAATTACAACGATCAGCATTGTTTTTGCTTCAGCATTTATCGCATCGCGTTCGAATACCTGTTCTGACGAGGTTTGCAGAATTGCGAAATTATTCGTCATACTTTTAGATATACTTGGCCATATCTTTGTTCTCGACATTTTCCCGAAAATGTGATTGCCCGTCGCAGTTAGTGCATGCCTTTAGCGGCTTAAAAATCAGGTGAGTGTCATTGGCCGCTAGCTAGATCGCGAGAATTACGTGTTTTCAGTTGAACATTGTTTTGAAAATCGAATGCAATTTTCTCATAAATCTGTACGTGGCAAGTATGAAATGATTTAGAAAATTAATTCGAGAACACAGATTGTGTTTACAATATCTAGAAAACTGGCAATGAAATGCTGAAACCTTACTTTTCTCCAGCATTGGGAGGTAATGATAATCGTTTTTTTTTGGGAACAGTTTAAAAACTCAAAAATATTGAGGGGTTGAAAGAAGCCTGAAGTTCATTTTTATTTTATTCGGTTGTGAAAATGAGCTGCTGAAGCAGCCATCTACTATCCCTTGATTGTGCTGTTCTAGTGTACAGCTGTTTTGACATTGGTTTTGAACGTTTCTGATCTGCAGTGCAACCAAAATAACTACATCATGAAATTAGAGTAATCTCAACATTCACATATTTTTTTATACTGTAAATCAACTATTTTTAAATCATTATCTATTGTTAATTATTGGTATATATTATTTTTAATTGATATTGTTTTTAGGCATGGCCCCAAAAGCTGTATAGCTTTAATTTAAACCATGGATAAATAAAGTTGTTATTATGTGCCTCTCACTATTTTTGATCACCTTGTTCTCAATGAGTTATACATGTCTAAAGAGCTTGTATTTACTTTTCTCATGGAGCTTACATGCATATGAAGAGTTGGACTAGTGCTGATCTGTTCACCACAGAACTCCAAACTTATTGTGTATCTTCTGGCCTTCTGAGGAACAGGACTTTATTTATTGCTGTAATCCTGCTGCAGCAAACAAGATAAACCATTCATGGGAGGCCTTAATAGCAAGTAAGCAAGGCAATTGGCCATCCATGGGGGCCAGACACAGATCCAGGGGGTTCATTGGTGCAAATGAACTCCCACTCTCCCAACGAACCGATTTTTGGGGGATCGGTTCGCTAAAGACCTTTCATTTCAAGAGTGGTTGTTTTCTTTTATGTGACCCAATGTATACCAGTATATTAAATTCATGATGTAGCAACTACGATTTCGCCTACTGACAACAGAGAAGGATTGGTATTATAGAATGTTTCCTCGTGTTGCACTTCATTAGCAAAAATAACCTCCCCTTAAAATCCTGGATCCGCCACTGGGGGCCTTTTACATAGTGAAATGGCACCAAAATGTGGCAATTATAAATATAGTAATTGTTTTGAGGAAATGGTAAGGGCAATAAGACCAGTGAGCCGTCCTGTACCCCTCCCTCTCATTCATTTATACATTTACCCATATACACTTCACATCTTTTGAAGGGCTGTGCATATTGTCAAATGATGACTTGAACTGTATATGGCTTTGGTTTTCTTTGGTTTTCTCTAGCTAACCAAAATCTTACTAATCTCAAACAGTGTTATCATGTAAAGCATTGTATAAGGTCAACTTTGAAACCAACTTTGTTGAAATTACTACTGTGAAACAAAGTTAAATATTTTAGCTTATATTGATTTTATTATTTATAATACATCATTCTCACCCAGAGCTCCCCAGCTCGTCACCGCTGAGGGGAAGCTTTGGAGACAGCCATTGACACATGCGCAACATTTGATACAGAGCCATTAAGAGAAAGATCCCTCTGTGTATGCACCAACGTTCAAAGCCAGCCAATCAGCGAAGGCCCTCAAATGGATGTCTCCAGAGCCTCCCCTGCCAGGAGACGAGGCGGGGAACTCTGGGTAGGAGAATGATGATTGATACATGTGTTTATAAAAAGGCAAACCCCTGAGAGAAAGTGCAGGAAAGTGGAGAGGTTCCTGAGTGGTTAACCTAGCTTCTAGTTCACCCCCCCCCCCCCCCCATGCAGGCAGAAAACCTCCCTCCCATTCAGAATTTCGAAATGCCTCCTGTCTCCCTGGGGTACATATGTTTACTGAAATTGCCCAATGCTTTGTTTCAAAATGATAATCTTATTTAGCCTGCTGGCTGCCACGTACATTTTACCTTGCTATGACCCTGCTAGCAAACTATAAAAATCAATACAACTTTGCACTCACCAAAATAAGAGGTGTCTGCATGCTCAAGCCAAACATCCCAAACTCAGATCTTGTCAAAATATTTATGTGGCCAGTTTGATCTTTTTCTGATCTTTTTTGAATTCTCCTCTATTGTGTTTCATTTGCTATCGTCTTGTCAGCCACATAATTATTTTATCAAGATTTGGGTCAAAACCAGTATGGAATGTTTTGTGAGCACTTCCAATCACTACTGTTTTGTCCTTTCTCTCTATTTGTCTTCGATTTTATTGGGACATTAGATCCAGATCCACCGCTGTTAGTGTTTTCAAAAAATATTTCAAGGAAAATGGTCAGAGTAGTAAAATACCTTCAGTAGTTGTGACCCCCCTTTCCCAAATGCTGGCTATGCCACAGACAAGCTTTTCGACATGGAACATTGAGTACAAGGTGATCACAAGTAATGACAGCAAGTTACCTTAACGCTGACATTACTCTACTTTCAGAATAAACTGACTGTAGGTATTTTCAGTGGCAGATCCAGTTTTTTTGAAGAGGGGTTTTTACAAAGCTTTTGTCAGTTTCCAAGCAAGAAATTCTATTGCTTCCGATATCGATAACATAATGCAATAAATTGTCCTTTGAACATAATTTTGTTACATTAGTTTTCCTTCCTTTCCCTTTTTGCTACAAAAGGGGGGTCCGCACACACTCAGAGTTGGATCTAGGATAAACTCTGTAGTGCAGTAGTGATTTATGACAATAACTGACAAAACAAACATAAGATCTCCCTGAAATCTGATTGTTGCATTTGCTGCAGTTGCAATATTCTAAATCCGCCCCTGGTACCACTGCAGATAGATCAGAAACCATGACAACCAATGTCAAGGCAGCTGTACACAAGAACAGCATAATCAAGGGATTAGCTCAAGGTTACAGATGGCTGCTGCAGCAGCTCACATTCATACCAAATGAAATAAAAGTCAACTTTATTATGCTTCTTTCAACACCCTATATTTTTCCAGATTTTAAACTGTTCCCACAAAACCCGATTAGCATTACCTCCCAATGCTGGCAAAAAGTAAGGTTTCAGTATTTCATTGCCAGTTTTCGAGACATTGTAAGCAAAACCTGCGTCCTCGAATTAGTTTTCTAAATCATTTCATACATATTTATGTGAAAATTGCATTCGATTTTCGAAACAATGTCTAACTGAAAGCACGTAATTCTCGCGATCTAGCTAGCGGCCAATGACACTCACCTGATTTTTAACCCGCTAAAGGCATGTACTAACTGCGACGGGCAATCACATTTTCGGGAAAATGTCGAGAACAAAGATAGGGCCAAGTATATCTAAAAGTATGACGAATAATTCCGCAATTCTGCAAACCTCGTCAGAACAGGTATTCGAACGCGATGCGATAAATACTGAGGCAAAAACAATGCTGATCGTTGTAATTACTTTCGCATAGTGAAGTTAAATACTCGACTTACATGGTTGCGGAATATGAAGGTGAACTTCCCACTAGATGAAGAAAAATACCGCCAAAATCAGACGGACATGAGCTCCCAATTTGTGTCTCGTCCATGTCTGCTGTGATCTGTGCATACGTAATGAGTTCTATTTTTGTCTAGATCTGATCTGCGCAGGCGCGAACTAAGTGTCCTCATTAAATATTCCATAACGGCTGTGCCTAAGCCTTGATAGAAGCCATTCAAATCTTCTCAGAGGTAAGTTTACTGTACAACTATTAAATAAGTACTGGTCACCTCTGTACCTATTACATATAATACACCGGTATCTCTATGTGGCCACTTCGGGACCAAGCCAAGTGGTTGTTGCATGAATAGAACGTTGGCTGCTTAAAGGGGCACTCGCACGCTTGCCTGACAAGCAAATAATTCAAATCGCAATCCAATTCCATCCTCTTGATAATAGATAAAACACTATAGATTTGTATTGATTTAACAGTTAAAAGGTCATTCAACAAACCTGGACTGTTATTTTGGTTATTCATGGTAAACTTAAATGTATTTTGGTGATTAGAATTGGGCCTATTTTTTGACAGGTTGTACAAAAATTTAGCGTGCGAGTGCCCCTTTGAAGTGCTACTGAAACAAATTCCTTACCTATTCCATTTTGGTCGAACCCAAACGAGCTTGAAGAAAGAAAAAAATTTTATGTTTTCCCCAATTCGATATCATTCTTGGTTACAGAGAAATTGAGGTTTGAAAATTATGCTAATTAGCAGATGTATGACAATACAAGGTTGACACAGGTAAAGCTTTGGATAATAAAATATAGATTTCTCAGGATTCTTTTGGCATACACTCTTGAAACTGTCCACAATGATAGATCAAACTGTGATACACATCAAAGCTACATAATGATGTTACTATGGAAACAGATTGAGACCCCAATTTCAATCATTGAAGCTCATTAGCGTCATAAACCACTACATCTACAGACAGTAACTTTAGATTGGCCATTCAACATCTAGTCCTCAGACACCTGGGCCTAGAACCAAGTCTGTTTCCATGGAAACACCATAATTGTATACATATAACATTGTTGGCCTCTTTTGCCTTAGTCTTGTAAGTGACATCATTTTTTGCTAATTTGCATAAGTAAAAATCTTGAATATCTCTGTAACTAAGAGCTATGAATGCATAATAAATAATTATTATTTTGATTAATTTTTCATTATTTTGAATGTGCAATCAAGTAGCAATTAACATTTCAGCCTTGAGTGGCATTTTAATAAAGGTACCCTAATTAATGAGTAGATTATACGACAGCTGGCAATCAAGGACTACAATAGTTTTATCTTAACTATTTAGCTGCTATGTGGGTCCACTTCAAGACCAAGAAGAGGACTAGTAAGAGGACGGAGGAGAAGAAGGCAGACTATTTAAGGGAACAGCGGAAACGGAGCAGGTGCAATATTGTAAGTCAATCTTTGTATCATTTGGTTTTAGTTGTACTTTATGCATTGCCAAAATATCTATTTGTGGACAGTTCCAGAAAAAAAACCTTCAGTTGATAATCTCAGGAATTTCAATGTAGGGGTTCTTGAATCCGCCCCAGGATTCAAGGCTTAGGATCAGCCTTGAATCCTGGGGCTGGTAACCCTTAAGGAAAGAGTACCAGTGTATATTTCAGGGGGTAAACACAATTTCCTAGCAGTATAAAAACTGCACCCCCCTGTTAAGGACCTTAAATTCCAGGGTGGTCCCCAGAGGAAATTAATAAAAAGCTGATTTGCAAATTTGCGACTAGTTTCAAAATCTTTATACTGCGAGGGCAAATGTTCTGAATCAGCAAGAGTGGTTGCATGGTGTATGATCTTTATGCTGCAAGGGCATGTGTTCTGAATCAGTAAGAGTGGTTGCATGATGTACGATCTTTATGCTGAGAGGGCACGTAATCTGTACCAGTAAGAGTGGTTGCATGGTGTACGATCTTTATGCTGCGAGGGCATGTGTTCTGAATCAGTAAGAGTGGTTGCATGGTGAACGATCTTTATGCTGCGAGGGCATGTGTTCTGAATCAGTAAGAGTGGTTGCATGGTGCACGATCTTTATGCTGTGAGGCCACATGTTCTGAATCAGTAAGAGTGGTTGCATGGTGTACGATCTTTATACTGTGAGGGCATGTGTTCTGAATCAGTAAGAGTGGTTTACATGATGTACGATCTTTATGCTGCAAGGGCACGTAATCTGTACCAGTAAGAGTGGTTGCATGGTGTACGATCTTTATGCTGCGAGGGCATGTGTTCTGAATCAGCAAACGCAAAGAGTGGTTGCATTTGACGGCACGTGTTATGTGTCAGTAAGAATGGTTGCTTTATGATTTTGGGCCATTTGTTTTGTTAGTGGATGTATGTTGGTCTACTGTATTTTGTGTTATGAATGGTTATCTTTTGGTACCTTTATGGGTGGTATCTTTTGTTTTATGGAACATGTGAAAACGATTGTCAAAATTTCTGATATTTTTTCGTTGTCGCTATTTCCCTATAGAAACGCCAACAAAGAGAAAAGATGCTAGAGGAAACCTCGGCATTCAACGAAGAACTAAAACACAAATACAGGGGAGTGTTGAGGAATCAATACATGTCATCAGATGAGAGCATGAGTGACCCAGAAGAGGTCGATTCTGATGGTGATCAGATTATAAAGCCAAAAAGGTTGATAAACAAACCTTTAGCATGGAGGTCGGACGAATGTAATCGAATGATAAATGTTCTAGACCGAAAAATAGAGAAGCGCAAAACCCCAAAAGGTCTTGCTATGACAATCTCGAGGGAGCAGGGCGCTGTGTCAGTTAGACCTGCACCTGCAGGTGCCCCATCGTGGGCATTGAAAAATGCAATTTAGTGCATCATAATAGAACACTCCACGATTTTTGTTTCAAGTATCTTATAAATTTTCAAAATAGGTATATCTGTTTGCATTTCAATATCTAGAAAACAACTGCAAATTCTCTTAGTGCTGAGGAACCAATACATGTCATCAGATGAGAGCATGAGTGACCCGGAAGAGGTCGATTCAGATGGTGATCAGATTATAAAGCCAAAAAGGCTGATGAACAAACCTCTAACATGGAGTCGGACGAATGTAATCGAATGATAAATGTTCTAGACCGAAAAATAGTGTCCTTCTCCGTCGAAATTGTCATAGCAAGACCTTTTAGGGTTTTGTGCTTCTCTGTGTCTGTGTCAGGCCTGCAGGTGCCATATTGTGGGCATTGAATAATGCAATTTAGTGCATTAATAATGGAACATAACCAAGATTATTGTTTCAAGTATCTTAGAAATTTTCAAAATAGGATAATAAT
Organism: Scolanthus callimorphus; assembly: GCA_033964015.1. NCBI lineage: Eukaryota > Metazoa > Cnidaria > Anthozoa > Actiniaria > Edwardsiidae > Scolanthus > Scolanthus callimorphus. The sequence continues at coordinate 3,066,027 of CM066912.1, read as the reverse complement.
TTTATTATTTGAAGTATCTTATTGAATATCTGTTCGCATTTCAATATCTAGAAATCAACTGCAAGTTCACTTAATATTGAAAGTCTGTGTCCAATAAAGCGGACATTTCCAGCATTAGGTTTTGTGGGAATGCTTTGGAAAGATATGCCCAACGAAACTGCCAACATTTAAACATTTTGCTGTCCATGTAGGAACTCCAATATAATTTGCAATGTACCTCCAATGGTAGTATATATTGGAAATGCGAAACATTTTTCCAGTGACACTATTTTCCTATAGAAACGCCAACAAAGATAAAAGATGCTAGAGGAAACCTCGTCGTTTAACGAGGAACTGGTATACAGATATAGGGGAGTGTTGAGGAACCAATATATGTCATCAGATGAGAGCATGAGTCTGACCCGGAAGAGGTCGATTCAGATGGTGATCAGATTATAAAGCCCAAAAGGTTGATGAACAACCCTCTGACGAATGTAATCGAATGATAAATGTTCTAGACCGAAAAATAGAGAAACGCAAAACCCCAAAAAGGTCTTGCTATGACAATCTCGAGGGAGCAGGGCGCTGTGCCAGTTAGGCCGGCACCTGCAGGTGCCCCATGTGGGCATTCAATAATGCAATTTAGTGCATCGTAATAGAACACTATCCACGATTTTTGTTTCACGTATCTTATAAATTTTCAAAATAGGTATATCTGTTTGCATTTCAATATCTAGAAAACAACTGCAAACTCTCTTAGTGCTGAGGAACCAATACATGTCTTTAGATGAGAGCATGAGTGACCCGGAAGAGGTCAATTCAGATGGTGATCAGATTATAAAGCCAAAAAGGTTGATGAACAAACCTCTAACGTGGAGTCGGACGAATGTAATCGAATGATAAATGTTCTAGACCGAAAAATAGTGTCCTTCTCCGTCGAAATTGTCATAGCAAGACCTTTTGAGGTTTTGTGCTTCTCTGTGTCAGGCCTGCACCTGCAGGTGCCATATCGTGGGCATTGAATAATGCAATTTAGTGCATTAATAATGGAACATAACCAAGATTATTGTTTCAAGTATCAAGTTTCAAAATAGGATAATAATTTCATTATTTAAAGTATCTTTATTGAATATCTGTTCGCATTTCAATATCTAGAAATCAACTGCAAGTTCACTTAATTAGTAAAAGTTGAATATAAGTAATACAATGGTGAGTTTAGAACATATTGTTCAGTTTTTAGCAATAAATACATTTTGAAGCGTATCTGCGAATTGTATTTATTTTTGTATTACTTAAATTTGCCTCCGTCGCTAGAAGAAAGTTTTTTTATGCATTCTTTAACCGGCGCAAAAGCTTTTAATGCGGTTCTATTTGCCTGCCTTTGTCCCCAAAACAAAAGCATTGCATATTTCATTTTTGCGGTATATTTTCTATCCTTAGAATATGTAGTTATAGCACGCTTTATTTGTTCTTTTTCTACATTGGCGAAGTTTTGTTTCACCGGGCCTCGATGCAAAAGTATAGAATAAAGCGTTTTTTGCCTGCCTTTGTCCCCAAAGCAAAAGCATTGCATATTTCATTTTTGCGTTATATTTTCTATCCTTAGAATATGTAGTTATAGCACGCTTTATTTGTTCTTTTTCTACAGTGGCGAAGTTTTGTTTCACCGGGCCTCGATGCAAAAGTATAGAATAAAGCGTTTTTTGCCTGCCTTTGTCCCCAAAGCAAAGCATTGCATATTTCATTTTTGCGCCTTATATTTGCTATCCTTAGAATGTGTAGTTATAGCACGCTTTATTTGTTCTTTATCTGCCGTAGCGAAGTTTGTTTCACCGGGCCTCCATGCAAAAGTATAGAATAAAGCGTTTTTTGCCTGCCTTTGTCCCCAAAGCAAAAGCATTGCATATTTCATTTTTGCGCCTTATATTTGCTATCCTTAGAATGTGTAGTTATAGCACGCTTTATTTGTTCTTTTTCTACAGTGGCGAAGTTTTGTTTCACCGGGCCTCGATGCAAAAGTATAGAATAAAGCGTTTTTTGCCTGCCTTTGTCCCCAAAGCAAAAGCATTGCATACTTCATTTTTGCGTTATATTTGCTATCCTTAGAATATTAACTACTTACTAACCGAGAGTGAGGGCATTACGTGAAATATCAAACTGAGGATTTGGCGTATCGACCGAGCGATAGCGAGGTTGATACGCCAAAACCGAGGTTTGATATTTCACGTAATGCCCGAACGGTCGAGGTTAGTAAGTTGTTTATTATATGGCACTTTTTCTACAAACATTTTACGAACCGGAAGTCGATCGCCTCGTTCATTTTCCCGCCGAAATAACTCAGACACGCGCCCGCGTCGCGCTCGAGTTCATTCAGAGTTTTTCATTCTCTGAGTCAAACTGATAGAACAAACCCGTGTGTGCAAACCACGCCAGACTTGCTCTAAATCTCTTATGGATGTCAAATACTTCGGAATCCTTTCTTTTACAGATATTTTATAATGTTGTTTAGTCATTTGTGAGAAACTTTTGAGGAAGTTACAGAAGTTTCAAACGGCAAGCAACCGGGAAGTTGAGCTTAAGGCTCAACTTTTTTTTAGCACCATTGGGGAAAACATTGCTCCTGTTGCACTAGGAAAAGGCTTTTAAAAATACGGAAGAAGAGTTAAACCTGAAGAAGATATTTCACAAGCTATCCTCCAGAAAATTGCAATGGTTTTTTTAGCCGGCTTTTGTGCAAAAGCAAACGTCAAGTATAAATGAATTTAACTCGAGGAGATGGAGAGAGAAAGGAAATCAACGACTTCACTATCAGTTATCGGTAAGCACAAAGTTTGAACTCGCTTTCTGTTATTATTTTTAGCTCTCAAGTTTCTTGAATTCCCAATAAATTTTGACTTTACATGTAGCTTTTACCTTTTGCTGCTCTTTTGACTCCCTTCACAGTTCTCATTTTCTCCTGATAGACTCGAATTTCCTAAAGTAATTTTTGGCTCTGCTTTGCTTTTGTAAACAGGTCATTTCTGATATTCAGGCCTTTTTCCTCTTGTCACAAGTTAGATTTGTGTTATACTGTATCAAGTATTCCTTGTTGTGAATTTCGCTGAAAATCTTTTTGAATTTGTGTTATTTCAAGGAGATAATTTTTTGTCAGTCGTGAACTGCGAGCGGGCATTAAGAATTTCCATAATGCCCGTGGGCATTACGGAGAGTTACGCCCGCTCGTTAGCCAATCAGAGCGCGCGTACTATCGTTGCCATATAATAAGTAGTTATAGCACGCTTTATTTGTTCTTTATCTACCGTAGCGAGGTTTTGTTTCACCGGGCCTCGATGCAAAAGTATAGAATAAAGCGTTTTTTGCCTGCCTTTGTCCCCAAAGCAAAAGCATTGCATATTTCATTTTTGCGCCTTATATTTGCTATCCTTAGTATGTGTAGTTATAGCACGCTTTATTTGTTCTTTATCTGCCGTAGCGAAGTTTTATTTCACCGGGCCTCGATGCAAAAGTATAGAATAAAGCGTTTTTTGCCTGCCTTTGTCCCCAAAGCAAAAGCATTGCATACTTCATTTTTTCGTTATATTTGATATCCTTAGAATGTGTAGTTATAGCACGCTTTATTTGTTCTTTATCTACCGTAGCGAGGTTTTGTTTCACCGGGCCTCGATGCAAAAGTATGGATAAAGCGTTTTTTGCCTGCCTTTGTCCCCAAAGCAAAAGCATTGCATATTTCATTTTTGCGTTATATTTTCTATCCTTAGAATGTGTAGTTATAGCACGCTTTATTTGTTCTTTTTCTACAGTGGCGAAGGTTTGTTTCACCCGGCCTCGATGCAAAAGTATAGAATAAAGCGTTTTTTGCCTGCCTTTGTCCTCAAAGAAAATGCATAGCGTATTTCATTTTTGCGTTATAGCGGAGCTCCTGCGCGGGAGCTGCTGCGCGAAGGCCCGCGCAAGCGGAGCACCATACCTAAGGAAATAACGTCTAACTATGGAGTTGATTTTCAAACGTCACGGGCTTTCTTGCTCATTTTGCTTACGTTATTGACGGCGCCAAGTCAAATGATTAGGGCGTTAAAATGGTATCGCCCAAAAGATGAATGTGTCCAAGTTTGGTTGCCATAGGTTGTTCCCTTCTTGAGATATGATTTTTTTTGTTTTTTCCTGGTATTAAAGGTATAGCGTACGTCCGTCCGTCCGTCCGTCCGTCCGTCCGTCCGTCCGCCGTACGCGGAAACTCATGGGAACCCTGTGGTATACTAAGAAAATTAACAAATCTCACGAAGGGATGGACCTCAGACAACCAAACTTGGGTGAAGTTATCTAAGTGGCAAGGGGGGTGCAACCGCATGGTCACGTGGTATGACGTCATTGATGACGTAATTATAGGAGAAACATGATATATCTCAAGAAGGGATGAACCTCAGACAACCAAACTTGGGTGAAGTTATTTAAGTGGCAAGGGGGGTGCAACTGCATGGTCACGTGGTATGACGTCATTGATGACGTCATCATAGGAGAAACATGATATATCTCAAGAAAGGATGAACCTCAGACAACCAAACTTGGGTGAAGTTATCTAAGTGGCAAGGGGGGTGCAACTGCATGGACACGTGGTATGACGTCATTGATGACGTCATCATAGGAGAAACATGATATATCTCAAGAAGGGATGAACCTCAGACAACCAAATTTGGGTGAAGTTATCTAAGTGGCAAGGGGGGTGCAACTGCATGGACACGTGGTATGACGTCATTGGTGACGTCATCATAGGAGAAACATGATATATCTCAAGAAGGGATGAACCTCAGACAACCAAACTTGGGAGAAGTTATCTAAGTGGCAAGGGGGGTGCAACTGCATGGTCACGTGTTATGACGTCATTGATGACGTCATCATAGGAGAAACATGATATATCTCAAGAAGGGATGAACCTCAGACAACCAAACTTGGGTGAAGTTGTCTAAGTGGCAATGGGGGTGCAACTGCATGGTCACGTGGTATGACGTCATTGATGACGTCATCATAGCAGAAAAATGATGTATCTCAAGAAGGGATGAACCTCAGACAACCAAACTTGGGTGAAGTTATCTAAGTGGCAAGGGGGTGCAACTGCAAGGTCACGTGGTATGACGTCATTGATGACGTCATCATAGCAGAAAAATGATGTATCTCAAGAAGGGATGAACTTCAGACAACCAAACTTGGGTGAAGTTATCTAAGTGGCAAGGGGGGTGCAACTGCATGGTCACGTGGTATGACGTCATTGATGACGTCATCATAGGAGAAACATGATATATCTCAAGGAGGGAAAAACCTCAGACAACCAAACTTGGGTGAAGTTGTCTAAGTGGCAAGGAGGGTGCAACTGCATGGTCACGTGGTATGACGTCATTGATGACGTCATCATAGGAGAAACATGATATATCTCAAGAAGGGATGAACCTCAGACAACCAAACTTGGCTGAAATTGTGTAAGTGGCAAGGGGGCTGCAACTGCAAGGTCACGTGGTATGACGTCATTGATGACGTCATCATAGCAGAAAAATGATATATCTCAAGAATGGATGAACCTCAGACAACCAAACTTGGGTGAAGTTATCTAAGTGGCAAGGGGGGTGCAACTGCATGGTCACGTAGTATGACGTCATTGATGACGTCATCATAGCAGAAAAATGATATATCTCAAGAAGGGATGAACCTCAGACAACCAAACTTGGGTGAAGTTATCTAAGTGGCAAGGGGGGTGCAACTGCATGGTCACGTGGTATGACGTCATTGATGACGTCATCATAGCAGAAAAATGATGTATCTCAAGAAGGGATGAACTTCAGACAACCAAACTTGGGTGAAGTTATCTAAGTGGCAAGGGGGGTGCAACTGCATGGTCACGTGGTATGACGTCATTGATGACGTCATCATAGGAGAAACATGATATATCTCAAGGAGGGAAAAACCTCAGACAACCAAACTTGGGTGAAGTTGTCTAAGTGGCAAGGGGGGTACAACTGCATGGTCACGTGGCATGACGTCATTGATGACGTCATCAAACGTGAAAAGGGTTACATCGTTGAAGGGATGAACCTTAGATAACCACACTTGGATGAACAAGTGCTTAGTCACGTGGTATAACGGTGCAAGGCTATCTATTCATGTACAGTGGCAACCTTTTTGTCTCGTTAAAAAAAATATGTAACCGGGAGCTCCACTTTTAGCCAGTGGCTAAATCTATATATTATTTTCTATCCGTAGAATGTGTAGTTAGCACGCTTTATTTGTTCTTGTTCTACCGTAGCAAAGTTTTTATTAACCGGCCTCGATGCAAAAGCATAGATAAAGCGTTTATATGCCTGCCTTTATCCCCAAAGAAAAAGCATAGCGTATTTCATTTTTGCGTTATATTTTGTGTGATCCCCATAAAAGAACGCAAAGTATGGTTTTGACACACTTTATGTATTCTTTCCCTACCGTTTTGAAGTTAATGTTATGTTAGCCATTGTGAGGCAAAAATCTTTTTCACAATCCTTTTTACTTGTATTGTAAAAAAGGCTTATTTACTCCTTTTCACTCCTTGTGTAAAATTGAACTTTTACTCTAGAACAAAAATAGTGAAGACAGTTATATCACTACGTTTTGCCCTCAATGGTGATTGTGAGAGAAATACCACTTTTGCACCATCTTCGCATCACCTTCACCAAGGGTGACTAAACATTATATTATATTGTTTTATCCCAACATTGGCAACCCTCGCGAAGTTATTGTTTGCACATGTACAAAACAAGTGAAATGACGACTTTATCGCCACATTCACGCTAGATGTGAAAACAAATCTTGCCCTAGTTTTGTCAGTCCCAGCAAAAGTGTCAATTCACTTAACTTTCACCAGCTTTAACGTGAAGACTACGATAAAACTGTCTTCACTGTTTTAGCACCGCATTGTGAAATAGTCCATGAAATTATTGTTTGCACATGTGCAAAACAAATGAAAATATAGCTTTATCGTTACATTCACGCTAGATGTGAAAACAAATTTTGCTTAAGTTTTGTCAGTCCCAGCAAAAGTGTTAATTCATATAACTTTCACCAGCTCTTACGTGAAGACTACGATAAAACTGTCTTCACTATTTTAGCACAGTATCGTAAAATCTTATTTTCGCATTTTGTCAAAAGTAGTGTGAAAGTGTTCTGGATCTGTATTCACTATACTTTCGCTCCACATTTTCCACCCGTGTAAATCCAATATTTCGTGCAGTGTAAAAAGCAAGCTACTGAGCGTAATTCTGGTTTTAATTGTCGAAGGGCAAAAAGACTTATATAAATCTCTTGTCTAACCGTCCAATACGGGGAGGGTGCTGTCAAATTTTTGAACGAAATCCACAGGTATCCCGAGAATAGAGTTTGTTGATGTGAATTTTGTAAAGTCGATTCGAAACTTCAAGCGCCATATTTCGCTTCAAACTTCACTTGGAAACTGGAAACTTGCGCTTGGAAGTCAGGAATAAAGTTAAAACAAAATACAATATGCTGCATGTCGAGTTGTTTTTGTCTATTTTAAGAATCAACAAGAAACGTTGCCCTTGGAGCGTCACTTGAACGTGGTGTTTTGGCGTGTCAGAAATCGCGTGTTATTTCGCCAAAACAAGTGATTATTTCTGTAGCAAACGCGAAGTTCAAAGCCAGGAAACAGCTAAACTTTATCAATAGTTCACTGCTCTATATGCGTTCTGAATGAAAAGCTGCCTTAATGCGGAGTTTTGATGATAGAGTCATTAATGTAATGTTGTATGTACGTACTGATTTTTCGGTGTACGGACAGGAAAGAGTTAATGCTAGCTACTCAGGGATTAGTGTGAGGGGTGTCATATTAAAAGTTTAGGTCGCGCAACGCGTCTGATGGGTGTGTATTATGAGCAAGGGTGTGGTTATAACGTTGCTATAGCAACTCCAATCACAACAAAATGCACACTACAACAAAGTTCAAACCCTCCAGGGTAACCATGTGAAAGTTCAGACCGGTACAGGTTTTTGAACCTGAACAGCAGGCAAACAAAGTTTGGTGGTGGAGAGCAGAAAAAATTGTAGGCAGCTTCCTTAAAAGTGTGTATGCCGAGATCGTGCTAAAGAATAAATATTTTGCTTCATAGACACAAATCGAGTTAGCTCAAGTAAAACAATTTATTACACAAACATCGGTGAAATACCAAGGTATCTCTCGCGCGAAAAAAAAAGATTTTAACTTCACTTTTCGCAGAAAAGATAACACGCATAACTTTTTAGTTTTCAGATTTCCGTAAAATAACTGTCGATTTGGTATTTCATTGATATTTATACAATAAACAGAACATTAAATGGCCGCTTGGAGATACGAATTTTATCTTCTCGTGTTAAATGTTCAACACTCGAAGATGACATTCGTGCTCCGCGCGACCATGTAATATCCTTTATATAAATACGACTTCACGATCTTAGTGCATCATGTTATCAGGGCAAGATGACAGAAATAATTCATATTCGAGGGGGGAGGCAACCCTGTAATCTTTACTTCAATTAATAAATGCATAATTTCATATTTAATATAATTTCATATTTAATACTGTAAGGAAGTGGCGCTATCAAGCCCAAGTCCATACTTGTTTCTGACATTTTGTTTTGAAGAAAGCATTTTTTTTCTCATATCACCCTTGCTAATGGACTATTCCAGCTATAAACGCGCGTTCCTTCTTTTCTTTAGAAATGCCATTGGATTATAACACAACTACAAGCATGCAACGCGCGCATACAATATTCTGGTAAAGCCTGGTGCACACTTGCGACATAACGAATAAAAATTTCACGCGAGCAAAATTTAGTGGCTTAAAAACATTGAGGTCCACAAAAAATAACAGAATATTGCTTTGGTGAAGTAACCTAATGATGAACTGTTATTTTGTTGTTATGTCGCTAGTGTGCACCGACATGCAGCGCGCATTCATTACTCAATTCGGCTCCGTTATTATTTTTTTATCGCATAATATATTTACAGAAACACAACTCACCGTTTCAGTTAAGATTTATACTTTTTTGTTATCAGTTTCAGCTTAATATCACAACTCTGATTAACGTTCGCAATCGTATCCTGATTTGCCATGATGCAACTGAGAGCGCGAACTCGTCTTTAACACAATAAACATTTAGTTATATTGCTCTGCTCTTATAGCTGACAAGTGGCAAAAACCACAGGGGAGTTCTGCATAAACCCATTCACTGCTGAATTTCCCATGGCACCAGAACATGGACGGCGGAACATATTTTGAGATGGGATTAGATGCAATGTATGGCAAATAGGGGGCTAATCAACAGAATACATATGAAAATCTGCTGAAGAGTGGTGATCGGTTTTCCCAAGGCAATACATGCGCCATAGGAAATTGAGCTTTTCCCATATGTATGCGTTTCTGCAGAAATTCAATGTGAACCCAGTTCAGACGCCGATGATTTACTGCGTCCAACACAACTGTGAGAAATTGTGTTTACAATTGAGAGGATCCTCCTCCTGCCCATTGTTACACATTAAAAAAAAAATTGTGTTAGATCAAGGCTCCAAGGAATCTGTTCCTGTTCTTCACGATAAAATTGACACCACATAATATAATATTTCAAAAGACTTGTGAATTAAGAATAAAGAGCCTATCTTCTTCTCTCTGGAAAATAATAAAAACAGACAAAGCCGTTAATAAAATGTGAAAAAAGACGTAAGCGTCACATAAGGCAAGTAATGTGGTCACAAGAGACCTCTGTACCGATTGCAAACCACGTATATTTACATGATGAAGAATCCTTGTCATTCTCAAATACATTAGCTATTTTCACGTGGATGTGGAACCATTTAAAAATATGAAACCATCACGTGAGTTTAAATTGACAATGTGCACGCGGGGTAAAGAAGTCTATTCTTGATTTGCAATCATTCCTTTGGGAATAAAATAACAAAAGCACGGCGGCCATGTTGGTGACCTGAATAAAAGGAGCAAATTAATTGTATTTTGTTCTGCACCACCAACATGGCCGCCAGTGACGTCACATGCAAACCAAGAATAGACCTATCTCGCGTCGTCTGCAAGCTGCCCATTTCACAAAATGTGATGATTTCGTCATTTCTAACTCTTTGTCTTTATAATTCTTTATCCGCTCGTTTTCACTGAGGTATTATAAGTATTAATAAAATCAATAATTATTTGTCAAAAACGGATATTCTCGAGTCGGTCAGTTCTAGTTCGCTGGAATTAAATAGAACCACCCAATTTTGTAATACATAGATTTAGCCACTGGCTAAAAGCGGAGCTCTCGGTTACATATTGTTCTGTGTTAATGAGACAAAAAGGTTACAATTGTACATAGATAGCATGTCACCGTCATACCACGTGACTAAGGCCGTCAACCCTCTTGCCACTTCACCCATTATTCACCACTAAATTCACCTAATATATAGATTTAGGCAACGCCTAAAAGCGGAGCTCCCAATGGACGATTTTCTCTATATTCATAAGATGAGGATGGGGTCATATCATTAGACGTGTCCCAGGCACCTAAAAGGTTACTAACTAACCTTGCAACCAGAATGATTTTATCCCATACACGTTCTTCAACGCATAGTACTTGATAGAAATGTTCTTGTTTTGTGATTACATAACGTGGTTTATTCCAGTTATAACAGAATTACAGGTTTAGAGAGAGCTGACGGTTAATAACTAATAACGACCCTTTGGCATAAAGAAAACCAGTTTTCAAGGAAGCGCGCTAGAACAAGAAAAGAAAGCTTGTTACAGCAGCTACAGTAAGTCCAAAAATTATAGAAGAAAAACCTGGAAAAATACAAATTAATTGTACGCTGCCCGGTACGTAAACCCGAGATATAAAAAACCAAACTTGGGAAAAAAATAGGGACCGTACCCCTCGTACGAATGCAGCGCACTTTGCTCCGAGGGTTGAGCTTTTAAACTAAATTGACAAAACGTTTTCATGACACTAATTACAGGAAGTTGCCCGAGAGGCCGATAGCCAATACAATATGATTAAGAAATACAATTTAAACACCGGACCACTTTTTAGGGACACTTTGATGCTCCTACAACAAATACAAAATAATGCGCGATAATTAGTACTTAACTAATGTTTATACCCCAAAATCCAGTGGGCTGAAAACGTCTGATACTTAGGTTAGATTCTCTTACCTAGCGGTATGATTTCGCCCCAAAGCAGAACGCCCAAAAGGTCAAGCGGTGGAAGGGAATGGCGATGACGATGTTCTTAATAGCATAAAATATAAAGGAAAGAGAAGAAATAAGACAGAATCTCACAATATACCAAGTTTCCGACTCCGTAACGCCTGGCATTGCTGTAGAATCACACCTGATTAAGGGTACTCAAGTACCGTGATGTAACATATCACACGTGACACATCAAACAGACGTCGGGTCCTCTCGGATAACTTTTCCATCAACATTGCCGACCATGGTACCAACGAGCGCTTACTCATACCTCTGGCCCATATACCACCTCATCTGGCAACTCTCGGGTCACTCGTTCTCGAGCCTAACGACCTACTGAATGACAAGTCACGGTGATACAGTTTGCGAAAGTTTGACCTACAAATTTACAAGATAAACCTTCGGAAGGTTGAGACCGAGTGTTTAGGTCTCCATATAAACTTTCCTCACTTTGCGGAACATAGATACATATCTGTTGGGCTCCTTCGTGTGTGTAAAGATATAGGTATTAGCTCTACAGAAATATTACCCACCTCGGAAGCAGTACAGGAAATCCAAATTGTACGGCAGTTAGATTGTAACACGCTATAGGGGAAAAATGAGAATATAATTTAGGAAAATATGGCAAAATTGAATTGACCTTGTTGTCGTTCTTGGAGACAATTTTCCTTACCACTACTACGTTCGTCGCTGGCAAGCCGTTTCCTAGTAGAATTGTAATTTTGTTCTACGAGAAAATGATACAGTACAATGATATGGTATGTAACGTAGTAAAAGAATTGATCCAGGGGGTGTCCCATCAAAAATTTAAATTTAAATGGTGGCGAACTGTAATTACGCTTTTATGGCGAAACTACTAGTGGCTATTTTTTTACAGCGCGAGAAGCATGGCCACTCGATAATTAATTCGCATACTTTCGCCCGCGTTAGCCAATCACAGGCGGTTTTTTTACGGGCTTAAACCACAAAACTGCTCGAGTCACGACTCACGATGAGTGTTCAAGTCATGAAATACAGCGGAACTTCCTAGGATTTCTATTTGCTCTGAGCGGCTAAAAGTTATCTAAGCTGATGTCCGTTTTCTGGTGGGTCAAGCACGAAAAGCCGTCGACTGAGTTTGTCTCTCCGCTAGTCGGAGGTCAAATCATTCGCCCGCATTTCCCATTTATACTCGGCACTAAACCTGCAGGCATCGATACATGTAATAATTTATATAATTTAGAAATGAGCTTAGAATCTTACAAATTATAATGTTCAAATAGCAATTTACTTTTCAGATCCTGGGATGATAAATAAACTCACATTGCGATTAAACTTGCAAGAACCTGCCTACTGAGTTGTCTATCAGATGTCAAATTATTCGCAAACAAGAAACTATTCTCTTTCGGAAAATGGTCAAGAATATGTTTTTCGAAAAGGAAATTTCTCAATTCATTTCTAAATTTTATAAATTGTTATCGATGCAGGTTTAGTGCCAAGCATAAATGGAAAATGCGGGCGAATAATTTGACCTTCGACTAGTAGTGGAGAGACAAACTCAGTCGACGGCTTTTCTCGCGCGCTTTGATTTCCGACTACACCTGTTTACTTTGTCTTTCTAGTACTTGACCCGCAAGAAAACGGACATTTTATATTTGATTTCAGCTTGGATAACTTTTATCCGTTCAGAGTAAATACAGCAAATAGAAAACCAAGAAAGTTTCGCTGTATTTCATGACTTGAACACTCATCGTGACTCGAGCAGTTTTGCGGTTTGAGCCCGGCTCACTTGTAACCCCCGCCTGTGATTGGCTAACGCGAAAGTATGCGAATTAATTACCGGGTGGCCATACTTGGGCTTCTCGCGCTGTAAACGCAGTCGTATAAAATGACAACAATCAATTTAATATATTAAACCAACATACCTTTATTCCGTCCCAAGGATTAACCACTGCAGAGGCAAATAACTATCGAGCCCCTCCCAGGGCTTCTAGGGAACATGGGAACAAGCGCTTTTATTTTCGGGGAACATGGGAACAAGCACATTTATTTTCGGGGAACAGGGGAACTTCTGCTACATTTTGGGGAACAAGGGAACACTGCTTTCATGAATCTATTATAAATGCATTTTCATATGTTTTCTGTTTCCTGACCCATTACAGAATAAGGAACGATAAAAGGATAAAAAATGTTGTCACTGTTTTCAGGGATCCTTAAGAGCTTTAGGGTCCATTTTACTGGAGTGCCACTAGAGTGTCAGGCTAGGAATTGTGGGAAGCTTGTCCTGAGCTCTCTCCACCCGCACAAATGTTGGATGGGTTAGGTTTGGACAGGAACCCATAAGTAGGAGCCTCCAACTGGCTTATAAAATTGAGGTTAATTATTTGTTTGCTGGTTATGCAAGAGAGCATAATACATTAAGATGAAATGATAGCAATGAGAGGTTTTCACATGTAAATTGTAATTGCGCCATGAAATGTTCTAAAAAAAAATCGGTCAGTAAAAAAGTTGTCTCATGGACCTTATATATGAGATGGAAGCTCTTTCTCACATGGGCTTCTGGTTCAGGGACTGGTCATAAATTAGAGGGGGGAGGGCTGGTGCATTTTTATTTTGGTCTACATGTTTTTGGGAAACCCTTCCCTGACAAGATGCAAGAAAATTGTTGGCCCTCCCAAATGCGTGACATATTTAAGGGTGACCCTCCCCCATCATTCACTGGAATAGATATTGTGTAAGTTAAAATCGACTTTCATGTTATAATAGCAGTGCAAGATTCGATATGTCTTTCATAGCTTAAAGTTACTGCATATGTATAGACATGTACATTATGTTACTTAAATCCCAGATAATAATTATACCTTGCCAGGTTGAGTATTATTTACATTGTTATTGGTAAGTCTAGATATCCTATTACAGGGCCGTAGCAAGCCTCCAAAAACTGGGGGGAGTTGGCATAATATATCAACAACACAAGTAAGCTTTTAGGGAAAGTTTAAATTCTCTTCAGCGCGAAGCTCGCCGAAAATTTAGACTCGCCCAGCATGTGATTGATAGCTAAGGAAGATACTTACAGACCACCGTGTAAGACTCCAAACAAGAGGGAAGTATATGGATGCCTTCATTAGTAGATCTAGGCTTATGTATGTTGCGACATGGGACCTCAATACAACCACCATGGACAAACTAGAGATAGAGTGAATGCGATTTTTGCGGAAGATAGTGCGGGGCGGATTCAAACGCCGCAATGCCCCTGATCCAGGATTTAGATGCAGAAAAAGCTTCGGGGAACTGGGACTATGCCTTCATTTACTCAAACAAGAAGATCTGTGAGTTGACAGGAAGGGGAACTTTAAAGGACTTTCAAGAACAGAGACATCTGAAGTGGCTGGCACACTGCGTCCGTATGGAAAACAACTCACCCCAGAAACAGACTTTATTCATGGGAATTCAAACCAGACTGGGGAGACGCAGACCAGCAGATAGGTGGAAGAGGACAGTGAAGAGAACAGGGATGGATAAGGGACAAGTGTTGAGGACAATGATGGACCGTTCGCTGTTCAAACGGTGGAGCCGCGAGCGCTACAGGCGTTCGGACTCCGACATGTAGGATGCAAAATCGTGAGTTTTAAGGATTGATTGGGGAAAAAACTGTGGAGGCACGGGCCCCCCTAACCCTATAACCGCTACGGGTTTGCGTAAAAAATAATGACCTTAATAATGACTTAAATAATGACCCTTTACCATTTGCACCAATTTTTTTGCCCCTTCCTTTTAAAAATAGAGGCCCTCCCCATATTTGCACTAGCCTTCCCCCCTCTAAGTTATGACAAAAATTTATGACCAGTCCCTTAGGTTAGGTTTCTAATATGAGTAAAAATGTGGATTAATTATAGGGAACGGTGAAAATACATTTATAGGGATCAAGGGAACATCGCAAATAATTTTGGGGATCACGGGAACATGAGCTAAAACCATTTTAGGGAACAAGTGGTTTTATTAATGGGGAACAAGGGAGAAAATGCAAAAAATTGAAGGGAACATGGGAACATATACACCCCCCTGGGAGGGGCTCACTATCTCGGCTGCCAATGCGTCCATCCGTATTGTTGCGCTCATTAATTCAAAAGAAAGATAAAACAAATACATGACGACGGCAAAAAAGAGAGAATTCACCGATTCTGTTCGTTTAAGACCTTCATGGGTGTAACACGTAAGTTTCATAGCAGCATCCATCTTGTGGTTAAATTTTTTTTAAAGAATATACTAGTATCATCTCAAAGCCTGTTCACGAACCAGATGTCACGCCCATGAGACCAAAATTATATTTTGACAATTACTCACCTATGGGGGGCAACATATTCAGCTGATGACATGTGGCACTTGATAAAACTAACTGGACGTAGGCTTACACTTCTCAAACAATTGTGAAATTTGCATGGGTTGCTCAGGGTATTTTAATGAAAACATCACACGTGACACATCAAACAGATGTCGGCTCCTCTCTAGAACTTTTCAATCAACATTGCCAACCGTGGTGCCAACACAGAGCTCAAACAGCCTCTGTCCATATACCACATCACCTGGCAGTTCTCAGGACACTCGTTCTCGAGTCTACCGACCTACTGAATCACTATTCACGCTGATACAAACCTATGTATGCAACAGGTATCCGCTTAACGATTGGTGACCTTTCACCAGCCGTGATCTCTTACTTGTTTGAGAAATGTAAGGTACCTGATATCACATTTTTCTCCTTTTGTCACAGATGCACAACATTGTCGCGTATTTACTTAATACGATTTATAGTCACAATACCCGATCAACAATACGACGCACTTCACTTTTATGATATGTAAGTGGAGACATACGCACCCTTGCTTTCCAATTAATTGTCGTACAGGTAGGTCAATCATCACACCGAGATTGGGCCCACTCTACAAGCCCGCGGAAGGTATCTTCCTCATATGCTGGTGCAAGCGACTCGCTGTTACGACACTCGATATCCAAAGCTTGAAGTCTTTCCATTTCTCTTGCCCGCGCTTGGGTAGTAGCGGTGTTCACAGGTCGGAATCTATCGTCATTGATTAGCACATCCTCGTGAAATGCAAAGTCAGGGTCTCTTTGCTGTCCTCCAGCTGATTTAGCTCTTGACAGTGCAACGAACAGCGCTCCTGGATTCCTAGCCTCAAATGCGTGCTTACCAGGATGTATAACGACATATCTGAAAGCTTCACCTTCACCAACGGTCATGCCCTGGCACTTGTGAATGGTCGTACCCCAAGCCAATCGTAGAGGAATCTGCACGCGTTTGCATCTACATAAGCACTCTGTAGACCTACTAATAGGTACAATGGGAACGACTTTAGGGTCATCCTCAATAAAGGTCGGGCCTCTATATCCATCAAATCGTACTAGTACATAATCGGGCTGTGGGGAGGGATCATCTGTAGGTCGTGTAATGAACCGAGTTTATAGAAGATGAAGGAGAGTGTAGGATGGTCGCGGAATAGTGTGTACTCCAAGACTATTGATAGAATTCTGTTTATTGATACTTAGGCTAAAGCTTAACTGTGATTACAAATGGGTGCGGCTTATCTAGTGTTGATTACAATGTCAATCATAATAATACAATGACTATTATTATTACATCTCCCTTCTCAAGAAATTTGATTTAAAAAGCGTGTTACGCAAATTAATAAAATATACAATGTTGGTGCTATTTACAAGCTATATTCCAAAAACTAGAATTAAAAAGAATATACTGAGAAAATGTCCAATAGTCTATGTTAATAAAAAAACAAAGTTAATCATCGTATCCATATCTAGTAGGTACATTGCGGGTCCTGCTTGATCGTCGAAGTTCAACTGGTTCCTTTGGTGTGTCAGGTTCATCAGTGGCAGTGTGGGAATCGGGTGTGTCGGGTTGCTCCTGTTCAGGCTGTTTTGTCTCATGGGGTGGCTCGTTGGTCTTTAGCAAATGTCGTCGGTTGCGTCTTAGTTCCTGGCCTGTCTCTGTCTGTATAATGTAGGATCGTGGAGTTCCAGCCTCTTGTTTAACAGTTGCTGGTATCCACTTGTTCTTGTTATAGACTCTTACTGCTTCGTTGGGTGCAAGGGGTAGTAGTGGTTTTGTGCCTCTGTTGTAATAACGTGCTTGTCTGTCTTGGCAGGCTTTTAGTTCTTCCTTTACCCTGGTAGCGATGCTAGGCATTAACAGTTCTTTGTTGATGGGTAGTTTTGTTCTGGTCATGCGGCTCATTAGTAATTGTGCTGGAGAGTAACTCATTCCGGTTATTGGGGTGTTGCGATATTCTAGTAAAGCGATGTAGGGATCATCAGATTTCTTTAAGATTCGCTTCAAAATCTGTACTGCCTTTTCGCTGCGTCCATTTGCTTGAGGAAAGCGAGGGCTGCATGTGGTTAGCTTGAATTCCCAGTCTTTTGCAAAATCCTTGAATTCTTTTGAGTTGTACGGTACATTATCTGCAACTAGCTCCTCAGGAATTCCGTGTCTTGCAAAGATTGACTTCAAGTGTGATTTTACTGTTGCGGTTGTTTTGTCACGCAATGGACAGGTTTCAATAAATTTAGAGTAGTAATCGACTACAACTAAATAGTCCTTTCCATTAAGTTCCATTAGGTCAGATCCAACTTTTTGCCAGGGACGTTCCGGTATTTCATGAGGTTGCATTGGTTCTTTGGCGTTCTTGTGCTGGTGTTCCATGCAAACTTTGCACTTGTTGACTTTCTCATAGATGTCACGCGACATACCAGGCCAATAAATTATGGCTCTAGCACGCGCTTTGCATTTCTCTATTCCGAGATGACTTTCGTGAATGAGATTCAGCATTGTATCCCGCATAGTTATGGGAATAATTAGTTGCTTTCCTTTGAAAAGTAGGCCTTCAGCCTCACTTAGTTCGTCCTTAATTGTCCAATAAGGTGCAATCATTGGTTTGACCTCTTTTTTGTGGTTGGGCCATCCCTTGATGATTTGTTTGCGTAACTCTTGTAGTGTCACGTCATCCGCAGTGGCTTGTTTTAGTTCTCTTAACCTTTCAGTAGTTGCCGGAATTTCTTTAACGAAGCTGTGAACGGAAATCTCAATATCCTCGTTGAGATCCTGTTGATCATTTGCGTTTTCCGATAAATATGCTCTCGACAACGTGTCTGCTATAAACATTTCCTTGCCCGGTACAAAACATACAGTGATGTTGTATTTCTGCAATCTGATTAACAGACAACTGAATACGTGGTGGTGCTTGAGATAGAGGCTTAGCCATAATCGCTTCAAGTGGCTTATGATCGCTGTGAACGATTATCTCATTTCCGTAAATGAACTGATGAAATCGCTCGCATGTGAACACAATGGCCAACAGTTCCTTTTCGATTTGAGCGTAGTGTTTCTCTGCATCTGTTAAAGATCTCGACGCATAAATTACAGGGTGTCCCTCCTGGATCAAACATCCTCCCATTCCATTTTGTGACGCGTCGCATTGGATAACTATTTCTTTCTCGATGTCAAAATAGCGTAATACAGGGCTATTTGTTAGCGCTTCCTTGACCTTTGTTAAGGCTTGTTCGTGTTCCTCATACCATACCCATTGTGCGTTTTTCTTCAGAAGTGACCGCAATGGTGCCGTGATTTCCGACATGTTGGAGATATATTGGGATAGGTAGTTTACCATGCCAAGTAATCGTTGAAGGTCTTGTTTTGTTTCCGGTTTCGGCATTTCCTTGATAGCCTTGATTTTCTCGGGGTCAGGTTTGAATCCTTCTGCTGTGACAATATTTCCGAGGTAGTTGACTTGACTAACCCTCAGCTGGATTTTATCCCGATTGAATTTGATTCCACGTTCCTTTGCGCGAATCAGTACTTGTTTTAGTGCCTTGTCGTGTTCCGCCTTGTCACGTCCCGCAACAATGATGTCATCATGGACTGCTAAAACTCCGGGAATGTCGCTGAAATTGTCGTCGACCATTTTCTGTGCCACGTCGGCAGCTACAGAAATCCCGAATGGCATTCGCAAGAAACGATATCTTCCAAATGGCGTGTTGAAAGTGCACAAGTATGAAGATTCTTCATCCAGTTTTTTGTGCCAATAGCAATTGCTCATGTCAATCACGGTGAAAACACGTTTCCCGTTCAATCTACTCGATAGTGTTTCTGCGGTTGGCGGCTTGTAGTGTTCCCTTTTGATGGCTTTGTTAAGTTCCTTAGGATCCAAACACAGACGTAGACTTCCGTTTTTCTTTTCTACGATAACTAAACTGTTTACCCAATCAGTCGCTTTTTGAACTTTGCTGACGACTCCCTGTTTCGTCAGTTTTTCTAGTGTATCCTTTAATTTCGGCATTAGACTGAGTGGTACTTTGCGTGGTGGATGAATTGTAGGTTGTGCATCTCCGTTTAGACTTATATGGTACTCGCCATCCACGAGTCCAAGTCCCTCAAAAACATCCTTGAATTGGTTCAAGATTTCGTCTCCTTTCTTGATTTCACTAACATTTTTGCCGACAGTTATCAGTTCCAGATTGCGGCATGTCTCTAAGCCAATCAGCGGCTTGGACTTGTCAGCTTTGACCACATAAAAATCGGCGGTTATCTCATTTCCGCGCCTTTTGACATCCATCTCGCATTTTCCTAGCACGGGTATTTGCATGCCTCCATAAGCTGTGAGTCTTGTCTTAGTACTCTTTAGTTGTGGCTTTTGTGGTAATGACGAAAATATTTCCTCTGACAACACGTTGCATTGTGCTCCGGTATCAACTTTGAATCTGATATCCTTGTTTCCCACGTTCAGGGTTACAAAGAGTTCATTGGCGTCGCTGTTTGTCGAATCGATTTCGCCAAGAAATAATTCGTCGATAGAGTCGTCGCTCTCAGTGTCGCTGTCCTTTTCCAAGTCGTGAACTTTCTTGGGCGGGACATCCTTCGTTTTGCACATGGGTGCAAAATGGTTTTTGCCCTTGCATTTGTAGCATTCTTGACCAAATGCTTTACATTCCTTTGGTTTGTGAGAGGAACCGCAACGTCCGCACGTTTTTCTGTCCTCTTTCTTAGTAGGCTTGCGGTGATTTTGCTGTTTTTGGTTTTTCCTCCCTGGGTATTTCTTGTTGAGGGCGGCTGCTTCAAGACTCGCACCATCTTTCAAATTCTCTATTTGTGTTTTGCTCGTCTCTGCTGCTCTGACAGTATTGATGGCAGCATTGAGTGTCAGTTCAGTGTTCCTGAGAAGTCGCTCCCTGATGCTGTCACTATCAATTCCGCAGACAATCCTGTCTTTTATAAGACTGTCTTGTAGTGCTCCAAATTCGCATGTCTTTGCTTTAGATCTCAGATCCGTCACGAATACATCTATTGGACGACCGTTTTGTGTGCAGGAGTTGAAGATGTATCTCTCATACGTCACATTCTTTTTCGGCGTGCAGTATGCTTCAAACTTCCTTATTATTGGGTCAAGTTTGTCCTTCTCACTCTCTGTGAAAGTGAAGGTATCGTACACTTCCAGCGCGTCTTCCCCAATCGTGTGCAGGAATATTGCGCATTTCGTAGCCTCTGGCTTCGAATCTGCCCCACTCGCCTTTGCGTAGAGGTTCCATCGCTGACTCCACTTTCGCCAGTTTTCGGCGATATTTCCTTCTAACTTCAGTGGTCCCATAGGTTTCATGTGTTCCATTTCGACTCACTTTCTGACACCATGTAATGAACCGAGTTTATAGAAGATGAAGGAGAGTGTAGGATGGTCGCGGAATAGTGTGTACTCCAAGACTATTGATAGAATTCTGTTTATTGATACTTAGGCTAAAGCTTAACTGTGATTACAAATGGGTGCGGCTTATCTAGTGTTGATTACAATGTCAATCATAATAATACAATGACTATTATTATTACAGGTCGAAGTCCATTCAAGAACACCAAATCCACAACTGTGCCGACTGCTCCGTTAAACAAGCATTCTTTTTCAAATTTGTGGATTAATTTCCCCTTATACCTTACTGATTTGAAGATTATAGCGGAGCTCCTGCGCGGGCCGAAGGCCCGCGCAAGCGGAGCACCATACCTAAGGAAATAACGTCTCGCATAACTATGGAGTTGATTTTCAAACGTCACGGGCTTTCTTGCTCATTTTGCTTACGTTATTGACGGCGCCAAGTCAAATGATTAGGGCGTTGAAATGGTATCGCCCAAAAGATTAATGTGTCCAAGTTTGGTTGCCGTAGGTTGTTCCCTTCTTGAGATATGAATTTTTTTGTTTCTTCCTGGTATTAAAGGTATAGCGTACGTCCGTCCGTCCGTCCGCCGTACGCGGAAACTCATGGGAACCCTGTGGTATACTAAGAAAATTAAAAAATATCGGGAAGGGATGGACCTCAGACAACCAAACTTGGATGAAGTTATCTAAGTGGCAAGGGGGGTGCAACTGCGTGGTCACGTGGTATGACGTCATCGATGACGTCATCATAGGAGAAAAATGATATATCTCAAGAAGGGATGAACCTCAGACAACCAAACTTGGGTGAAGTTATCTAAGTGGCAAGGGGGGTGCAACTGCATGGTCACGTGGTATGACGTCATTGATGACGTCATCATAGGAGAAAAATGATATATCTCAAGAAGGGATGGACCGTAGAAAACCAAACTTGGATGAAGTTATCTAAGTGGCAAGGGGGGTGCAACTGCGTGGTCACGTGGTATGACGTCATCGATGACGTCATCATAGGAGAAAAATGATATATCTCATGAAGGGATGAACCTCAGACAACCAAACTTGGGTGAAGTTATCTAAGTGGCAAGGGGGTGCATCTGCATGGTCACGCGGTATGACGTCATTGATGACGTCATCATAGGAGAAACATGATATATCTCAAGAAGGGATGAACTTCAGACAACCAAACTTGGGTGAAGTTATCTAAGTGGCAAGGGGGGTGCAACTGCATGGTCACGTGGTATGACGTCATTGATGACGTCATCAAACGTGAATAGGTTTACATCGTTGAAGGGATGAACCTTCGATAACCACACGGTGCAAGGCTATCTATTCATGTACAATGGCAACCTTTTTGTCTCGTTAAAAAAAATATGTAACCGGGAGCTCCGCTTTTAGCCAGTGGCTAAATCTATATATTCATCCCACCTAAACTGTTCCTGATATTTAATCGCATATCAGGTCAGTGTCCCGATACCGTAGAATATAGGGACAGTAGATCTTGTTCCTGATTGGCTGACGAACTCAAGTAGGATGATAATCTACTGTATCGGGTCACTGACCTGATATGCGATTAAATATAAGGAACAGTTTCATCTAAAACTCTTGTAGAAGACTTGAAAAATAGTTAAAACATCAATTATTTTAGTAAGATAATTAGAATAAATATAGCCTGGAGTTCGCGACTCAGGTAACTTAAGGCCTGGGCGGAAGCCCAATCCAAAATGGCGGACGTAAAACTGAGGGGGGTGGTCCATCTCTAAACCAATGCCTCTGAGTGATCCAAGCAATCTACATTTTGATACCTTTGGTCATTCTCAATCATTTTCACCAATGTTGGTCTCTATGGCAACAAATGTATGACCTCTGACCTTAAATTTAATTTCTAGGAAAATGGCGTCTGCATTCAATGGGGATAAGTGAAATCGTCCCCCAGAGTGCATTATAGTGTTTGTTATATAGTGTAGATTATTGATCCAACGAGGATGGCTGGAAATCTTTTTGGGATAGCTTTATTTGTGATGATGTAATATGATACCTCTCCTTTTCTTAAAATGTGGATAACTTGGACACCCATCCTCGTTGGAATGGTAATATACGCCCGACACTGGTCATAATAAGACCCATTGGGAAACCATTGGTATGACCCCCATCGAATGCAGAGACCTGAAAGAAAATTGTGCCTTTGTCACGCTCTTACAAGTCACGCAACCCGTTGACATGGTAACCAAATACATCAAATGAAACGTCTCACTGGGTGTACCAACCTTAACAAAAAAATTTTACAGAAGACATTTTGTATACCCTAGAGAATTTTTTTCAGTATTTTTCGATTTTTTTTGAAAAACACCCATGCCTTAATATACCTGAGGACGGCAAAAACTACAAAATGGTTTTCTGTCGCGACGGCGAAATGAACTTGGTATTTACAAAAACGCAATCGTTTTTAGCTGAGGACACATAAGTTTTTCTTTATTTGCATGTTTAGGTGGGATGATAAGTAAATAATCGGGCAAATTTGGTTTGATTCTGCAAAATATCAGAGCTCGTTTGGCCTCGCCAAAATACCAACCACGGCTCGACCAAACTCGCCTGATATTTTGCCGAATCAAACCAAATTTGCCCGATTATATATAAATAGCCCAGGTTCGAATTACGCTCCAATGATCACAAGACAAAAGCTTCAAATCGAGGCTCTCTTCAAGTTTTAATACATTTACAGTAATTTTAGAAGAGAGCCTCGACTTGAGGTTATTGTTTGTAGGCATTGGAGAGTAATTCGAACATTGCCTATTGGCATACGCGGCGGGTGATGAGAATGACTATCTAAAAAGCAGTGTCCACGATTCTGCAAAATATCAGAGCTCGTTTGGTCTCGCCAAAATAACAGCCACGGCTCGACCAAACTCGAACATGGCCTATTGGCATATGCGGGGTGATGGGAATGACTATCTAAAAAACAGTGTCCACGATTTTGTTTTAGTATTTGCTCCCATGACGCATCGCGGGCGTCACAGACACTTGTGACGGTGCAACCTTTTCTGAAATAGGTGTATATTGTTCTATTTATCTTTGCAAGGTTGAATATTTTGGGGCGTATTTAGATGCCAAATTTCAGCCTGTAGGTTCTTAAATAATAGGTTCTTATATGCGGGTTTTATACTGTAGTGGAGTCCCCTGACTCTAGTTGTTTTATGTGCCCTATTAGTAGGCACAGACAGATTCTGCTCAAAAATTCTTTAAAAGTTGCCGCAAAATACCCTCAAAAGTTGCTCAAATTTGAAAAAGTTGCTCACAGAATCAAAAAAGTTGCTCCCCAAAAAAGAGCATTTCTTCACGCTTGTCGCCTGATTTATTTAAAAAATGATAAAGAATCACTCAACTCAACATCTCCATATAAGATCAGGCAATTATATTCTAAACACCATATGACATAATTATACTAATCAATACGGTTGTTTAAAAAGAGACTCACTTGCCGCCATTCTGTTGGCTTAGTAAAAAAAAATTGAAAGTTTGTAGTATCAAACTCATGCAATAATAGCTGCTGCTACTATTTTTGAAAGAAACTATAAGGAAGCCCTTTTAGGTTATGTCACCTCAGCCCCATTTTCTCTAGCAATTTGAATAGGGTCTTTCGCCATTTTGCTTCTGCTCTATATTTGGAATGTGATACCCAACGAGACATCCATATCTTGAAGATACCTCTGAGCAGTGAGCACCCAAGGTGAAGAAAGTACTTTTTTATTATCTTTTTAGCAAGATTTTTCATTCTGTGTTTGATTTGAAATGGCAAATGTATCACAAATTGCCATTTTGTTGTAAAAATTCAATAGGAAATAGCGGAAATGCGAAGAAGTTGCTCATAGTTGAAAAAAGTTGCTCAGAATTGAAAAAGTTGCTCAAAATTGAAAAAGTTGCTCAAAAGTTGCCGAGCAGAATCTGTCTGTGCCTACCTATTAGTGACTCTAGTTGTTTTAGATACCCTGTTAGTGACTCTAGTTGTTTTATATGCCCTATTAGTGACTCTAGTTATTTTATATGCCCTATTAGTGACTCTAGTTGTTTTATATGCCCTATTAGTGACTCTAGTTGTTTTATATGCCCTATTAGTGACTCTAGTTGTTTTATAGCGGAGCTCCTTTGCGGCCGAAGGCCGCAGAGCGGAGCACCATACCTAAGAAAAAAGCGTCCAAATGATCGCAAATATAGCGCATGTATGATATCCCCACAGGGTACCCAAAGCATCACAGGTTGCAAAGGGATGCGAGTGAATTTTCGACGTCGAGGCATTTTCCCGCCATTTTCCCGTGATTTCTGTGAAGCCCTACGTCACAACTTGGCGTGACGTCACAACATGGCGCGACAGGGGGAGGGGTGGATGGCGCGCGCTCATGACGTCGCAACATGGCGGTATGGCAGTGAGGGGGGAGGGGTGGGTAGTCGGGGGGGGGATGCTGCTCACGTGACAGACTACAGGAAACCCAAACATCTTGACGAATCATTTGATAGAAAAATATCGACTGTACGCGACTACAGAACTGTGCTACGCAAATGATAATTTGTTTACAAAAAGCCAGGGAGTACAAGACAATGTCTGAGCCGTGTCTGAAGAAATCAGAAGAGTGTCTTCCTATCATCTAGAAGTCCAACCAATATTTTAGCGCCGAGTAGAATTGCAATATGGCTGTGCATTTCCTTGCGAAGTCATTCTTCATCTTCTCTCCATTTCTTTCACAAAGCCGAGGCGTTTTAATAACTGGGCAGTGACTTTTGTAAGAGTGAAATTAACTGGGAGAAGCCCTCATTTCCACTACGGCAGAAGCTGTGAAGGGACGGTTTTATTTGTAGAAATAATTAGCAACACAAGTCGGGTCTTCAATGGCGGTCGAGCAATTCGTGGTTCAAAATTTCTGGATAAAGCAGTGTTTATTGAAAGATGGCAGGACATTCACAGTTCCGAGGTTGTTTCTATACACAGAAAAAAAAAACTACTCGGGATGGAGGTAGGAGCTAAAAGTTAGTATACTGTGTTAGTAAACATCAAGCATTTATAACCTTTGAATCCTAGCTAGAAGGGCGGCTAGAACAAAGCCGGCGTGACATTGAAACGCGAACTTGTTTTAGCTTCAAAATAAAATATGCATTTGAGTTAATATGCGACCCCGAAAATCTCTAGAATTCCTTTAACTTTCTAATAAGGCTAACTATTGCTTGAGCCGTGTGTGTTGAGAAAAACATTAGGTTTCTGCACGCTCAGTGGCATTTCTCGAAATCAAAACAAAAACCACGAGGTAGCTAAAGAAAAGTGAGTTAAACAAACGCCTGTCACATACATAAAGACTAACATATTATCATTATTCTGATTCACAGATAAATAAGAACGCTGAAAAACGTACTGTATTGTATCGAGCGGCACACAAGAAACCTCTGCTCGCTGCTGATCCCTGCTGTTGCTGTACATTTGGCTGGCAGTCAAAACTACTTTACTTTACTTGAGAAGATGGCGATGGAGCCGTGTTCTCTTTGCTGCCTTGGATCCTCGGCAACAGAACAATGACTTATGGTACTGAAGTTGTTTACTTTAGCCTAGTTTCCATATAGTCTTATCTGTCTCATCTGTCTCGTATCTGTCTCATCAGTCGACCGTGAAACAATGAAAATTGGAATTCTCTATTTCATATCCTCTTATTTCATAGTGTACTTACTCTGTTGCTGTTGTCGTTATTGTTTATTTATTTATTTATTTTCTTTATTGTTTAGTTAATTATTCTCCTTTGTTTGTCTCTCCCTTAACTATAACTCCTATGAATTGTACATGACTATTATCTGCTTGACCACTGTTACCTAACTCGATTAGCTCTGCTATTTAGGTAACTGTGATCCTCTAATTACTTTAATTCATAACTTTTCTTGTACTGTATCCTGTTACTACAGAGGGCATTAAAGTATTGTTGTTGTTGTTGTTTCACGGTTGACTGATGAGACGTCAGATACGACAGATAAGACTTTATGGAAACTAGGCTTAAGGGTTTCTTGTGCACAGCAGAAGTTATTGAATTGGCACTGTCTACTATTTAGAGTGAATACATAAAACCTTATGATAATATGCTAGTTAGCTTCTTAGTAAAAAGATACCAGTAAGAACAATAGGAAAAAACAAAAATACAAATGTTTTTAGTATCATCCTTCATTAGCCTTGATGCATAATGCATGTCGAGACAGGTGGAATGAGGTGAGGCTGTAGGCCGAGCCTCATTACATCCTAGTGTGTGTGATATGTATTGTACCCTCTGATTGTTTTTTCTTGGTGGTAACCCATGTGTATGTTTGCATTTCACTGTGTAAAACAGTTAGGGACTGGTCATACATTAGAGGGGGAGGGGAGGGATGGTGCAAATGATAAAGGAAGGGTCATCATTTTTTACGCAAATGCTGTTAGGGTAATACAGGGCCGTAGTGATTATAGGGTCAGGGAGGCCTGTGCCCCCACAGTTTTTCCCCAGTAAGTTCCCCAAACATGCAGTAATTTCACATGCTGGGCTCTAAATTTCCAGCGTGCATCGTGCGCAAGAGAGTTTAAACTTTCCCTAAAAGCTGACTTAAAGCCCCACGCCAGCGGTCCGCCATGCAACGCGCGCCTTTGTTTATTTTTAGTATTCAGAACGAGGCTTGCCATTAGATTCACGCGTGGGGAGCACTTTCCCGCGCTTTGCGAGAGCTACTCCAGAAGCCAGCAGTTCGTAAACTGGACTTGCAAGCTTTGTAGTTTTAGCCTTAAAAATGTCAGAAGTCAGAAGAAACATCTATGGCTCTGCTTTAGAGTTAGAGGACTCGAACATAGTCGACGAAATGGAGGAGATGGAGGTAGGTTCATTCGCTTTCTTCCCACAAGAAGTGGTGCTCTGAGCCTGATAGAGAAACGTGCGTTTTTGAATTATCCTAGAGAATAACTTACTTACTTAAGTACTCTAAAATGCATTATTTTCAGGAAGAAATTGAAGAACCTGTCGCTGTTGCATCTAATGCAGATCAGGAGAAGTGTGGTTGCAAAGGAAAATGTGCCAGAAAAACGGGAAGAGGGGCCTGCAGATGCTTAGCCGCCAACTTACGTTGTGAGCCAAGTTGTAAATGCTCGGCCCAGAAATGCAAAAACAGACAAGTAAGAAGCCGGAATAATCTATTTATACTAGGAATCATGCATTGTGATGATCCATAAAACATTTAGAATGCAGTTGGAATGTACGTATTGCAAAAAACGTTTTAGAAAGAAAGTGATATTGTGATAGCAAGAGAAAAGCGAGGTTTCACTCATTTTTTATAAAACACTGCCTGGAATTTTCAGTCTTTTCAAACGGCTGAGAATATCATTAACTTATTAGATGTTTGCGAGTCAACCATCTATGTTCTTTTTGCAGTTAATCTTACAAGGAGTTGCAATTCGTTTCCAACCAGGCTTCTTTCTAAATTTCAGACTACCGAGGTCGAAAATGCTGCAGAAGTGCCAGAGGGAGATGGTGGAAGACGTTTTGAAAACGAAGTTCAGCGAGCTGAACAAGATATAGAGGTTTGGGAACTTCATATTCTATTTGTTTGAGGTCCACCGTTTAGTTTGGTTAAAAAATATACCTTTTTTCTCCGCTTTCCATACATACGGGACGCATTTTTTCACTAATAAAAAAATATTTTGATATTTCTCTGGCAAAAGAGCCTGTGCTTTTATTGGCTTGTTATATTGTTCTTGCGTAGCTAAATGTAATGTAAATTAGTTTCAATCGTTTCGTATTGGTTATATGAAAATAATTTGAGGCATTTCACTACGAGGAGAAATAAATATGCACTTTTCCACGCACGAACCACTACATATTCTATTTTTTCTCTTTTTACACAGGAATTTATTGGAGGGCTAGATAGCCAGAAGAAAGAGAAACTGTTGATCAAGCTGCTGAGCATGGGCAGGGGAAGTCTGGATTTTGCAAAGTATTTACTTGAAAGTTTAGATGATGGAGATGACGATCCCGAAAACCCACCGCCACCACCTCCCCAACCCCCACCCGGAGATGAGCCAGCCCCTCCTTGGTGTAGATGTGGCGTTTGTAATGAGAAGCCCACTGAAATAGAGAATATTTGCTGTAAGAGAACGAGATGTATTACCTCGTACAATGCATTCTTCAATATCTGCCTTGATATAGATATCCTTGAAGTGTGTATAAAGGCGAGGTGTGATATTCGAGCTGATGAGTTTAATTTCAGTGCTGAAAGTTTTCGGAAGGCAGCATATAGACAATATGCCCTGTGGACATTTGGGAAGCTAGGGAGGGAAATCGAAGAGTCCTCCCATCCTGTGTGGTCCGTATGATAAGGGCACAATATGAATCCCTTGATCGCAGATACATGGGCTTTAGAGCTCGTTAGAGCCACATAAACAGATGTTATACCAGCAATAAATCCCCACCCCATCACCACCACCACGAAGTTGGATATAATTGTTGAAATCTATTTTTATTTATTCATTTGATTTTTTGGGGGGGGGAGGAGGGGGGGGGGGGGGGTTGGGGTAAGATTGGCCTCCTTACCAGGCATTTTTTCAGTAAAATCATACATTTTGCATTTGGAAATTCCAGGAGTGTGTGTATAGGGAGGAGATAAACTTGCTAAAATTCCCTTTCTGGTGATGTTATGGAATTTTTTTCTGGAAAAACAATGACCTTTGTAGTGCTGCTTACTCAAGAGGGGCCAGCTGAGTTTATTTCCCAAGTAGACTGTAGCCATCTTCCAACTAATTTTCTAGTACTTTTTCCAGTTCATATCTTATGCTCTTATTCTCTAGTACTACTGACTCAGGATGGTCTGGATAAATTTGGCAGCACTGCAAAAATAATTGAATTCCTGTCACTCTCCTCAAGTGTTTCTGCAATATGTACCAAACAGAAAAGAGTGGGAGTATGTGTGTATGTGCAGAAATAGCTGTAAGGAATGGGAGATTGCATTTTCACGAAATATTAATCCATTTTTTTGGAATCAGACATTTGATATACAAATCTTGTCAACAAA
Source organism: Scolanthus callimorphus (assembly GCA_033964015.1). Classification (NCBI taxonomy): domain Eukaryota; kingdom Metazoa; phylum Cnidaria; class Anthozoa; order Actiniaria; family Edwardsiidae; genus Scolanthus; species Scolanthus callimorphus. Next base: position 3,036,059 of record CM066912.1, on the reverse strand, counting down.
CAGTTTTATTTATTTACTTATACATGTATATTTAAACTATTTGTAAATCCGTTGTATCTGTATTCCAGTACCTAGATAAAAACGTTTTCAACAAATGACCATTAGTTCTTAATTCATTTCAATATCAGTAGAAACACATGGGGCATCTCAATTAGAAAACATAAACGCAGCTCTTGTGTAATTCACAAGCATTATCCCAGTAATATTTATGACCAATGCCAGAACATTGTTGCTAATACATCACATGTGTATCAAATGTGATAATAATAATATTACTATTATTTACTATTATTCTATGAAGTCAATAGATGAAATCTTGTTGCCACCCAATTCAAATCACCTGACAATTCAGATCATGATTGGGTCTATTCGGCAATTTCCATAATATACAGTTTGCCCCTCCCTCCAACAGTTAGCTGACTTACAAATTAGCTGAAATAGAAACAGTATTATTTGTCTACTGAATTGGGGGGGGGGGGGGGGCAAAGTGCATTATGGATAATGTGGAATTGGTGAATTAGAGTTATTTCATATACCCAAAAACATTTTGCCCTGAGTTACCTGGGCAAAGGGGAGTCTAAAAAAATGTGCATTTCCAGAAAAAATCCATTAACCCACCATGGAGGGAATGCACTAAAAAATATCACAAAAAGGGGGACCGCAGCCACCCCCTAAATCTGCCCCTAACACTGTTTTTTTGAAGGTAAAAAAAGTTTTAACCAGGTTCAATACTGAACAAAACTATCAAGTTATCATGACAATTTATTTGGAAATGGCAATCATATACACCTATTTCAGAAAAGGTTGTACCATTACAGTCGTTGTACCTGGCTGTGCGCCATGGGATAACTTAAGAAGTTGGAAATTCTCTTCATTAATCCATTACAAAATTTATTGTGAGTAATGTATTGTACAGTCATTTGACATAAACAAGGTAAAAATTTATGTTTTATTTATCCTAAAACCAGCATCCATGATTCTGTTTTGGTTACCTATTTGCTCCCATGATGCATCATGATGTTTGTGATGGTACAAGCTTTTCTGAAATGGGTGTATACTTGAATGATCAAAAAGGAAGACTCGGTTGGAATGTCAAGTTTTCTTTTTCATATCAAAACGAGTTGGAGCTCTACGAAGTTCAGCTGTTGGGAGAGGTGCAATCATACCAATAGTGGGAGCAATTTGTTTGGGATCAAATCCTTCACTACTCCTTTTTTGTGTAAAGCTGCCATCAAAGACTTTCCTTGCATCCAGCATTCTTGCTACTAGATATGGAAAATACTTGTATTCTTTCTCTTCCTTGACGACCTCAGCATGGTATCGTTTTGTCCTCTTCGAAAACTTCCTGTGTAACAGGATCTCGCCATCCTTCCCCCTTTTTGGTTTTCTGAAAAGGTGAAGATTATGGTCTATTGCAGCCAGTAGGATTCGCATGATAAAGTATGGATACCTAAAAATAAATCAACAAAAAAGCAATACCTATTATGACTAGTAGTTTCTGATAGCAGAAAGTGAGTGTTTGGGTAATCAAGGCTAATAATGAGTTAGGAGTGACAAAGCCTTATTCTTGACCTCAATCAGTGCAGCAAATTATTGTCACATGGGATTCTGGGAAGAAACAGTGTACCAGATATACATGTATCACATCACTGGAGGAAAACCTTGGGTTGGTAGGTTTTTTTATTCTCTTACAGCCTGTTTGGTTAGAGATCAGTGGTCGAGTAAAATGGATGCAAATTCCAGCCCTGACAGCAGGGGCGGTTCCAAGAATTTCAGAAAGGGGGAGGGGGGGAGGATAGATAGTGAAAACATAGGACGAAAATTTTCTATTTTCTTGTAGCAAATACACTAAATGTATGGTAATATCACCAGAGAAAAGTGGGCCATGGCACCCTCAACGCTTTCTAAATCCACCCCTGGCCAGAGTGAAAACGTGCTGCTATGTTATTCAATCTACTCAATTAGTGCTAGTGGTGCTGCCTCTGTAAATAATCCCCACATTCCAATCCCTCTTAATACTTACTCAAATGCTGATCTTTTTGGGGCGTACTTTGTCATCATACTGTTGAAGTTCTCAAGTTCACCTGTATGCCTATTAAACACAAAGGAAGCTATAATTGAAATTACAGCTAAAAAGATTTTGTAGTTATGATCGCCAGTGAAGAACTGCTGCATTATAATAAAAAGCCAAAAATTAGTATATAATAATTATTATAGTCATTTATTATCAATCAGAACATCAATGCACTGCCCAAATATGGTCATTAAAACTCCATTGCATGATGTATATCCTGCGATATCTGTCATGTAAGGGAAATTCGATGTGTTGAGCAAGAGTAGTTAATCTTTTCTCGGATGTCATCTTTGCATGATTTTGCAGAATATCGCCTGGTATAGCCAACTCTTGATTATCCCCCTCATCGGCCAAGTAAAAGATGATATTACTCTGTGCAATCTTGCAGGATAATCATTAAGTAGACAAAGGGCATATTATCATACTCTTATTAATTAAGTTTTGGTACCCTCATATTCATCAATTTGATGTTGACTTTTACAGTATTTTGACTCACCGAAACCTCACATAAAAGTGGAGACTCTTCATCCATTTGTCATCAAGGACAATTTTCCTAAGACCAGCCATTGATTTGGAGTTCTTTGCAAGTGGTTTTTTAGATGATTCTGTCTCGACATGGGTTCCATGGCTGCACTCAGACTCCACCCAGGAATGTTCCCCGCATACATGATGAAGAACACCTTGCCATAGATCCTGTTTCAGTAATCAGAATGTTGAAATGTTGTGTGTTACAATTTCTTAAAGGGCCAAGATTGTGTGTTACCTGACTGGGGCGTAGCTTATCATCATTTGCAGCATAGAACTACACTAAGCAGAATAATTTGATTGTTCAGGCTCCAGATTCAAACTGACTTGAATGATAACTTTAGAGAAAAAGTATTACTGTACCAAAAATGCAATGGAAATGGTGACATTGGTCAGATTAAATGTCTAGATGAAATTCCTGGATCTACACCTTGTATGGCACAGCAAATAAATGCACATGCCGCAAGAATACAGTAATTCAGCTCACCTTGAGTTTTTCAGCACTTCCATCAGCCACTTGACAACAGTACCAAAAATGGTTTATAATTGGTTCAATCCATTCTTTGAGGTCCTCACAACCTTTCACTCTTGCTGCCTGAATAATGAATGATAATATACTGTTACAAAAAGTATATTTTCTTCTAGTTTTGTGTGAGCATCAATTATAACCAGCAGTAGCACTACATACAAATTGCACTGCAATTTTGATAAAATTTGACTTGCAGCAGAAACACTCAAAGAACAAATACTGTAGCACCATGATCTGACACACATAATGGGCAATTCCAGAAAATAAAGGTACCCCCCACACGGGCGGCATTTGGAAATTCCGATGGGATGGGGGGGGGGGGGGGGGGGGGTAAACCATTTTGGAAATTCTGGATGCATGGGGGGGTCAAAAACTAGTGCCGCCCGTGGGGAGGGTACCTTTATTTTCTGGAATTGCCCAATGTTTACACCTCACACATAATGTTAAAGAATATAGGCCAAGTCAAAGTGTTTACAAGAGGAAATGCCTGGAGATTTAGTCACTGTACAGGCCTTAATAAGGCTTCATAGGGTGTGACAATTCGCTTAGAAAATGAACATTATAATACTGTTTTTGGGACTTTAGGGTAGTGTTGGGACTAACTCCTGTCCTCATTGCTAAAACATTAACATACACCAGGGTTGGTAAGCTTTCTGAATGACAAAAATACAGGATTTCCAGGAAGACTTGAGTTATTTTTCCAGGAGTTATCAAGAAGTTTTTGTTCGATAGAAATGCTGCCCCCCCCCCCCCCCCCGAAAAAAAATACATGATAAGTCTGGGGGATGTCATACTTTGCAGCCCAAAATCAAATCATGAAATTATGAAACTGACTGATTCAACCACATTTGAGTGCAAACATTTTTTCAGGAGTTTCCTTAAAAATCCAGGAATTTCAAGGTATTTCCAGGAATGAAATGAAAATCCAGGATTTCCAGGACGCATAGGAACCCTGATACACAAACCTGATGCAAACACTTGCTAAGTTTTTCGACTTATGCCATATGTCGAGGGAGTGGAAGAATTCTATAAGCTGTGCATGGACATCTGAAATAAATGAGGTCAAACAACGTCATCAATGACTAGTCCCTGACCAGCACAGGGTTATCATTGCAAGTGACCGATGTACGCATTGCCTGATTGCATTTTTAAACCACACGGGGGGTGGGGGGTGGGAGAGTTGAGGACCTCCCTTAAAAATACCCCCTTCCCTGGAATTTCCATTTCTGAAGCAGACCCCCTCCCCTGGAATTTCTATTTTTTATTGCAAAATACCCCAGCTTTTTTACTCCACCCCCTGGAATTCCCAGTCTCCAGAAACACACCCTTCCGTGGAATTTCCAGAGTCCAACACAACTTCCTGGAAAATTTTCTGTACAGTAGGTCCTCAACCCCTGGTGTGGTTTAACAATGCAATCAGCCATCTTAGTAGTTGGACAATGCCTCAGTTTTCCTTTTCAAATCTCTCAAACCAAAGATATTCTGAAAGTTTGGGAGTTTGCAATTATTTGGAGGCCTCTAAAGTTGCATATATTATTGTCCAAGCCTCACACAAGGTCTATAAAAATAAGAAACTTTAGAAGCCTATAACTTAGCCCCCAATTATTGCAATACTCCAAAATTAACAGGATTTCTTAGTTTTGGGGTATTCTAGCTTGGGCATATAAAATTTAGCAGAACATTTTCCTGTAAGCCACAAAGCCGCAAGCGAGCATGGTCCTGTAGGTAGGGCTTTTCAGGCTACTAATTTGATTGCGTCATTTTCCCCCCACCCTTGGATGGTCCTGTATTAGGGCATTTTTCTACTCATTTCATTGAATTATTCCCCCTCCCCTCCTTGTACTGGCACTGTACCGGTAGCTGTATGGCATTTCTACTTATTTCATTGAATTCTTTTCCTCACTACTGGGAATACAAATTAAAACATCAGGTATCATCACAATACAAAGTATGAAATTAGTTAACAGTTTGCACCATGAAAACGTATAAAACATTAATTTTTAACTCTTGTAAAACAAAAAGCGATGATTTCAGTTGTACCTTTCAAATCTCTGATGAGCTTGATTACTGTAGTTGAAGCATCGGTTACTAACTCCCCAAGATTAAATTCCATTATCAGCCTTTCAATCAACCTGCGAAGAGCTTCCTTTTCCATTGCAGTTGAGTTGCCACCGGTCTCACGCTTATCAACCACTTCAAGATCAATTATGACCTTTGTAAAATGCTCCATGATAGTGTACACACAATATCTAGCACTATGTCCCGGAGAATCATTCCGTCCATCTCCAGCAACACACAGATCTTTATATTTACCCAGGATTTCCTTTATAATCTTCTTCATGCTGTCCCATACATCTTGAACAACTGGTAATACACAGTGTTTCTGGAAATTACCAAACGATGTACTTCCTATGATTTTCAGGTTCAGTGCCTTGCACAAAAGCAAGAATTTAGCATAATTATTCCCAGAAATAGCAATAGCAATGGCCAACAGACAATCGTTCAAGAAGATGTTTGAGTTTCCTTTTCTCGTCAACACTTCTGATGACTCCCATTTCCCAAAATGTCTGTTACTGCAATGCCACCGGATTTCTATGCAGCTGCTATGGGGATGTGAAGAGTATTCACGCGTAAGACCGCAGAGTACTCCATTCACTGTGAATGTGCAGGTTTTTCCTGCTAGTTCAATCAGCTTCTCCACACTGACAATTAACCTCAGCCTGCTGGGAGGTCTACAAGATCTTGCAATCCTTTCACCTCTGTCAAATCTACAAATGTTTCTCCAGATCTTGTAAAACAGTTTCCTTGTTGGGCTCAACAGTATTGTTCACATTTTCAACCCGCTCTTCTTGTCTTTCTCTTAAACCACTGGTGGCATTATTAGTTGGCAGTTGCTCTTCATTTTCATTTTCCTCATTTTCTTTGTTGGTGACATTATCAACTGATAACAGATCCTCACTTTCTATAATCTGATCTAGCTTTTCATCTTCTATTACAGTCAACGTTAGTTCATCATTACCAACTAACAGAGCTTCCTCTGTCTCCAAGCAATCATCTAGTGCAATGTCAACATCCTGTCTGCAATGTGAATAAAACAAACACTTTTAGGATACAAAATCAAAGTAGATTTCACTTTTGTTGTCTTTTGCTTCCCATTTCAGAAGGGAAGGGATTCAGAAATTCCAAAGGGTGGAGGAGTCAAATGTATTTCCCATACAATCACCATTTATCAATATATCATTTGAAATCTCTGGGGGGGGGGGGGGGGGGGGGTCTCCCAAATAAGAGTGATAGGGGTGCTTGTCTTGTCTTGGTGCTCATCAATACATCTGAAAATATACCCTAAAAAATACCAGGACATTAAAAATACACCCCTGAAAAACACCTTATAAAACAAAATGACCCCTAAAAAATACCTTTTTGTTATTGTGGCATGGCTGATGACAGACTGCTTTATGAAACAAGCTTGTTTTTAGAGCTATACATGAATAAAGAAAGCCAGAAAACATTTTGCTTGGTTTGTGACCCTTTCATTCATTTACGTACCCCTAAAAATACCATTTATTAGCGAAAGCCACAATGTTTCTCCAATACCCCCATAAAATATACATGAGAGTCGATTTTGAACCCTAAAAAATGTGACGAGCACCGCCATCAACTTGACATGTGAAGGAAATCCCCCCCTCCCCCTCAGGCAAAAATCACATCAAAAAACACAAAATGGCATATGCCAAGGTATCAAAATAGGAAATACTAGGCTAATATAACTTTTTCATATTTTTTATGAAGTTTTCGAGTTGACAGACTTTACTTATTTTGCCTGCAGAAACCAAAACTTTACCTAAACAATCCAATGTCCTCATCTGTTGCATAGCTCTCATCATCATCATCATTATCATCACTGTCCACACATATCACATCCAATATTGAACTCATCCTGAAAGAAAATACATTATTTAATAAGTATAAGAATATCAGGGGTTCAATAGAAGGCAGCAACTTGCTGTGAATGGCCAAAACAGTTACCGGGAAGTCTACTGCCTCAACAGCGGCTGCTTTTGCTGTTTTGAATGAAGAAACCAAAACTCCAACAAAAGCAATAATAACATTCTCTCTTTTGAGTTATTTCATATTACTATTGGGCTCACACTGATGTAACTTTATTTACATGTGCCAATAAAGTCTGTCTGTCTGTAACTCTGGTGATGCAAAGCTTGATCCACTGTTATTCTGGATTACTAATTGCTCTAAGGATATCAAATGTCTTGTCTTAGCAAAAGTGATTTAGCATAGTAGAGATGAGCACTTACATTTCACTAATTTTGTCCTCCACATCGCTGTCTTCAATCTCCACATCATCCACATCACCCTCACTGTCTGTATCACTCTCTGTATCTCCTTCCACCTCCTTATCAATATCTTTTAATACAGAAAAGGGGTTTCCCTTTACACTATTAAAGCGGGGATTTGCATCCAACAGGAGCTTAGACATTGAGCCTGTTACATCAACGTCCCTAAGAAAAAAAAAATACCAAACAATTAAAATTTAGCTGTTTCCAAGCTAGGACTTCATGTGGCAGTCAGGCAAAAAATAGGAAACAATTTGATTGCAATAGACTATAATCTGGTAATTATTTACTCATCTTCCGAAATTAGAGGGAAATAACAGAACTCAGAAGACTAGGAATTCATTTATTTAGTTCAGTAGCTAACTATTTGTTCTTCCTTTTATAACATCAAAGAAATGTAAATGTTTTGAAATGACCTTGAATGCCTCTGATCAATCAATTACACGGGTCTATCCTTTCTTGATTTATATACATACCTACAGAAAGTATGAATCAGAAAACATGAATCAGAAAAGACAATGAGGAGATATAAATACATACATGTCCGCGTTCGACGGCGAAGGTTCTTGCAGTTGCAGGAGTTTTCTTTCCTTTTTATTGGTGTTGAAAAATACCTTGGCAACAACGGTCCCGGGATGATTCTGTTGGACAATATAAGAGCAATTAGCATTGATTGAATTCGATTCATAAGATTGTTTAGATTGCCAAAATGTTCATGAGATTGATCACACTGACAGTCTACGAGCAAAACGAATTGCGAAGAAATACCCACGCCGGGACTTGAGGAATACAAAGAAAAGATTAGCACTACATTTCAGAAGAAGAACAGAACAGGAGATTGAGAGAACCGAATAGGAAGTAAGCTTACATGTAGTAACAAATCTTATAAGTTTATACTTACTCTTCGTCTTCTGTCGTAACTCGATCGGTGGCTCGATGCAGCAAGTACTCGGCGAAGAGGCTGTCTGTTTTTCTGTTGAATCCCAGATCAGCTTTCCTCTGTCTCCAGAGCTCAAACACTGAAGATCTCATCCTTATATATCTCACTGTGCCAGGCAAACGAGGCCTGCCTCCGCGATTCTTTGGTCGTTCCGCCATCTTGGATATTACAAACCGAACTTCCAACAAAAAAACGTTATCGGTTCATGATATTATAAGAAGAATAGTACGACTACGTCCTAGACTTTTAAAATTGAAAGAAAACAAACGATGATAGAAGATTGAAGTGGATTGACGATCAGAACAGCGAAGGATAGCGAAGAAGAGGTTTTCAACTACGCGAAACCTAAAGCGGCGAACTACCGCTGAGCGATCGCGGGCGAAGGGCTGGCATGGGCTTTAAGTTGTTTATATGTTGTCTCCCCCCCCCCCCCCTCTCCCCCCTGCTAGTTTTTTAGTGTTTGGAGACTAATGCTACAGCTGAACTACACTGAACTTGGCAAGATAGTTATTATCTGGGATTTTAGCAACATAATGTACAGATCTATGTTAAACATAAATACACACATAAGAGAAATTATAAAATTCTGACTCTACCAATATTTCAACTGTACAAGATACTCTAATAGTATCACTCTGCCCTACTTTATCTGTCCAAAAAATATTGGTCAGAATTTTAAAATTATCTTGTGTGTATTTATTATTAATTGAGAAATAGTCTGTTGAAGTTTAGGATATTTGTGAGTATTTTATGTAAAACATACGTACAGATGAAGTAACTTTCGGATTCTTTTTCCCTAAACAAAAGACATAATCGAATCTTGCACTGATATTATTACATGAAAATGGATTTTAGAAAGTAATAAAAATGTCTTTTTAGCAATATCTAGATTCAGTGAATGATGGGGGAGGGTCACCATTAATTATGTCATTAATTATGGGAGGGCCAACATTTTCCTGCATCTTGTCAGGGGAGGGTTTCCAAAAAACATGTAGACCAAAATCGAAATGCACCAGCCCTTCTCAAGTGTATTAAGGCCTGGGTCAGCCCAGAAAATCGACAAAATTACAAAATTTCAAATATCTTTTCTAATCATTAATGATGGAGCATGAAATTTTCAGGATAGTTAACATTCATCGAGTGAAATGTTTTAGTATGGAATTTCGGCTGATACACTCGTCACGTGACCAGTCACGTGACGTTTTCACTTTTCAAAGTTTAAACATTTCTCTGGTGGTGAGTTTCACTCCTTTTTGAAAAGTTACTAGCTAATAATATTTCTCTCTCTGCGTTCTACATAGTGACGTTTTTACATGTGGAAAACGTTTGCTCCTCTAAGGTGCTTTAAAGGGCTGATATATTAATTAGGTCACGTGACCTGATTCCGACCCTTATATCTCGTTAACAGTAAATAATAGTTCAGCAGCCAAAACGGTACGATGTTTCTATTGCTGAGATCTATCCATTTTCACCAAAGCTGTATTGTAAAGATGTTTTCTCCATCACCGGAAAAGCAATTTACTGTTTTGTCACGTGACATACCTTGTGACGTCAGTCCGTACTAAGTTATAGCACCAAAATATTAAGTTTGGTCCAGTTTATCACTGTGCCAAAAATTAGCCTGCCTAAAATAGATTAAAGCAATTTAAGGCACATTTTGCGTTTTTGGGGGCTAGCCCCAAGCCCATTTCGAATCCCAGGCCTTAATGTGCTTGAGTTCCACCTCTAATTTATGACCAGTCCCTTAGTTGTAATTGCACAGTGCACACACAGTTTGGTTTAGACATAGCTTTTCATACCCTTGTCCCAGGGTGAAGTTTTCCGTGTTTTCGAACCAAAGTTTGAAGTCGTATTTGGGTTATATTTCAATGGTAGTTTGTTTATACTTGCTGCAGGTCGACCTCATAAGATGCTCTGTTTCTTGCTGAAACTTCACCCTGGGGACACTGACTAGGATTCTCAGTTCTATCAATCAAAGGCGGACCTTCAGGGCCTCCTATCATTGGATGATGAATTTAGCGCCTTCTCATTGGCAGCTGGATTAGTTCCGGAACAAGATCGTGTCAATCATCTCCCCTTGAATAATACAATGTCATTCCGGAACTAAACCTGCTGCCAATGAGAAGGCGCGAAATGCGTCATCCAATGATAGGAGGCCCCCAAAGCCCCACCTGACGTTTTTGATTGATAGAACTGAGAATCCTAGTGAGTGTCCCAGGTGAAGTTTCAACAAGAAACAGAGCAAGACTAGAATCACTGAGGCAAAACGAACTACCATTGAAATCACCCAAATACGACTTCAACTTGGTTCGAAAACACGGAAATTTCACCCTGGGACCAGGGTAAGCTTTTCATGACTATTTATGCAATTAAAAATGGTATAACTTTCATTGAGTTGAACCCCTATTAGTTATACCCATGGGAATTGATTTTGTTTTGATTAATTGCTCTAGATTTCCATGAACTGATGGAAGATTCCTCATATGAATCTCCATCTTCATAATCCATAATCTTATTGTTATGTGTAATGCATGGTACATAGACATAGATAGTACTGACTGTGTGTGGTTCCAGAAAATATCCCCCCCTCCACGGAAGGGATTGGAAATGCCAGGGGTCAACTATCCTGACTTTTTCCATACAAATACTGTATTTTATTTTATTTTATTTATTTATTTATTTATTTTTTTTTGGGGGGGGGGGGGGGGGGGGTACTTTTCAACACCATTCCATGGGAGGGGGATGGATATTTTCTGGAAGGTCCACACAATGCCAGATTATCAAATACTCGTCTCCCATGGTGGGTTTTGCACACATGGAAGGTAGCTTTTTTTATTTCAAGGGGGTGGGGGAGAGGACTCGGGAATTTCAGCACTGTTTTCAATAAAGTGTTGGCCCTCCCTTGCATTTTTAGGGAAAACATCTTGCCCCCCATCTGCAGGGGTCTAGGAAAGGTGCAAACCTCCCCTCAGCTTGGTATTTGTTTTGTTCCAAGGCTTCTGAGAAGACTATGCATCATGAAAAAAGTGTATATATAAAATAGTAGTTTAAGTTATGAACTAGGAGGTATTAAATGGACAATTAATTAAATGGAAAGTAACATGTAAGAGAATGGTGTGCCCTCCCTTGAAAAGCTTTCATATAGGTATGGCCCTACCCTTGTGCCTCCCTACCCCCACTCCCCACCACTCAAGAAAAAAACGTTCCTTCCCTTACAATTGGAATTTGCAATAAATTTTACACAGAAATTCAGTCAAAATACCAAAATTGACAACCAACTACAGTATTCTGAATTTCTCTGCTTATTCATGTTGGGTATTTTCTGGGGTGACACATTTTAATAAAAATACACTGAACATGTAATAATATGGTACATGTATGGTATGTATATGTTGACATATTAAAACAGCTCATGACAAAGAAAAGCTTTTCTCTTGATTACACTGTTGCACCGTTAGAATTATTCCATTGTGAGGGGCTAGTACCTAAATTTTTTTAGCTTTCTTTCGTGCTTATTTTCATCTGTATCTCTGTATACTGCACATATTTAGAGACATTTTTTCTGAAAAGATTATTATAGTGACAAACCATGTACACAACCGGGAGGTCCGCTTTTAGCCAGTGGCTAAATCTATATATTATTTTCTTCATAATTTTTGTATGTACTAAATGTATGATTCCAGAAATTTTCCATACCTCTCCCATGGGAGGAGATGCAATGAGTCTCCCCCCCCCCCCCCACACACACATTTCCTCTTTAATTTCCATACAAAATACAGTAAGCTAATTGTATGGAAAATATAGGAAAATTGAGCCAACAACACCGATCTGGAGTTTCCAATCCCTTCTGTGGACAGGGTATGGATATTTTCTGGAATCACACAATTAATCAGAATACATTTTTGTTTTAATGTTAACAAATCTCTGTGAACAACTCAAACTTTCCGTACTTTTGACAGTACTTGTCTGCCTTACAGTGTCAGAGTACATGTAAGGTCTATCAAACTTTTCTTTTTCTCTTCACTGCTCATTATTAAATTTAATTAACTTAAGCTAACTTATGAAATTAAATTTTTTGTTTACTTTTTGCAAATAAGAGATAGCGGTTTGAATTCTTATTCCACCATCGGCACTGCCACTTGCCTATTGAAAATAACAAGGACAATTCTAAAATACTTACAGATTCAAATTCCCCATGTCCTGAATCGTCAAAATAATCATGAGAAAAGTATGCATCACTGAAGACGTGCAAGAAATATGATTCACTTGACACTTGACCAAATCCTACTAAATTGTTATCCCAGAAAGCCCCGAGTGCCCGGTTTTATAGCCGCTGACCAAACAAAACTGTGTCCAACCTCGTTCCCAGGGTCTTCTGGGTAATTTTCAAGATGGCGGGTTCACTCGACGTATACATTATTTTTATACGTCTTGCTGCCAACGAAAATCAAAACTGCTCCTTTTTTTCAAGGACAAGTAAAGCAATGCAAAACATAGAACATACTATGTGGGTTGCAGTTATCGTGTCGATAAAAGGTGAGTAATTATTTAGTTGAAATGTTTCTGATTCTGGTTGCTGTCCATAAAGCTCAACTTTTAAGTAAGTTAGTTAAGTTAACTGTTTAAAATCCTGAAATTAAAGAACCTGTTAGGTTTGTACATTAAACTCAAGTCGGTCTTATTTGATAACATTTTGTTGAAACAACCGTGACATATAGCCCCTTTAAGACGTAAGCACGTCGGGCTGTAGAGGCCCCGAATTGTTTCATCTTGTGCTCTACTCGTGACTGTTTATCCAATCGTCGCACGATTTGGCATGTGAATAGTACTCATCAATCTAAAGAAAACTGTCATTTTAATTTTTTTGAATTAACGGGTTTTGGCCGGAGAATGACGTCATCAAAACGGTAGAAAAATTTGAAATTGCTTACTCCAACGTTTTTAGTGGCTCCTTTGAAAGAGCACGAAAAGATTAGTCCAAAACCGAAAACATTTTTGACATAGCTCTTTTGGCTGTGAAGATATTAATTTTTGAATTTTGAAATAACCGCCACTTTTTCTATTTTAGTAACATAATTCAAACTTTAAAAATATATAACTCCACAACCAAAATAGCTATGTCCAAAATGTTTACGGTTTTCGACTAGTCTTTGCAAGATCTTTCAAATGAGCTCCCAAGAAAGACTGAGTCCGCAATTTCAATTTTTTTGCTGCTTTGGTGACGTCATTTTCCCACCAAAAACCGTTAATTCAAAAAATCTAAAATGACAGTTTTGTTTAGTTTTATGAGTTCTATTCACATGCCAAATTGTGTGATGTTTGGATAAAAACTCACGAGTGGAGCACAAGATGAAACAATTCGGGGCCTCTACAGCCCGACGTGAAGCAACTCCGCAGCTGCTTTCAAGTCCCTGCTGCCTTAGGCAACAACATGAACACTAGCAATCTTCTATTACATTATGTATATGTTTTTGATTTTATTTATTTTTCGTAATTTTTAACTTGGTGTATAGCAATTTAGCTTGGAAGTTGGAAGTTGGAAGGTTGGAAGTGCTAGAAATCGGTGCGCAGTACTTTCCTCCACTAAGTATGCAGAGTTTCCTGTCGGTGTGATAACCTGGATAGAATCATTTGTTGCAAATACCTGACGCACCAGTCTTTGTAAGCACTTGATGACGTATGACTTACCAGTCCCGCCCGTCCCAGACACAATTAGACGAAGAGGTTGATACACATCTGATTCTTCTATGAAGTTCTTCAGAGTGAACAAAACTAGACCTGCAATATATCTCAGGTCTGTTTTTCATTTAGAGTGGAAGGGCTGACATCTGGCAGGTCCACTTCTTCCTCGTCTCTATTGCTATTCTCGTCATCTTTCATGTGCTGCTCAAGCCACTTTGTTGGGTCGTGTTCAGCAGGTATTTCGATGGAAGTGTTGCTCCAATCATTTTGTTCTCCTACATCGTCGTATTGGAAATCTCTCTCAACTCCCTCGAATGATCTATTCGGGCCTGCATAAACATCTACCCAGTCTGGTTGTTCTTCTGCTTCATCTGCATTCCGTTCTTCTTCCCCTTCTACGAATGGTTCTTCTCGTGGGCGTTCTGCAAGCTGTTGGGCCTTCCACACTGCTGCTTTGACGAACGTTGGACATTGCTCAGTAATAGAAAATTCTTCAAAGCGATTGATCCAAGACTGGCCATCTCTCCGTAAATCATGATTGCTGAACCAGCTTGGTGAATGCAAGAGAATCATTGTTCGACAATAGTCTTCATTAAGTGGCCATGTTGCATGTGTAGCGCCACCACTTACAACTGGAACCTTTCCATCTCTTGATGCATACTCATACCATGTACACTGTTCCTCGCGTGGCCTTGCTAAGTATTTATCCAGCGGAGTACTCTTTGTTGCAGTGTCACCATTTCGCTCTAGACGTCTCGATCCTGTAAGTGAAAGATAGCTAAACTGTCGGCTGCAGTGATAAAGCTTCAATTTACTCCCGTTTAGTTCAAAGGAAGCCTCTGGGCCACTAACATCTCGCCTTCCCACGGTCTTCATCAATAGCTTTGCACAGATAGATCGTCCAGATACCTCATCAGCCGCCTCGGTTGTGCTTAACATATCATTGAATAGGTCAACTGTTGCACCGGTTGGCTCATTGTCCTTGCATGCATAGCCACATACATAGTCAATCACAGCGATGATTTCGTCTGCACTTGGGTCGTCTGGAGGGGAGTCCGAAAGTATAAAGCTGACATCCCCATTTGCTCTCCAAGACTGTAACTGATATCTTGAGTGCTGTACAACACGTGGGTGATCGCGTGGAAGCTCAAGTCGGGAAGCGCCGTTGTGATCCTTAACTATCTCAGGCGACTCCCGGGCTTCTTTTCCTCTGTGGAATTCAGAACCAAACTCCATTCGGCAAACACGTTCTCCTGGCTGCAGTCCTGGTTCTGGGTGCCTTGGGGTCCTTAAGCAGTAGTCAGAACAACAGCGCAGTCCGACTCTGTTCACCAACTGCAGGTGATCCTCCAGAATTGCCTCCTGGGTAGCATACATCCATCACATCTTAACAAGTGGATCCCGATCATTTTCAAAAGGCAGGGCAGTGCCTTCCGGTGCTGCCCAGAATTCTGTCTTTGGCTGTTCTTGTTCATCTTTGCCAGCGGGGTGTGACGCTGTCATTGAAACGTTCTCTTCTACCCATTCACTAAGTCTCCTTACGTACTCTTCCTCGTTGCAACCCTCTCGTCGGGCGTCATACATCAACTGATGTGGCTCTCGATCTTCTCTCCAGCTCAGCTGGTGCCAGTGAATTTGGCCACGGGACTTTGCAAACTCATAGCGATACCAGTAGTCCTCCACACCAAAGACAGGTTTCAGAACTTTCTCATGGTAGCAACGAGTACGCATATCAAAGTATGACACTACAATGTGCGTGTTCTCCTGAACAGCTTTGAAGCGTGCATTGATGTGTTCTTGTAGATTGACGACTTCCCCAGTGGTCTGCAGGATGTACTTCTCTAGGAGTCTCCTCAGGGGAGGGAAATAAAACTCTGCACAGCTCCCAGTCATAAAAAATGACGGCAATCCTCTCTTTGTGTTCACCATAAATTCCACCAACGCGCGAAGCTCTCTTCGCCTCTGGTGCCAGTACTGAGAAGTGCCTCGCAGCTTTGCTCCAAAGTACAGTAGCTTATTGGCAATAGTGGTGTCACCTCTCGTAAAGGACACAATCATATGTTATCAAAACATCAGATTTTCATGTACTCAATTTCATATATTTGTCATATATAATTCATATATTTGTCATATGTTATTCATCGCCATTGTCCTTTCATATGTTTGTCATATGTTTTTCAGAGTCATATGTTTTCGTGTTGGAATGTCATATGTTTGTCATATGTGTAGCACTCTGTTCCTGACATATGAAAACGACACGTTCATATGTTTGAAAAAATGTAGCAGACATGACAACCATATTAGCGGAGCTCCTTAGCGGCCGAAGGCCGCAGAGCGGAGCACCATACCTAAGAAAAGAGCGTCCCAACGATGGCAAATGTAGCGCATGTATGATATCCACAGGGTACCCAAAGTATCACAGGCGGGAATGGGCGGCGCAAAGGGATACGATTGAATTTTGAACGTCGAGCGAGCGTGTGTGCTTCCTGAAGCCTGACGTCACAGGCGTGATATCCACAGGCTACCCAAAGTATCACAGGCGGGAATGAACGCAAAGGGATACGATTGAATTTTGAACGTCGAGCGAGCGTGTGTGCTTCCTGAAGCCTGATGTCACAGGGGTGATATCCACAGGGTACCCAAAGTATCACAGGCGGGAATGGGCGAAAAGGGATACGATTGAATTTTGAACGTCGAGCGAGCGCGTGTGCTTCCTGAAGCCTGACGTCACAGGGGTGATATCCACAGGGTACCCAAAGTATCACAGGCGGGAATGGGCGCAAAGGGATACGATTGAATTTTGAACGTCGAGCGAGCGTGTGTGCTTCCTGAAGCCTGACGTCACAGACGTGACGTCACAACATGCGCCGCCGGTCGAGTGACGATTTTTTTTAGACGGGGGGAGGGGTGATTTGTCGGGGTGGCGCCGCCGGTCGAGTGACGGGGGGAGGGAGGGGTGAGTTGTCGGGGCCGGGGGGATAGGAGGTTGCTCAATATTGGTGAATTCTCGAGCAATCTGCTTGAAAATATATCAAGAGTCTTTTGATCGAAATACATTCTTCCAAGCGAATGCAGAACTGTTCTACTGAAAAGTATGTTTACAAAAAGCAAGGGACTACGAGTGTCTGAAGAAATCTCCTGTTAAGTGTTATGTTGACGTTGTTATCTGACAAGAAGGCTTAATTAAGGTTACTGAGAACCTTCGCGCACGTGTTCGAAAAAAAAATCATACACGTCCTTAGTTTAACCAAAACATATCAACCTATATATCGTTGGAAAGCTTATAGAATGGACTAGCGAACTATGGCAAAAAGAATTATTTCTTTCATAATTAGAAATTTTTTTAAGGTTTTATTAAAAATTCGGGTGTGAGAGTTTCAAGAGATAACGCTGACGAACTGCTAGTCCTTGACTCCCAAGTAACACATTGTTTTAATCCTTAAAGGTGTTTCTCAAAAACCGTGTCTGCGTTTTTTAAAATTTTGCTTTGCTCAAAGGTTATCGAACTTTTAAATTTCGTAGGTCAAATTTTGTAGAATTTTCACGCTCTAAAAATTTAAAAAATTCATAACTGTTGAACTAAACAAATTTAAAAAATCGCAGACACTGTTTTTGAGAAACACCTTTAAGGATTAAAACAATGTGTTACTTGGGAGTCATGGTCCAGCAGTTCGACAGCGTTAGCTCGGGAAAATAGCACACCAAAATATTTAATCAATGCTAAAAAAAATTACAGGTATCAATAAGTGATTTCTTGTTGACATAGCCCGCTAGTCCATTCTATAAGCTTTCCAACGATATATAGGTTGGCATATTTTGGTTAAACTAAGGACGTGTATGATTTTTGTTTCGAACAACGTGCGCGAAGGTTCTAAGTAACCTTAAGTTAAACTTTTCAGTGCAAATCCTGCTATGGCGGCAGAGATTGTTACCTGGCCATTTATTCGCCCTTTCCTAATGGGACAGAATTTTGTCGAAAGGTAAAAGTAACTGCGAGACGCTACATTTGTACATTACGGCAGTAGCGTGAGTCACGAAGGTCATACTTTGAGAATTAATTTGTTTGGAGAGTCAATGGCGGCAAGTTGTTAAAACAATTTGATTCGTGGATCAAAGTCACTGCTGGATAAGAGCACTGTTTATAGGGAGATGGCAGGACATTCACAAGTTCCGAACAGATTTACATTCAGGTTGTTCCTACACGGGGGAAAAGCTACTCAGGATGAAGGTAAAATTCGCTGTTTCTTTTTTCGAGCATGTTGACTTTTGTTGAATCTGAGCTGAGTGAGAGGTCGCGAGTCTAGTCACAACTCAACGTGTTTAGCTTATAAACTTATGCGACCCTAACTAAAGATCTCTAGAATTCTATTATTGGTTCTTTAAGAACGACTTAGTCGTGTTTTCTAACAACGAAGGCTAATTAAGCCTTCTCAGCTTTCTGCAAACGAGATATAAAAACACTCCCAAACGTAAGCTTATTTCGATTGACACAAGGAAAATCTCAGGCAAAAGTGCTGCAACCGGAAACTGGTTAATGGTATTGGAGTCTGGTGATCACCTTAGTACCTTGGACTTCCAAGCGGCAAGATATTGACTTATGGTACTGAAAAGTTATTTTCTAGCAAAAAAAATATGGTAACACAGTATTTAATTTATTCTGTTGAATTGGCTCTAAACACTTGACTTTCAACATGCATGGACTGTGTAACTACCAAATGGCAGTGCCAGTAGTAACAATAGGAAAACAAATGAATTAACCCTATCCAGACTGGGCTTTTTTTGACCATCTGTGACTGGGGGGGGGGGGGGGGGGGGCTAATTCGGCCCCCCCTCTATATCTCTGGAACCACTGGAGCTATGATCATCAAACTTTTACACAATGACCATGAGCCTTAGACAAATCACCACACCTATTTTTGTCACGTGGGAGCAAAATGTGACTTCACAATGACGTCATTCTCAATGTTTTATCAATTTTTAAGTAATTTTAATTAACTTCCAAAAACTTGGTAGATAATACTCTAAAAGCCAACTAATTAACATCAAGATAATGTAAATGTAATGATTTGTGACATTAACACATACATTTTATTAAACTTGTGTCATAATGACGACTTTTGAAAATATTGTCCGCCATCTTGGATCCGCCATCTTGGATCCGCCATCTTGGATTTCATTTAATTTCCATTTGACTCTTCAGATAAATACTCAATGAGAAAAAAATGGTCAAAATGTACAAAATACTTATCAAGGAAGTGTTTGACATTCAAAAAGTTGAATTAAAAGGAAATTTGTGAATCCCAGAGCTAGTTTTAGACCATATGTTAAAATAAACAAAATCCCCCTACCCTCCCCCCAAAAAATTTTGTGTCAAAAATTAACTAGCCTGTACATAAATTACTAAGGAGTACAAGCTCCGATAGTCATAAATTGGGCAATGTGTCCAACATTAAGCTTGAAATATGAAAAATTCACGTTTTTTCGAGTTTTGCAAAACATGCATGTCAAAAGTGGTTGCCATGGAAACTGGGCCGTTGACACTGACATGTCATTGACACCAAAATGTCCCCAGATAAATTTTAGGAAAAGTCACGAAGTTTCATCATCATAGCTGCAGTGGTTTTAGAGTAATCAGGATTTTACTGGAGGGGGGGGTCGAAAAGCCCCCCCCCCCCCCCCAGTCTGGATAGGGTTAATCTATTTAGTATTAGTCAAATCACACTAGTGGTCTATTATCAATGCTGCATTCTGATTGGTTGAGCTACTAGTAGGCTATAAGTTATAGCCTACTAGTAGCGAAAAGTGTCGGATTTGAAAGCCAGAAAATGGCAAATGACCAGAACAAAAACGTTTTTGGCAATACAAATTGACCTACTAGTGTGATTTGACTAAAACAATTATTCCTCTCGCCCTCATGGCCTCTAAGTCAATAGCCCATTCGGCCTTCGGCCTCATGGGCTATTGACTCAGAGCCCATTCGGGCTCAAGGAATAATTGTTAAATAGTACATGTTGTTTGCTAGAATTTCATTCACTATTTACAAAGTCATTGTGATTAGTAGAAGTATGCCCATTCCCTGCAGAAAACAAAATTATGTTTACACTGTACAAACAGGGTTTTATTTAGATTAAAAATACCAATGGTCATTGAGACAGTAAAATTTAACATGAATTTTCCATATGGCATACTTGTTTTCAAGCTCGGAATTCTGCCTGCATGTTTTTTTTTTTTTTTTTTGAAGCTGGAAGCTATTGTAGGTTAACCTCTCAGGAATTCTATATGCATGGGGGTGGGGGTAAGCCATTTTGGAAATTCTGGATGCATGGGGAGTGGGGGGGGGGGGAGGGGGGATGGCCAATACCTAGTGCTGCCCGCGATGGGGTACATATATTTTCTGGAATTGCCATGATGGGTTATCAGGCAGTGTATCCAATGGGGATTGAAAATTTTGTATTTTTCCCTCTTGGTCGTATAATGGTTTCCATTTGCCTTTGAAAATTTTTTCAGTGGTTCTGATAAAGAATTATCCAACTTCACTATTGCTTGGCTTGGGTCTATTGTTCAAACTAGCATCTAAATAACACCAGTATAGAGCCCCTTGATGGAAATCCGCTGACTCAATATGGTGTAGCAAGGCCCATAGTGCAGTGACTACCATGGAGGGAACTCAGAGCAATAGGCACAGAAAGAAGTACGTCAGAAAATGTTGGAAGGTTTCCATTTCTTTTGATAATTTTTAACTAAGAACACACATTGATAATTACAAAGATACTCAAAGTAGTAAAATCTTACAATTCCATGCTTTGCCAAATGGTATACTTCAGTCTAAAATTTACCCCTATGTGTTTATCAGGCAAACCCTAGACTTGCTCAAAGTCAACCTCTCATAGGATACAAACAAGCAAAATTTGAAGGACTTCGAGGAAGTCTAGGCATAACCCATGGGGATTGAAAAATGTGTCTTTTCACTGTTAGTGGTATATTGGTTTCCATTTGTGTTTAACATAATTTTCAATGCTTTAGATAACACTTTTACCATCTTCACTATTGCTTGACTTGGATCTGCTGTACAAACTAGCATCTAAGGCTGCATTCCATTATGTATGGGGGGGGGGGGGGGGGGGCAGGTGAAATTCTAAGGGGATACACACATTTTTCCGACGAATGAGGAGGATGCAACTAACTAATTGTTCTAAGTTCAGTTACATTTCCAGTCATATTGTAAAATCGAAATGTCAACAATTTCTCTTGGGAAGAATGCCCCCACAACCCCATTGAAGAGGTTACAGTTTACAGTCCCTTGCACAATAATCAAGTAACACTGAATTTATTTGTTTTGTCCACTTGTAGAACCTTGTAAAGTTCCTAATTATTCTGGCTTTACACTTTTTGCATAATATTATTTTTCACAAAATTTCAGACCCCCTACAAAATTGCTCCATCAACACGGAATTATGTATTTTGAACACTGGACTTTTCAGCCTACTTCTTGCCACCCCCAACATACATAATGAATGCAGCCTAAGTAATATAATTCCTACATGGTTAGAGCCTCCAACTGTAATCGGGTGACTCAAACAGGCCCGAGAACTTAGTACCAACCTGAAGGGGGGGGGGGGGGGGGGGTGGGGGGGGGGGGGGGGGGGGGGGTCAACGCTGTAAGGTAGTACATAGCATAGCATAGCATAGATTTATTGGAACCGTGTAAAAATATTTACATAAGTATAACTCCAATAAATTTTAAAAAAGCAAAAAAAAATAATATTTTATCTAAATTAAATTTTCAATTTCACTTTTGTTTGACCAAAGTTCGAGGCTACAAAGGCTTCATCATGATGGGGTGCTTTTACAAAGTAGTCGTTGTTGTTCTGTTGTGGCCTCCCAGAGACATTATTCTGGTAAATGCATCTAAGGGGGCCATTTCGCGTAGGTTGATTTTGGTTTTTATTTCTATGCCATTTCAAAGGTTTTTGTAGTTTGGACACTTGAGAATGAAATGGTCTTCGTCTTCAACACCATTTTTGCAAAGAGGACATATTCTTTCTTCTTATATGGCCTACTAATTCTTTATATGGCCTACTATGTCTCCCGATTTCGATCATTACGTCATGTTGCTTAATCTTAGTTTTGTCATGCTTATTCTATGATTTATGTTTTTGACGTTGTTAAGATAGCTTTCCAGGTCGGTTTGGTTTTGATTTGACATACTTATCTATCAGGCATTTCAGGATGAAAATGCTATCTTGGGTCCCATGTTTTTTTCTGAAGCCACCCTGTTCTGGTCTAATGATGCCTGAATTCACTAGGTATTCGCTCAGCCTGTTGTTCAATATTGACGTGAATACCTTGCCCATAGAAGATAGCAATGAAGATAGTTTAACCTATCAGGCATTCTATATGCATGGGGGTAACACATTCTGTATGCATGGTAGCCTGCTCGCAGGCGTTGGAGCGTAGTTTTAGGTTGAGAAACGCGAGTTTGCTTTTGCTTGGCCGCCATCTTGGATTTGTGACAAAACGTGACAAATCGGGGGGGAGGGGGGCGGGAAGGTTTCCCGCCCCCCTCCCCCCCGATTTGTCACGTTTGTCACAAATCCAAGATGGCGGCCAAGCAAAAGCAAACTCGCGTTTCTCACCTAAAACTACGCTCCAACGCCTGCGAGCAGGCTATATGCATGGGGGTAACGCATTTTGGAAATACTGGATGCACTTGGGTCAACAACTAGTGCTGCCCATCCCAGGGCACATATATTTTCTGGAAATACCCATGATTAATATCAGTGGGCTTGGTAAAAAAGACAGGGCCTCAAAATTTTTTACTGCAGCTCAAGGGGGGGGGGGGGGGGGGGGGTCAATTAAATGTTTACAAAGGATGTTTAGTGGCAGAAGTGATTATTGTACTTGGAAATGAGAAACAGAGCACCATCAGATTGCCAAATAAAATTGTTCTAAACTGTTAAATGTATTTTTGATACCATAACATTACATATTTGATTCAGTGATTTGGAGCTCCGCTTTTAGGCAGTGCCTAAATCTATATATTACAAATATATGAATAACATGTGAATAATGTGTGAATAACATATGACATTTCATATGTTTGTCATATGTTTGATTTCCAGTAGTGAATGCGGGAAAAGCCATGCTTGCATGAGTTTGTGCTCAGGAAATGCAAGATGATGAGGATTACCAGAAGAACTCGTCATACTTTCCCGCACTTGTACTTCCTTGGGGACTGTCCTCTTGAATTTGTCAAGCACACCAAAAAGTACCTAGGCGTCATCCATGATTTCCTGTGATTTACAATGGAATCGGCACGTGCGACATCGTGTGTCGTGCGAGCAAGCTGCTGGGCCCCTTCAGGCGCAAACTCGCGACATGTACTCGCGATCAAAAGCAAGCTGCTTATTTTGGCCTAGTAAGACCACTTCTAGAATATACATCAAGCGCATGGGACCCATACACAGCTCAGTTAACCCAAGAGGTCAAGAATTAAAATCCAACGCAGAGCCGCGCGTCTGTGTGGTGACTATCTCCCTCGCGAACCAAGACCTGTCAACAAATCTCTAGCCCGCAGTTTCCTGTGAAAATATAGAGACGGACGTTTCTGACTATTGACTCTTCTGCTAAATTATCTGCAGTGCTGTAGTGATCATCACGTTCACACTTTTTAAGCGCACACAGCTTCCCTCAGTAATAACGATGACTGTACGTCCAAGTAGTCTTGCGGTATTGCGAGTGCTCCACATTGCCTAGAAATACCTTACAATCTCTCGGCACCTTCATGGACGCCCTCTTGTCGTCCAGCCCGTTCAAACCCCGTGGTTTTCAGTGGTATGTGTGTGACTGTTCACGACGCGCTGTGCTTTTGGTGAATGGTTAAAGACAGTCAACACGAGCTCTGCGAATGTGCAAGGCAGTGCAACAAGTGGTGGTAGAAGAGCATGGCATGTAGTCAGTTCGTCATTCAGGTCTGGTGTCATTACAGTGATGTGATGTACCTTCAAGAACATGCATCGGCGCTTTCTCTGTCTTTACAGGACACCGTCAGCAGTGGTGAAAGCCCATGGAACAGCTCCAAGGGGAAAACGCTATAACGGGAAAACGCTCCGGGGAAAACGCTATTATGGCTTGTCTTGCATTTACGACATTTTTAGTGTCCTAGCTTTTCGCTCTGCTGTAGCTGCGACTTATTGTCTTTGTAGCTTGTTTCTACCTCCTGGCTACCTTAGATGCATGTTAACTCTTTAGTTGCATGGCCCGATACCTTGCCCTAGTGCATGCCCTGTTTAATTGGTACCATCTACAGTAGAATGACTAGTTCCTACTAGATTGTGGGTAGCGAATGGTCCCTAAAATATCTCACCAAATTTTAGCAGAGTCTCGGAATCTCGGAAATTTTAACGTGCGTCTCGGAATCTCGGATTTCGTCATCAAACTTCTAATACAGTAAATATATTTAACCATTATCCTGCGAGATTGCGCAGAATATCGTCTGATACTTAGCCGACGAGGGACGAAGTCCCGAGTTGGCTAAAATCAGACGATATTCTGCAAAATCGAGCAGGATAATTGTTTTATTATTCAACACATCGATAGCACAATCTATCCACAAGTTTATTTTTACATTTTCCCTGCTTTGATTAATTTTCGCGCCTTTTTTGCAACGCGCGCCATGTTGACTAAATATGGAAAACAAAAGAACTGCTGAAAATTTACGTTCGTAGATTTTATCGCACGAACTAAAGCGCAAAAAGAAATTCAAAAGCAAGCTCAAATAATCATCAAAATCCTTAGTGATGTTCTTGAGAAACGTAATCTCTCTTTAATCTGAGTAAGAAAGAAATAGACGAGCTAAGACACAGGGTTTTGTGGCAGACACTGGAGGGTTTGCACAAAGTTTTCAAATCGAGAATCAAGCGAGTGTGAAGTAAAGGCAGAAAACAGCGTTAACGGACAGATCAACAAAACAACTGAATGAGCTAAGCTGAGTTTCCAAACTGACTTCTGGGTGGAAATTTAAAAGAAACCAGAAAACTCGTCACGAGTAAGTCAAGAAGTAAATTAAGTTATTTTATTTCGGTTTCCTTGTTGCACAAATTTTGTTGTGTGTCTTTGGTTTGCTGCAAATAACTTAATGTTGTTCGCTTGATTTTGTTTCAAGAAAGCATTTATCTCTCAAAAAGACCAATATTTTGTAGTAAAGCAATGGGTTATTTTTACTAAGATCGGATTTAACTTTATTTGGACTGTCAAAACACAAGGGAGCGAGAATCAAAATAGTTTCGAGAAAAACAAAATCGCCGAACCAAAATATGATCGAAGAGGTAGAAAAGGCATAAGTACTTCTTTTTCTTTTTTATAGTAATTTATATTTTGTTTAGAAACTCGTGTGACTTTCTAAAAATGTTGTGTATTTTTGGAAGCTCTTTATGACTGCTTTTAAGCAGTTTTTCTAGGACGATTGTGAGGTTTCGCTAGGACGACAGATATCGCAGGATAGCTGTCATGTACAGAAGACAGCTATTGGCGCTCCAATGACCATATTTGGGCAGTGCATCGATGTGTTGAATAATAAGAGCTGACATTTGTCTTCAGTCTCGGGCTCGGATTTTATACTGACAGTCTCGGCGTCTCGGCAAGTCAATAGGACTTGACGTGCCTATTGATGGTTGGTATTATGTCCACGCCATTCCAGGAGACACCAAGGGGTAGCGAATTCCGAGACTTGCCGGACGCCGAGACTGGCAGTTCAAAATCCGAGCCCGAGACTAAAAAACATATATCAGCACATATATTTACTGTATTTAGAGATTTGAGGACGAAATCCGAGATTCCGAGATGCAGGTTAAACATTCCGAGACTCTGCTAAATTTGGCGAGACTCTTGATATTTTTAGGGACTATTCGCTACCCCTTCTCCAGACTGCTGACAGTGAAGTCTTTGGCGTACAGACATTCTTCAGCACCTTCAGCTGATTAAATAACATCACGAGGTACAATCTGTGACATCGTTGGGGCAAACTATTGCTGAAAATATGCGAGATACTGTTTTGTGGCACGTAACAATACGTCTGTCTCAATGCTATTTAACGTTAATAAAACGTCAAACTGGACGGAGTGCTGTCAAAAAGTTTTATTCAACAGTAAATAACTTCCATACATTGTTTGCCCTTGTTGTGACCAAAGTTTACCGTTCACTATTTTGGGACTGTGAGTTGTAGCACACATACGCATGCGCAGTAGCTACTTCTAATGCTATGTGAGCCACTTACCTAATGGGTAGTGTAGAGAATCTTCCGACGATTACGTTTGCAGCATTTATTTCATGCAACGTTCGGTTTTAAAGCCATGAGAAAAAATAAACAAAATGAAAATACGCGGGTACCCTGTGGTTTTCTGGAGAAACAAAGAATACGGCGGTACGGCCACACCCACCAACGGCGCGATTGCAAACAACCCATTTTGAAACACCCTCGGGCCAAGCTTCAAAACGGCATATGTCTCCAAAAGTCCCGCGGGGGGGAAGGGGGTAGGGTTTCACCCGCTGGCCCACGGACTAAAGTGAACTTCATCCTCGATCCAATTAGGGCTATAAACATAGCTTACCTGGAAGGAGGGCAAATCTCGTGTTTTCGATCGCTCGACTGAGTCTTACCAAACATTGCTTTACTGTAGGGAAAGACGTAATGCCTCAACATATACCAATTATACTTTCTGCTTTGAATATTATGAAGTTTAAACGGGTGCACAAATGATATCTCAGTGTTATAATATTTCCAGAAAGTCCCATTTTTAAGATAATCCTCCACTCCATAAAGAAAGACTCCCTTGAGGTTTATGGTGTTTTCCTTGAGCTCCAGCATGCGTATTATTGACGTGGCAGCAATTTCCAGAAAGACACCGCGCTTGTAAAATATAGAGGATAAATTACTGAATGCCTTTGCGTGACGCCTTGGGATATAAAACAGATCTGACCAACCAGAGTAGCAATATGGTGTGCCGTCACCATTGGCGAGGAATATTTTCAACGCATTTGAAAAAATCTGTCATATTTGCTGATAACCTCCATATATCGTTGTAAGCATTAACACAAGCTTCTAATCCCACATTAGTTGACCACCAATACCAACCAAGCGCCGGTGGTTCTAGCAACTGCTTTCGTCTTTGTTCTTTGCTGCTTAGGATTTCCAGTCCCTTCACAATCACTTGTCCTTGCCATATTCTAGACTTGTTTAACTGTATCAGGTTCCACCAGTTTACTATCATATCGTCGTTAATGTAAAAATACCCCTCGTAGTCAGGGTTCTGTCTAATGGCTTGTCCTAAACATTCAAATGCGAAATAGCCATGTTCAGCCATCATAGTTACTTGGATTTTGTATTTCTCGCTTGGTTGGGTCCCACAGAACAGGATATTTGGAAAGACGTCTTTGTAAAAGGTCCTAAGAACTGGGATAGTATCGTAGAAAGGGCTATGGAAGACGATGACAAGTAGAATGTCTACGCCAAACACGAGCGTTTTATTTGTACAATTGTAGCGCCTTGATACCGCCTGATCCAACGTTTTCCATTTCAGTTCTGGTAATCAATAAGAGACAATTGTAAGGGTCTAGTTTCATTCTCCTACCCAGTTTGAAAATGTTGACCACAAAACGACAATGGCCGCCAGCCAAAGAAAAAATATATATAATGTTACGGTAACTACCCGCATACCACCTAAAAACAAAAAAAGAAGACTAGATATATGCGCATCCCGGCTTCTATGAAAAATATTTCTCAGCCATGAAAACTACAACAATGTTAATTTAAGTACATAATCTTAAGATTCGGACTCATTTGTGAATGAATCCTTTAGGGATCGAGAACCGCATTTCGCCGACCATTTGGTCGCACTTTTGATATTTCGTCCAAAGATACCCTTTGGGCGACTATACTCGAAAATCATTTTAAAAGTTTCGGCGAGTTTAATTTCCGAGAAAATCGAAAGAGGTTGAAAATGCGGCCTTGTGATGGTCGCAGGCCGACGAAAGGTCGCGATATTGTAGGTCATTGGACGAAGCGCCGTTAACGGCTTTAAATAATTCCAAAGATCCTTAAACTTCGCACAAGTCTAGATCAATTATCCCAGAACAGAAGTGAGTAAACTAAATTCCACGAGTCGCTCACTATTTTTAGAGACGGTGCGTTTGTAAATAATATCCGAAATCACCGTAAATGCAATGCTTTTGTTATCTACACAAAGTGCTCCTGATACATAATTTTTCCAAAATCCAAATTATTCATTGGAAAGAGAAATGATTGAAGTTGTGAAGACCGCCAAAGTACAATAAGTCAATATTAGCGGATCTAATTTCACAGCTCACCTCAAACTTCATTACAAAATCTTGACTTGACTTTCCTTGTAAAGTCACATATATCTGACCTAAGACTATAGGTAATAGCTGTAGAAAACTGTTCAGAGTTTTCCAGGATCACAGTTTTCTTCTTTCTGTTATTAGTAAATTTATTTATTCCGCTGTATTGATTCTTGCATCTAATTAGCATATTAGTAGAGACGTACATCAAATTTGGAGTAAATCCCAATTCTTAGGGAAAAGGAAAAGAGGGAAAAAGTACATAACTCTACGTTTAAAACCAGTAAATAAATGCTTATTGAGTGAATGGCAGAACGAGAGGAAAAAGTAAATAGGAAATCAAAGATTTTGAATTGAGAACTTCCTAGAACTCACCGATTAGTTATTAGTGAAACGCGACAAATGAACGTGCTCTTTATTAATTCTACTTACCATCGTCGTACATCGTCAGAATGAAAATGTTTCACTATTTTAGCTTCATACGTTTCGAATAAATAAGAATATTAGTAGATGTTCAGGCAAGCCTGTGGCCGCGTAGCACTAAGTTCAACAGAGTGGAAATAAGGAATTAACCTTGTGTGAAGCTAATCTTGTGTGAAAGCTAACGTGCTAATGAAATGGTCCATGTGTGCTTCTGAGCGTTAGCCCTAGTAAGCGAAGAAAGAGAAACAAATCTCTGACCCGAGAGGGATTCGAACCCACGACCTCCGGAATTGTACATCCGATGCTCTGCCAGCTGAGCTATCAGGTCAGACTGGGAGCAGGTCGGGGAATATTAGATGTTATGGTCGCGGTAATGAAGTGAATAGATGTAGATGTTCAGGCAAACCTGTGGCCGCGTAGCACTAAGTTCAAAAGAATGGAAATAAGGAATTAACCTTGTATGAAAGCTAACGTGCTAATGAAATGGTCACATGTGTGCTTCTGACCGTTAGCCCTAGTAAGCGGAGAAAGAGAAAAAATCTCTGACCACGAGAGGGATTCGAACCCACGACCTCCGGAATTGTACATCCGATGCTCTGCCAGCTGAGCTATCAGGTCAGACTGGGAGCAGGTCGGGGAATAATAGATGTTATGGTCGCGGTAATGAAGTGAATAGATGTAGATGTTCAGGCAAGCCTGTGGCCGCTGTTCGAGTCGTGATGAGACAAGATCATATTGTGAGTTGAACTTAGTTCTACTGTGTTTCCTTAGTCTTTCGGATGAGACAATAAACCGAGGTCCCGTCTGCCTTCCTTCTACCCCTGTTCAAGGTGGACGCTAAAGAACCCATTGCACTCTTCGTAAGAGTAGGGGATTGTCTCCCGGTGCAATGGCCTGACTCTCGGAGGCATATATACTGTTCAACAGTCCTCATGATTGTAAGCTGCGCGGCTGCAATTTGCGCCATCTAATGCAGCCCGTTGAGTCCTCCAACCTCTCCTTGTCTAGCGGTTGTGTACTTGTCAGCCGCTTTGAGTTCCCTCACGATGAGGAGAAGATCCTTTCTTTCTTTCTTTCTTTTCTAAGTTCAACAGAGTGGAAATAAGGAATTAACCTTGTGTGAAAGCTAATGTGCTAATGAAATGGTCCCATGTGTGCTTCTGAGCGTTAGCCCTTAGTAAGCGGAGAAAGAGAAAAAATCTCTGACCCCGAGAGGGATTCGAACCCACGACCTCCGAAATTGTACATCCGATGCTCTGCCAGCTGAGCTATCAGGTCAGACTGGGAGCAGGTCGGGGAATATTAGATGTTATGGTCGCGGTAATGAAGTGAATAGATGTAGATGTTCAGGCAAACCTGTGGCCGCGTAGCACTAAGTTCAACAGAGTGGAAATAAGGAATTAACCTTGTGTGAAAGCTAACGTGCTAATGAAATGGTCCAAATGGTCCCATGTGTGCTTCTGAGCGTTAGCCCTAGTAAGCGGAGAAAGAGAAAAAAAATTAGAATATTAGTTGCGAGTTAATACGAAAAATATCTACAACAATCTCGACCATCTGCATTCCTGAGAACTGTTGTTCTCTTGGTAGTTCGATATTTGTCACGCTCGTGGGTCACGGTGTACGCGAGTATGTATAGTGGCGTGCAAGGTAAACAGACTGCCTGTAAAAGAGTGGTTAAGCCAGTTACTTCACCTTCTTTCCTACTAACCGGTTGAAAAAAATGTAGGATGGTTAGTTTTCAAACACAACAAAGACTAAAAATATGGTATTTAATAGAAATATGGTTGTCGATGGAAATACCTGGAGGTATTAACTTAGCATGCGGCAAATCTTGGTGTGGCGTTTTCTTTTCCCGGCGTAATCAATCGAACAAATCCGAACAAAAAATCAATCGAACGCAATCGAACACCACTCGTTCGATTTGTTCGGCGATCGAACAAAATCGAACGCGAGCTTTGCTGTGAGTTCGATTTTCGAACAAAATCGAACACCAACCAATCGAACAGATTGGATTGTTCGATTTGTTCGGAAATTATGAATAATGTGTGACAGGATTTCCCGGAGAAAAGACCTTTGGGGAGGGTATGTTTTTGGTTTATGTAATTTTTAGGGCCCTCTGGTACCTTTTGGGGGAAAAAAGAAACATGTTTTACCACATTGTAACCTGCGAGCATGAGTGCTTTCTTCTGT
Source organism: Scolanthus callimorphus (assembly GCA_033964015.1). Lineage (NCBI taxonomy): Eukaryota > Metazoa > Cnidaria > Anthozoa > Actiniaria > Edwardsiidae > Scolanthus > Scolanthus callimorphus. The sequence continues at coordinate 3,004,992 of CM066912.1, read as the reverse complement.
CAGTCTTTTAAAATTTTACGAAGTTAGTCACGTGTCATACATTCGCGTAGTTGTTTTGGCCGGGGGCGAGATAACAACGCACCACAGCAAAACCGCGAGCGCTAGCAACAAAACGAAAGAGCGAGTTACCGAGGAAAAGACTCTGCTAGTTAGGGTAGCATATTTTGGAGTAAAAAAAAGTAAGTAAGTAAGCAACTTTATTAACGTCTCAAATCTTCTAGCCGTGCACGAGTGCACTACTAATCGGGGAGACGGTGCACTACTTACCCCTTTCTCTATCAGAGCTCCAGGTGAAAGGAATTCAAAGCTATAAGCAAGCTACTCCGAACAGAGAGTGAAACATTTGGTGCAGCACATAGTCTTTTACAGGCTATTGTAGCTTAAAACGTCTAGTAGCTCAGGTCTGTTAAAAATTCTGCACTATGTTCGGACTTGTTGGTACCTTTTGGAGTCAAAATCAGATAAAAACACTCCCAATTTGGTACCTTTGGGGAGAAAAATCTAAATATGTTTAAAGTTAGATTTCCGAACGTTCGATTTTGTTCGATTGTGAAGATTTTGCTGTGAGTTCGATTGTGTTCGATTGCCGAACAAGTCGAAAATCAATCGAACGATTGGTATTCGATTGGTATTCGATTGAGTTCGATTACCGAACGTTCGATTACCGAACGTTCGATGATTACGCCGGGTCTTTTGCATACCCAAATAACTTGATGATCACACATCCCTAAAGGTTTAAGGTTTAAAACAATAATAACGGCAACAGTATATAAATAATAATGTTGACTGAAAACTAGCTTACGAAAACCGACACTACTTAGCGCTCGAAGGCTTTCGCAGACTAATTAGGACATTAGTTTACTTACTTTTGTTCTGGGATAGTTGATCTAGATTTGTGCGAAGTTTGAGGATCTTGGGAATTAGTTTAAGCTGTTTACGGCGCTTCGTCCAAGGACCAATAATATCGTGATCTATCGTCGGCGTGCGACCATAACTATACAATACAATACAATAGTTTATGCACCTATTGCAGCTTACAGCTGGATTACAGGAGCATTGCGCATTCACACTTACTATATTCTAAGTATTTATACGATACAAAATTCTGAAAACGGACAGTATTCACTGGTTTCTTATGTAATTTACGTGATCTGAGGTTATACTGCTGGCTATTTGAGTTGCTCACCAACCCTCTACACAAGGGCAACAGCGGGTTACCCGGCTTCAAGCTTTGCATAAATTAGATTAAGCTTTGCATTAAATTAGATCAACTATCCCAGAACAAAAATTTCCCCGAGCGACTCGGGGAAATTAGTTTAATCACTTTTGTTCTGGGATAGTTGATCAAGATTTGTGTGATGTTTGAGGATCTTGGGAATTATTTTTAAGCTGTTTACGGCGCTTCGTCCAAGGACCAATAATATCGTGATCTATCGTCGACCTGCGACCATAACTATACAATACAATACAATATAATAGTTTATGCACCTATTGCAGCTTACAGCTGGATTACAGGAGCATTGCGCATTCACACTTACTATATTCTAAGTATTTATACGATACAAAATTCTGAAAACGGACAGTATTCACTGGTTTCTTATGTAATTTACGTGACCTGAGGTTATACTGCTGGCTATTTGAGTTGCTCACCAACCCTCTACACAAGGGCAGCAGCGGGTTACCCGGCTTCAAGCTTTGCATAAATTAGATTAACCTTTGCATTAAATTAGATCAACTATCCCAGAACAAAAATTTCCCCGAGCGACTCGGATAAATTAGTTTACTCACTTTTGATCTGGGATAGTTGATCTAGATTTGTGTGATGTTTGAGGATCTTGGGAATATTTTAAGCTGTTTACGGCGCTTCGTCCAAGGACCAATAATATCGTGATCTATCGTCGGCCTGCGACCATAACTATACAATACAATACAATACAATACACCTTTCCCTTTCAACAGTTAGCCCGTTTGGCGAAAGTAAACGCCATTTCATTTTTGGCAATATTAGGGAGAAGAAGGAAAATTATGACAAAATCTGAAACTGGATACTTTATTTCCTTCGTCAGATTGTAGTCGTATTACTTAATGTAGCAAAACGTCAGCGAACTCGCTCTCCGTGAGCTTTCCATAACCCCGAGGAGTTTTCATCGCTTTCCACACATCCGTAACGGACGTCCTCTTTCAGATAAATCATCATCGCTTGGCCCGGCCTTTTCTCCTTCAGCGGCCATTTTTAACTAACTTACTGCAAAATCGAACTTATTTGCTTCACAAATGAAAATAAAGCAACAAAAAGCTCTTATAACGGAAGCTAAATGAAATTCGAAAAAAAATATAGAGAAAACTAAAATAAAATACTCGAAATGTGGTTCTTTTGCCGAGACAGTTTCAGACAGACTCGCAGCGGCTCGATATCATTTTCGTACTTTAAGGAAATCGATCGATACACGCGATGCATTGTGGTAGATTGTGGTATTTGAGGTCGACAAGCTTCTTTGTGATAAATATAGAAATCTGCCAAATGGCGTTCGAGTTGACACAATTGTCACATTTTGATACGCATTTATTTAACTGGAAAGTTGACTTTTTTATTGGGAATCCTATTTTAGGACAATGTCAAATTCGATACCCTTCGATAACTTCTTATCCATATGTGTTGTGCACCATTTCCAATTAGTCTTATAAACACCAAGGTAAGTATTATTTTTTCAGTAATTCCTTTTTTCCTGTTATGCCTTTTCCCTGTCAGCAGTGGCAGTTTTTAAAATTCCGCTAAAATGATGTCCAGAGGTCACATGCTTTGTAACATAAATTAAGTTTCGTAAAGAAATGAGCAAATGCACTAAATATAGACAACCCAATAGTACTCAGTTTATAGTATTTGGTTCGCTGCATTTGTTGCCGAATGACATAATTCTTTATGCATGAGTTCAGAGTATCCGCGACCTCTAGAAGCCTTAGCTTGCTTATAAAACCATGTGTTGTAGCTAGATGTAGGCCGAATGGTTGACACGTCTTATAAAATTTGTACAATTGGCTACAATGTTGTTAACCATGAAAAAAAAACCTAGAAATTTCGTCCGATTTGCCGTCGTTATTGCATACGCATTGGGTTGTTTTGCCGTGCTCTGCGTTCCTCGTCATTCTCACCTAAAGTGTCCATAGCATCCGTGGACAGTCTGAGGTTGACCGGTAACATTAAGGCATCAGTTTTTCTAATGAAGGTTTTTAAAATCAGGATTCGCCATTGTACGTTTTAATATAGACAAAAATGTAAGTGTGATGTGCTTGTGTGATGCTTGTGTGTTGTAGATAATGTCCTTCCTTGTATGTTTTTAAGGTTTTCTGCGAACGCATCTGCGGGCAAATTTCCAATAAGACACGATACGAAAGATCCGGGGGGCGGGATCCCATATTTTTGGAGCGAGGGTGCTCGTCGTACCTTTAAAATTAGGCCTCTGGTACCTTTTAGGGGTAAATTTTGAAAACTTGCATTTTTGTCCCAGATAGGTACCAGTTAGGGGTCCGTTCCACCAAATCACGCTTGTTTGAAACCTGAATTTCAGATGTGTTTTCGCTCGGGAAGAAATACAAGAGAAAACTACGAGGAAAATACGTCTTGTTGGTACCTTTTTGGGGGCAAAATCAACTAAGCGACGCCATTTTAGGTACCTTTAAGGGGTACCCCAAAAATAGGGGAGTCCCCCCGGGACGAAAGAACGGCCGCAAAAGTCTTTAGTTAAAATAGTTGCGAAAGACGAATTGCAGTTTGAAGATGGAAAACTGAACTACTACCACCCATGATTAGGATAGTACTTAATACAAACTTAGTTACTTGTACTGATTGAGAAACACCAAACATTTGTAGTAAGGCGGGATGCAACACATTGTTATTATTTCAATATGGAATGAAACACTACTAGGCATTAACAACTGTCTTACCATGATAAGAAAGCCGGTGGTGTTTCACATGATGTTCATATAAGTGCCGGGGTACCTCAAAATAAAATAAACAAGTTAACACTCCGACGATCCAAAGGCATTTCATGTACTTGAAGGAAGCCATAGTTCCTGATCCTAAAGAACTTAGTGTGCTACGTTGATATCTTCTTGCAAGCTTAAGGTGTTGGCTATCAAAGAACGTTATTGCTGTAGTGACCAATCACAAATTCACATCTGATGTCAGGTGGTGCTAATTACCATACAATGACAGTTCACGCGGATAGCAACGCGGATAGCCGCGCACTGGAAAACTTCTCCCATTTCTAAAGTATTAAAAAATCTCGCATAGTACCATTTCCAATAAAGTTACATAGTTTGGAAATTATGAGAAAAAACATTTCCAAAGTTTTTTGAACTTGAATTTGAGTTTATTTGCACACAGACATTAATCAGGTACAGTAAAAAATAGGAGGTGGCAGGGGACCCATGAAACCATCAGGTTTATCGAGTAGGGTCCCTGTATTTAAGTTAAATAATAATAATAATAAATAAGTGAACATTTAGATATATGTCTTGGTAATGTTCATTTGCATGCTGTTCTATATATTTTTCGTTTTTTTATATATATTTTGCTACACTGCCAGAAAAGTTGAGAGATTTGATTTGAATGAGGGACGGTAATATATAGATTTAGCCACTGGCTAAAAGCGGAGCTCCCGGTTGTGTACATGGTTTGTCACTATAATAATATTTTCAGAAAAAATGTCTCTAAATATGTGCAGTATACAGAGATACAGATGAAAATAAGCACGAAAGAAAGGTAAAAATAATTGGTACAAGGTGCAACAATGTAATCAAGAGAAAAGCTTTTCTTTGTCATGAGCTGTTTTAATATTTCAACATATTATACATACCATACATGTACCATATTATTACATGTTCAGTGTATTTTTATTAAAATGTGTCACCCCAGAAAATACCCAACATGAATAAGCAGAGAAATTCAGAATACTGTAGTTGGTTGTCAATTTTGGTATTTTGACTGAATTTCTGTGTAAAATTTATTGCAAATTCCAATTGTAAGGGAAGGAACGTTTTTTTTTTCTTGAGTGGTGGGGAGTGGGGGTAGGGAGGCACAAGGGTAGGGCCATATCTATATGAAAGCTTTTCAGGGGAGGGCACACCATTCTCTTACATGTTACTTTCCATTAATTAATTGTCCATTTAATACCTCCGAGTTCATAACTTAAACTACTATTTTATACACTTTTTTCATGATGCATAGTCTTCTCAGAAGCCTTCGAACAAAACATATACCAAGGTGAGGGGAGGTTTGCACCTTTCCTAGACCCCTGCAGATCGGGGCAAGATGTTTTCCCTAAAAATGCAAGGGAGGGCCAACACTTTATTGAAAACAGTGCTGAAATTCCCCAGTCCTCTCCCCCACCCCTTGAAATAAAAAAAACTACCTTCTATGTGTGCAAAACCCACCATGGGAGATGAGTATTTGATAATCTGGCATTGTGTGGATCTTCCAGAAAATATCCATCCCCCTCCCATGGAATGGTGTTGAAAAGTACCCCCCCCCCAAAAAAAAATAATAATAATAATAATAAAATATAAATAATAAAATAAAATACAGTATTTGTATGGAAAAAGTCAGGATAGTTGACCCCCCAACCACTCTGGCGTTTCCAATCCCTTCAGTGGAGGGGGGGATATTTTGTGGAACCACACACAGTCAGTACTATCAATGTCTATGTACCATGCATTACACATAACAATAAGATTATGGATTATGAAGATGGAGATTCATATGAGGAATCTTCCATCAGTTCATGGAAATCTAGAGCAATTAATCAAAACAAAATCAATTCCCATGGATATCACTAATAGGGGTGCTACATGATTTTGTATCACACCAACTCAATGAAAGGTATACCATTTTTAATTGCATAAATAGTCATGAAAAGCTTACGCTGGTCCCAGGGTGAAGTTTCCGTGTTTTCGAACCAAGTTGAAGTCGTATTTGGGTCATTTCAATGGTAGTTCGTTTTGCCTCAGTGATTCTAGTCTTGCTCTGTTTCTTGTTGAAACTTCACCTGGGGACACTCACTAGGATTCTCAGTTCTATCAATCAAAAACGTCAGCCCAAAGGTGGGGCTTCGGGGGCCTCCTATCATTGGATGACGCATTTGGCGCCTTCTCGTTGGCAGCAGGTTTAGTTCCGGAATGACATTGTATTATTCAAGGGGAGATGATTGGCACGATCTTGTTCCGGAACTAATCCTGCTGCCAATGAGAAGGCGCTAAATTCATCATCCAATGATAGGCCCTGAAGGTCCGCCTTTGATTGATAGAACTGAGAATCCTAGTCAGTGTCCCCAGGGTGAAGTTTCAGCAAGAAACAGAGCATCCTATGAGGTCAACCTGCAGCAAGTATAAACAAACTACCATTGAAATATAACCCAAATACGACTTCAAACATGGTTCGAAAACACGGAAAACTTCACCCTGGGACAAGGGTATGAAAAGCTATGTCTAAACCAAACTGTGTGTGCACTGTGCAATTACAACTAAGGGACTGGTCATAAATTAGAGGGGGAACTCAATGCACATTAAGGCCTGGGATTCGAAATGGGCTTGGGGCTAGCATCAAAAATGCAAAATGTGCCTTAAATTGCTTTAATCTATTTATGGCAGGCTAATTTTTGGCACAGTGATAAAACTGGACGAACTTAATATTTTTGTGCTATAACTTAGTACGGAGTGACGTCACAAGGTATGTCACGTGACAAAACAGTAAATTGCTTTTCCGGTGATGGAGAAAACATCTTTACAATACAGCTTTGGTGAAAATGGATATACCTCAGCAATAGAAACATCGTACCGTTTTGGCTGCTGAACTATTATTTACTGTTAACGAGATATAAGGGTCGGAATCAGGTCACGTGACCTAATTAATATATCAGCCCCTTAAAGCACCTTAAAGGAGCAAACGTTTTCCACATTTAAAAACGTCACTATGTAGAACCCAAAGAGAGACATATTATTAGCTAGTAACTTTTCAAATAGGAGTGAAACTCGCCACGGGAGAAATTTTTAAACTTTGAAAAGTGAAAATATCACATGACTGGTCACGTGACGAGTGTATCAGCCGAAATTCCATACTAAAACATTTCACTCGATGAATGTTAACTATCCTGAAAATTTCATTCTCCATCATTAATGATTAGAAAAGATATTTGAAATTTTGTAATTTTGTCAATTTTCTGGGCTGACCCAGGCCTTAATACACTTGAAAAGGGCTGGTGCATTTCTATTTTGGTCTACATGTTTTTTTGGAAACCCTCCCCTGACAAGATGCAGGAAAAATGTTGGCCCTCCCAAATGTGGTGACATAATTAATGGTGATCCTCCCCCATCATTGATATTGCTAAAAAAGACATTTTTATACTTTCTAAAATCCATTTTCATGTAATAATAGCAGTGCAAGATTCGATTACGTCTTTTGTTTAGGGAAAAATAATCCAAAGTTACTTCATCTGTACGTATGTTTTACATAAAATACTCACAAATATCCTAAACTTCAACAGACTATTTCTCAATTAACAATTAATACACACAAGATAATTTTAAAATTCTGACCAATATTTTTGGATACTAGATAAAGTAGGGCAGAGTGATATTATTACAGTATCTTGTACAGTTGAAATATTGGTGGAGTCAGAATTTATAATTTCTCTTATGTGTGTATTTATGTTTAACATAGATCTGTACATTATGTTGCTAAAATCCCAGATAATAACTATCTTGCCAAGTTCAGTGTAGTTCAGCTGTAGCATTAGTCTCCAAACACTAAAAAACTAGCAGGGGTGGGGTGGGGGGAGACAACATATAAACAACTTAAGTCAGCTTTGAAGTCAGAAAGTTTAAACTCTCTTGCGCACGATGCGCGCTGGAAATTTAGAGCCCAGCATGTGAAATTACTGCATGTTTTGGCGAACTTACTTGGGAAAAACTGTGGGGGCACAGGCCTCCCTCACCCTATAATCACTATGGCCCTGTATTACCCTAACAACATTTGGCGTAAAAAATAATGACCCTCCCTTTATCATTTGCACCATCCCTCCCCTCCCCCCTCTAATGTATGACCAGTCCCTAACTGTTTTGCACAGTGTAATGCAAACATACACATGGGTTATCACCAAGAAAAAACAATCAGAAGGCACATACATATCACACACACTAGGATGTAATGAGGCTCGGCATACGGCCTCACCTCATTCCACCTGTCTCGACATGCATTATGCATCAAGGCTAATGAAGGATGATACTAAAAACATTTGTATTTTTGTTTTTTTCCTATTGTTCTTACTGGTATCTTTTTACTAAGAAGCTAACTAGCATATTATCAGGTTTTATGTATTCATTCTAAAAAGTAGACAGTGCCAATTCAATAACTTCTGCTGTGCACAAGAAACCCTTAAGCCTAGTTTCCATAATGTCTTAAATGTCGTATCTGACGTCTCATCAGTCAACCGTGAAACAACAACAACAACAATACTTTAATGCCCTCTGTAGTAACAGGATACAGTACAAGAAAAGCTATGAATTAAAGTAATTAGAGGATCACAGTTACCTAAATAGCAGAGCTAATCGAGTTAGGTAACAGTGGTCAAGCAGATAATATTCATGTACAATTCATAGGAGTTATAGTTAAGGGAGAGACAAACAAAGGAGAATAATTAACTAACAATACAGAAAATAAATAAATAAATAGACAATAACAACAACAGCAACAGAGTAGCACACTATGAAATAAGAGGATATGAAATAGAAAATTCCAATTTTCATTGTTTCACGGTCGACTGATGAGACAGATACGACAAATGAGGCAGATACGACAGATAAGACTATATGGAAACTAGGATAAAGTAAACAACCTCAGTACCATAAGTCATTGTCCTGTTGCCGAGGATCCAAGGCAGCAAAGAGAACACGGCTCCAACACTTCTCAAGTAAAGTAAAGTAGTTTGACTGCCAGCCAAATGTACAGCAACAGCAGGGATCAGCAGCGAGCAGAGGTTTTCTTGTGTGCCGCTCGATACAATACAGTACGTTTTTCAGCGTTCTTATTTATCTGTGAATCAGAATAATGATAATATGTTAGTCTTCATGTAATGTGACAGGCTTTTGATTAACTCACTTTTCTTTAGCTACCTCGTGGTTCTTGTTTTGATTTCGAGAAATGCCCACTGGAAAACTTTTCGCATTTCCAAAGTATGGAAAAAATGTGTCGTTTCTTTGGAAATTAATTAGAAACAGCAATTTCCAAAAAAATTGTACATTTACAAAGTTGAACATTTACTGGAAATAATTTGGAAATTTAAGACTGCATTTTATTGGAAATACTTTGGAAATATAATATAATATTTGGAAATACTTGGGAAATGCCACTAGCATGAATTTGAAATACTTTGGAAATGCAACAACCATTGATTGGAAATACTTTGGAAATGCCACTAGCCTCGATTGGAAATACTTTGGAAATGCCACAAACATTGATTGGAAATACTTTGGAAATGCCACAAACATTGATTGGAAATACTTTGGAAATGCCACAAGCATTGATTGGAAATACTTTGGAAATGCCACTGGCATTGATTGGAAATACTTTGGAAATGCTACTGGCATTGATTGGAAATACTTTGGAAATGCTACTGGCATTGATTGGAAATACTTTGGAAATGCTACTGTCATTGATTGGAAATACTTTGGAAATGCCACTAGCATTGATTGGAAACTTTGGAAATGCCACTATAGCATTGATTGGAAATACTTTGGAAATGCCACAAACATTGATTGGAAATACTTTGGAAATGCCACAAACATTGATTGGAAATACTTTGGAAATGCTACTGGCATTGATTGGAAATACTTTGGAAATGCTACTGGCATTGATTGGAAATACTTTGGAAATGCCACTAGCATTGATTGGAAATACTTTGGAAATGTCACAAACATTGATTGGAAATACTTTGGAAATGCCACAAACATTGATTGGAATACTTTGGAAATGCCACAAACATTGATTGGAAATACTTTGGAAATGCCATTAGCATTGATTGGAAATTTCTTTGGAAATGCCACAAACATTGATTGGAAATACTTTGGAAATGCCGCTAGTTAAGTAATGGTCCATGCTTAGCGTGCGTATATCCAGTTCTGGAAGCACGCGGATAGTTGAGAGAGCACGAAGGTAGCGTAAGAGTCGCACGAGGCGTTAGCCGAGTGCGACTCTAGCTAGCTGAGTGCTCTCTCAACTATCCAAGTGCTTCCAGAACTGGATATGCGCACAGCTAGGCATGGACCATTACTTTTATAACATAGCCAACAAATTTTAGCAAAGATAAGTGAAAAGGCAGCTCCGAACACGAATAACACCGAAGCGTTCAAGCGAACACGGTAATTGCATTTTTCACTCGTCAAAACAAAATCAACTGGAATAAAATATATAATAAAACTTTCATAAACAAAATGTTTAATGACAGTTTAGTGAAATAAACTTAAGCTTAAATAAGTTTTTCATGGGTTTTTGGAATAAAACAAGAGAAAGCAAAAGTTTTTTGTAGGGCGAAACAGGTTCACAAAAACCAACAGTCTTACTAAACCAAAAAATCTTTTATTTAGACGTATAAACTGTTCGAAAGTAAGCTACAGAAATGCTAAATTTCCATAAAACTAACAGCATTGTTTAAATACCTCTTGTGTTTGTCCATATAGTCCCTTCATATTGAATCGCTTGCAATTTCCATTGAGATTTGAATTGAATTCATGTAACTTAACTTAATAAACTTGCGAATTTTACGCCGGCTTTTCACCCTGATGTGTGACACACAGCATTCAAATTTCCACTAAATCCAGGTAAATTCACAGCCTTGTGCATAACCCACAAATTGACATGCTCTCAATAGCTTGAAGAACTCCATTTTAGACTTGTTAGCCATATTTTTAGTGAAAAAGACACGAAAATCTTCCTTCAGCGAACCAAATCAATCTTTCGGCGAGTTCAGACCGTGGACCATCTTGGTTGCCCTTGACTACGTGCATCCCGCCAAAACTTCTTCATAAAAATCGACCAATCAGAGCGCGCGTTATATCGTAGCTATGTTATAACATTGATTGGAAATACTTTGGAAATGCCATTAGCATTGATTGGAAATACTTTGGAAATGCCACAAACATTGATTGGAAATACTTTGGAAATGCTACTGGCATTGATTGGAAAAACTTTGGAAATACCACTACACTTTTACCTTCAGTTGAATACAAAGACTTGACTAAACATTGCAATTTGAAATACATTTATTTTGAAAAATATTAACTACTTACTAACCGAGAGTGAGGGCATTACGTGAAATATCAACTGAGGTTTTGGCGTATCGACCGAGCGATAGCGAGGTTGATACGCCAAAACCGAGGTTTGATATTTCACGTAATGCCCGAACGGTCGAGGTTAGTAAGTTGTTTATTATATGGCACTTTTTCTACAAACTTTTTACGAACCGGAAGTCGCCACGTTCATTTTCCCGCCGAAATAACTCAGACACGCGCCCGCGTCGCGCTCGAGTTTTTTTTTCTGAGTCAAATTGATAGAACAAACCCGTGGGTGAAAACCACGCCAGGCTTGCTCTAAAGTAATCAATCTCTTATGGATATCAAATACTTCGGAATCCTTTCTTTTACAGATATTTTATAATGTTGTTTAGTCATTTGTGAGAAACTTTTGAGGGAGTTACAGAAGTTTCAAACGGCAAGCAACTGGGAAGCAAGTCTTCGACGTCAGCTCAACTTTTTTTTAGCACCATTGGGGAAAACATTGCTCCTTTTGCACTAGGAAACGGCTTTTAATAAATACGGAAGAAGAGTTAAACCTGAAGAAGATATTTGACAAGCTATCCTCCAGAAAATTGCAATGGTTATTTTATTTGTGCAAAAGCAAACGTAAAAATAAAGATGAATTTAACTCGAGGAGATGGAGAGAGAAAAGATATCAACGACTTCACTAGCAGTTTATCGGTAAGCACAAAGTTTGAACTCGCTTTCTGTTATTATTCTCAGCTCTCAAGTTTCTTGAATTCCAATAAATTTTGACTTTACATGTAGCTTTTACCTTTTGCTGCTATTTTGACTCCCTTAAGTTAGCATTTTCTCCGGATAGACTCGTATTTCTTAGTAGAGTAACTTTTTGGCTCTGCTTTTGCTTTTGTAAACAGGTCATTTCTGCTATTCAAGCCTTTATTTTCCTCTTGTCACTACAAGTTAGATTTGTGTTATACTGTGTCAAGTATTCCTTGTTGTGAATTTCGGTGAAAATCTTTTTGAATTTGTGTTATTTCAAGGAGATGATTTTTTATCAGTCTTGAACTGCGAGCGGGCATTAAGAATTTCCATAATGCCCGTGGGCATTACGGAAAGTTACGCCCGCTCGTTAGCCAATCAGAGCCCGCGTACTATCGTTGCCATATAATAAAAGCATATAATATCTAATATAGATAAATAAATACTCCACAAAAAAAGCATATTTACTGTTTTAATAAAACCAGCGATATGGCATCATATGGAAAAACAGATGCCTGTTGATCACCCAGCTCTCAACAAACCCAGAAATAATTTTGCCTTGGACCTTACCAACCGGACTTGCCCTAAGTTTTCTTGTTTTTTTATTACTACAGCTAAGATATAACCCATGCAAATTGGAATTTTTAAAAATGGTACTTAAGCAGACACTTCAATAGAAGGCAGCTATCGGTGGTGAACCATCATCTACTTCATTGGAAGAAAATTAAAACAATAGAATACATAAATAGGCCAATTGTCTTGCCCTCAAAACGCAGGAAAACGCCTTCCTCTGCTACTGAAAGTATTTCAAATTTATCAGGATGTATGCCCTGGCACCACCAAGAAGGCTCAGGCATTACAGCCTTCGTATGGGACCCCAAAACCCAGCCACCTACTTCCAAAACTAAGCCTGCTACTTTACATCAAAACTTATTGAAATCCCTGCTTTTAAAAGGCATATTTTTTTTTCATAACTTGGAGCAATTTTGGCAGAAAGTCCACAAAAATCTTGTTAATGTTAAAAATTATTTTCCCGATAAAACAATCAAGTGAAAGCTGATAAAAAATAATTTTAGTTTTTGCAATGAGATTTTTGCACCTAAAAAACATTGTAAAGCAAAGAAAACATTTGTCTTAATTCTTGGGATCCTTTAATCTTTTTAGGTTGTTAAATCTAACAACATCATCCACAATGATTCTACATGGTGGATCCACAAAAAGTCAGCACATTTTCTTTTAATAATATCGCAGCTTTATTGACCCTCTTGCTGCTCTTGACATCACCAAAACCAATTAATTTGAAATGCAATATTGAGATTTCTTTATATTATTATTTGCTAATGTATTCACAATTGTTTATTATGGTTTCGCCAAATTGGCGGAGACTTTCTAAATATGTGAAGCAATTAAATTTTTAACATCATATTCAAATTTGGTGGACAACTCATAGCAAAATTGTGGAACAGGAACAGGGGTCCACTGTAGCTGGGATATTATTAAAAGTATTAACGCAAACAAAGTTTGAAATGTTTTAAAATATCGCTAAATCATACTTCCTACTGGTACTGTCCTCTAAGTTTGTTATTCGTCACACAAAAGTTATGACCGAATTTCATATTTTACAGAAATCCACTTGGATTTTTCGTGGATGCCTCCCAAGAGTTTGATGGCCTCCTCCTTGAGGTTACAAAGCTTCTTGGCCCTTTTCAGTCATCTGTGTCTGCTCTTTGATAAAATAAGTAGAACAGACCACATTTAGTTTATGTATTACTTTCCCAATATCAAGTGGAAGCTGAGAAAGTCCAAGTGCACTTCCATTAAATATCAATTTTGTAAAAAAACAATCTCATTCCCAGTGTATACTCCGCTGTTGTTGTTTGTCGTAGGCTCTGGCAGCAGAAAATCGCAGCTGATTCTGATTGGCCGATATTCCCACCCGCCATTTTGAAATTCGTCTAACCGACAAAGACGGTCACCACATATTGGAAAACCGGATGTGCTAGATTCTGACATCTGGTTTCGTCTGTGTCCAGAGCCTCCGAGTCAGCATGACCGAGAGGCTCTGGTAACAAGATTGGGTCAAAACGTTTATAATATTCAATTGAAGGATATCAAACTTGGAGGACAGTAGGAGGTGTCACTTAGCATGTGTTAATACATTTAAGAACATCCCCGCTACAGTGGACCCCCCTTGTTCCTCTTTAAACATCTCTAAAACAAAATTATTGTGATCATTTCTGCATGAAATTTTAAAAATTGGTGTTTAATTTAATTACTTCATCGATAATCGGCGTGTCTGGTGCACATTTGTGATATAACGACATAAGAAAAATATCACACGATCAAATTTAGTGGTTTCCAAACACTGAAGTCGACAAAAAATAACATAAGATTGCTTTGGTGAAGTAATCTAACGATGATCTATGGAAAATATTGATTATTTCAACTATTTTCCCATGCCTTTCCATTGAAACATAACTCCCTTATGTTGTTATGTCACTAGTGTGCACCGGGCTTTAGGCAATTCAGTGGAACTAACTAAAATAAATAAACAAATCAAAGGCATGGCATAGGCAAACTCGTGGCTGTTTTCCTTTAAAAAACTTTTGGAAATTAGTCGTTAAAAAAATATTTCTCAACGAGAAAACAATTTTGACCTCTAACTGACACCAAAACGATGTAGCCCCTAAAAATACCATTAAGACATTTTTTTAGGAACAATCATATGTCACACCATTATTGTAGTTCTTTGTCACCTGTACTTGTGACAAACATATCTCTTCTTTTAAGTCAACAAATGCATTGCTGCAGTATTTGACACATGTATTAGCTTGAGTTACAACTACCTGAATGTTTTCCCTGTTGCTATTAGAATGATCAACTAGAAAGTAGCATCTAATTTATTGCCAATTGTTTCAAAATGGGTCAGAAGCACACAGTATACCCTAAAGTATATTGTCATTACGATAACACTTTATATCATTGTTTAGTTATGCAACAACTGCCATACATGTTATGCAGGCATTTGCAATTATACAGTTTAGTTCTCATACAAAGCAGAGCAACAAAGTACAGTGTTAGTCAGCAGAATTTGGAGCTGTATTGGGTTTTCCTCCTCTAGTATTCGTGTGTTCTTTTTCTGGGTGTGTATTATATAGTTGTCACCTCAAGCGAACAATATAGTGCTCTGCCCTTCAGCTGTTGTGTAGACTACTTCACAGGAATGGATGAGCCTTGAATTAGAAAGAGAAATGAGTCAGATTTTAGCTGACTGGATTGCACCTATTGCAATCTTAACCTATTGGGAAAGATTTGGGTGATGCAGCAGTTAATTTCGGTGGTGACTGCCTGTGCCCATTACATACCAGTCAACCCCACTTTGTCAAAAATCTTGAGATTGACAGGTAAATACAGTAAATGTATGAAAAATCATGTGAGTGACAATGCGGGTGATTTACAGTAAATGTATGAACATTTTTGCAAACATTATGCGGGTGACAGGCTTCAAAATCTTGTGACACCCGCCTAATGCGGGTGAGTTGACAGCTATGCCATTACCTCAAAGTATTTGTGTCTGATTTATGGGAGTCCCGCAAAATGCTGTCTTGGGATATAGAACATTTTTATGAGAATATCACAATTTACCCAGCTAACAGAGGGCTTCACAATTCTTTGTTGTAAGTATATGTGCACACACAGTGGTACCTCTGTTACAGCTGTTTCAGGTAACACGCGACTTCGCCGTTGTCAGATTCTTGGAGTTTGGCAGTTGGATTTTCTGCGTTGTCAATCAATGCAATCCGTGTGAGCCAATCAAATCCCTCCCCAGTGCATTTGTTTGGCTTCCCTTGCGAGACATGTCGCGACAGAAGCCAATTCACTGCACTAGGCGATTTGATTGACGTCGCAGAAAAACCCAACTACCAAAATGTTTTGAACGTGCTGGGTAGCGTGCTACCTGAAACAGCTGTAATAGAGGTACCACTGTATGTGCACATATACTTACAACAAAGAATTGTGAAGCCCTCTGTTAGCTGGGTAAATTGTGATATTCTCATAAAAATGTACTATATCCCAAGAACAGCAATTTTTTTGACTGAACCAATTTTCAGGTTTTCAGATCTGGACAGAAAAGTATTTTGCAAATATCTCGGAAACGAAAATAGCTACAGCAACAAAACTTTACATCAATGTTAATTCTAGTACTAGCAAAACTTTGACATTTGATGTTTCCATGACAACCGATTTACAGGGACGGCCCTGTCTTGCCCTAACAACATTTGCGAAAAGAATAATGACCCTCTCTTTATCATTTGCACCAAATTTGTTGACCCCTCCCTTTTCACCTGCATGGAAATTAGAGGCCCTCCCATATTTGCACCAGCCCTCCCCCCTAATTTATGACCAGTCCCTAAGCAAAGTACCTCCATTTCGGCACTTGGTTCGGTCCCGAAGGTGGCTGCTTAATATAGAGGTACCACTGTAATTTTTATAGAGGATATTACATGTAAATAGAGACGTGAAGAAATATGAGTATTATTTTCGAGAGACAAGGAGACAAGTACAGCAAGAGTAACATTGTTTTTAACATGAGAAAATAAAATTCATATGTTCAAGCCACTGTAATTTTCCTTTATTGTATCACAGGGCGCGTAAGCTCATGATCCTTGTATTCAGTTAAATCTGTTTGCATTTGTAATGACATACACAACTCGTATGATACCAGATGGTAATACTGAAATATGCCCGAAATTGCTGATCCAATACGATGTTTGATAATGAAAATCATGCCTACCTTTGTTCTGCTGTCTCTGTGTAATTTTCTAATAGTGCTATCCGTAGCTTTATAAGCGACAAAACAGTCCAACGTCATAACCTCCCAAAGGAAGTTTGACCCTGATCGCAGGACTCGTGCTTGAAATTATCTTGCTGAGGTGCAAACGTTTATCTGTCTTTATCCAAACTGCAAACACGATCAGATCTACTTGATAAATCGCTTATGAGTTCACGAGTGTGGACTTGGTTATTCCTTCTTGGTATTTCGAGAAAACAGCCATCATAATCAGTCGAATTTCCTCGAAAAGAACGAACCATCGAGAGAGAAGGAAAAGCATTCTAGAACCCAGATCTCCCCCGCTATATATTGCTAGATTTGGGTTCCCTGTGGTATAGAGGAGGGTTTAGGGGGGAGCAGGTCGGTCGTTGGTCCTTGTTTTTACCACGAATTGTTGCCCCCGCGCGTTGTATTTTCTTCTTGCTGTTGAGTTGCCTCCGGGGAATGGGGTTCCTATTTTCGTGTGCAGATGATGCACTAAATGGGATTTGGATTTCTGGGAAATGTGAATTAAACACCCCCTGCATTCATAACCCTGCACTAAGTACGTTGGCTTTGCTTCATGAAGGTCCTCGTTAAATGTAGGTTTTGAAATAACTAGACAGTAACGTTTTTAAACCAATTAGATCTTTGCGCATGCGCTAATGACGTCATTGGTAGTGTACTTTTCATTTTCCCACGTTTTGTAACCCCCTGCACCTGGGTTTGCTCGGATCAAAATCCTTACACAGTGTAGGCTTTGAGATGACTAAAAAGTACCGAATTGAAACAAACCAGTTTTTTTTTTGCAAAGATAGGTAACACCCCACATGGAGAAACTTACTGCCAATGAGACCTATATATACGTTGACGAAGGTATAGAGGTAACAGGGAGTTCGGTTGAGTTTTAGCCATGTCCCGCAGATAGCTCGTATGGTCCCGCAACTCGAGGGTCCCGTTGGATGACTTCAGCATAAATTATGCTAATATTGTGCTAACGTAGGAGTGATCCAGTGAGTGAGTGAGCGAGTGACATCGAGTCACCACGATAACTCTTTGGCTGTTGCTACGAAACAAGCCACGAGTTAAAAAGCAAACAAATAAACAAAGCTCAAGTTTGGTTTGGCCGATTTTGCTAAAAACTTTCTGAATATCTGAGGCAATTAAATTGAACGCCAATTTTGAAATTTCGTGCAAACGTGATAGCAAAATTGTGTTTTAGAGATGTTTAAAGAGGAACAAGGGAGTCCACTGTAAATGGGATATTATAAAAAGCATGAACACAAGTAAAGATCGAAATGTGTTAAACTCTGATCTCTCCTACTGTCCACCAAGTTTGATATCCATTACATGAATAATTATTATAAAAGTTATGACCAAATTCATATTTTACAGAAAATATGCTATTCGACTTTTCGTGACCATACAGTATATAGTTTATGTATTATTTTCCCAATAAAAATATAAGTGGAAGCTGAGAAAAGCTAGCAATTCACAACAAATTCCTCTACATGGTCTACATTACATGAATTCAAATCTTAATTGAATTATTACTTTAATTTATTGGGGTTCAACAGTCTAATAAAGGGAACCTAGTAAGCTAATACAGTGATCGTCTTTTAGTCTTTTACATTTGTTTATATCTATATGTTGCAATATTTTATTTGCATTGTTTGTTGTTATTTATTCATTATTGTCTGTCATCGTCCTCAGGGTCAGTCGCCACTGACCACCCATTGCCGGATTAGCTTGCAATTAGTGGCAATTATATTATTTTAAGGTTAAAGTATGGTTCACTAGCATACATTACATGAACCTCTTTGATGGCCCAAGAGCTTTGACGGCCTCCTCCTTTGTAATCTTCTTATT
Source organism: Scolanthus callimorphus (assembly GCA_033964015.1). Taxonomy (NCBI): domain Eukaryota; kingdom Metazoa; phylum Cnidaria; class Anthozoa; order Actiniaria; family Edwardsiidae; genus Scolanthus; species Scolanthus callimorphus. The sequence goes on along the minus strand of CM066912.1, from coordinate 2,986,244 downwards.
TAGGGGCACAACTTTGCAGTCATCTCCCTCTGCTCCCTGAATATTAAGTAGAATAGATACCACAATTAAAAGAAAAACATGATCTTTGAGCAGTTTACTGAATTATTTGAAGAAAAAAAAATCAGAACTTTATCTTGAATTGAAAGTATATGGCAGCAAACTCTGCAAAAAATTGATTGGGCTAATCCATGTAAATCTTCGTAAATCCTCTATTGAGGTATTTGAATTTCACACGGGTGATGCTAGGGATCTTGAATTTTACAGAAAAACTGAAATTCCCAAATTGTTGAAAAACAGAACTTCTGGATTTGCACAGGGATAGAGCAATTTCAAGTTCACTATGTTTTTGTGAGTGGAATCACAAACTACTTGAAGCCCGCCAAAATGCAAACTTTAGTACTACATATTTATCCAGAATCACAAAAACTTCATTGAAGAACTGCTTGACATTCACTATCGAAATTGAGACACCCACAATAGTTACTGTATGAGCCCTAGTAATAACAGGGGTGAGAATTCCATACTGACAATAAGCATTGAAATTAAACCATGGATCACCTACAAGTCTACCTACCAGTTCAGCTAGGACATTGCCTTGTTGAGCAGATTAAGTTGGTTCTGGTGCAGCCGCTCTTGTATCTTTTGTTCATATTCTAATAAGTACAAAGAACAAAATGACACTGTTAAAGGCCCATAAGCCGCCAAGTTGCATTGCAGGCTCACAGAGAATAAAACGCAGTTGAAAACACTATGCAAATTTGCAGTTTGAACTTTTGAAATGCGAAGAACAATAAGAACCCCTTGGGACCTACTGTATCAGCCAAATACAGCTGTTGAATGACAATGGCCTGGCCTGCATGCTTCACATAAACTGGCCCTACTCTAGCTCCGCTGAGTAGCCTGATTATCTATACTGATTGACTGTTGGGACTACTGTAAGTGTATTTCTACCAGGGGGCATTTACACTGGATTTCAAGTTCAAGAGGACTTTAAATCCAGGGAAAAGTGGACAAAACAACCACCAGATAAACACATTAGTATAAGTAGTCTTTATTTTTCTTGCAATTCCTTCTAACTGATGGAATATTTTAAGTAAACTTTCTATATTTCCACGCTCCTATGAACCCTGTGGTCCATGGACTCGCCATGAAAAATATTTTTTTGATTTTTGATGAAAACAAATAATATATTGTATATTCTCAGTCTATATTAATAATATTTTAAGCCAATTGAAAAGGCTCTCTATCCATGTACAGGGCATCTGACAGGGTGTGGTGGTGAGGATCCGCACAATTTGGCCATTTCCGCACCTTGAAACTTACCATGTTGTTAGTTTTGGTTGTCCTTCATGCTCACGTGAAGTTTCACAGATTTATCTTCAATTCACCCCCCATACAAAGAGAAAAACAAGGTAGGAGGCTGAAGAACAAAATCGTCTCATCGGATCAATCGGCAGATCACACTTCGGCACAGATTTTTTCACAAAATTCCACAGCAACAACTAAACAAACACACCAGGATTGTAGATAAACATGTTCCCAATGCAGCAAAATCAATAAATCTCCTGCAGTTACATAGCGAAGGTAGCAGACCCTGTTAAACTTGCACGACCCCCTTCGTAACAGTCATTAAAAACTTGTTGCCAGCACAACTTGGCAAACCAAAATGGCGGCCGTTATCAAAATCTATTGGGCTTCAGTCTCCTACCTTGTCTTTCTCTTTGTATGGGGGGCGAATTGAGGATAAATCTGTGAAACTTCACATGAGCATCAAGGACAACCAAAACTAACAGCATGGTAAGTTTCAGTAACTTTTATTGATAATTTCCTAAACATTTCCAGGTCCAAATATCACAATCCCCATATAAACCCTATAATACGTCAATGTTGTAGTACATAGACCATTGTCCTGGGTCACCTGTGATCAGACAAGTCTCAGTGGCATGTAAATGGCTGAGTGTTCAACTTACTGTACTTCTGGAACAGTTTTTCTTCCTTTTTGGGTTGATAAAAGAGAAATGGCCATTAATTTGAAAAAAACCCTTAGTGTTGTGTATTATGCCTCACTCTATACATATGAGGTGGCCGTTATACTTGGATTGCACCATTTTTGGGAAGTTTTTTTAGTTCCATTCACATTGATAAAGTGTAACAAAAATGTGACCCAGCAGGCGAAAAACGTACTTAACTGTTTTCCGTTAAACAACGAAATTGAACGGTTAGAAACGATTGCAAAACGTTTATGATGATCGTTGAAACGTTTTCATAACGTTACTAAGAACGAAAAGTAACGTTAAAACGTTTTTGAAGCATCTTAAACGATATCAAAAACGTTTGAACGGTGCAATGAAAATATGAACGAGCTGGAAAAACGTCTTAACGTTCTTGAAAATCTGTGAACGATCTGAGAAAACGTTTGAACGATCTTGAGAAACGTTTGAACGCTCTTGAGAAACGTTTGAACGCTCTTAAGAACGTTGACGAACTATGATGGCTGTACGGCTTATCAAAGAAATTATACGAATGATTAACTTTGGTTAAACTCCATCCTTGCAATGAGTCAAAGCCTGTTTACCGTGAAGCATTTGTACGAAACGAAATCGCAAGTATTTTTCCCTTTTAGTAATACGAATGTAGTTTTCCGTTATGATTATTTGCTGATAATCACGCTACGAGATTATAACTTACCTTGTGAGAAGATTTTTGTCAGTATAAAACAATTAAAACAAGTGTGTTTATAGTCGTGTGTCGGATTCCCCATGTCATGCATTCGCGTAGCTCTTTTGATTTTCACCGGGAAGTTTTTCCGTGGGCGAATAATTCCGAGTGCCTTGTAAAGCCTTGTTTAATGTGACTCGGGCATACGTCGAATGTACGTTTTACAAAGCTCTTTAAATACATTTTCAAAGTCGATGTTGACAACGCGACTGCCACGCGCACTTTGGTAAATGAATAAATGATCTACGAGGAAATGTTTGAACGGCTTGCAAGAAAAAGTAAAAAACTCACCTGACACGAGGTCACGCACTCATCTCCGCAACGCCGGGAAAAGGTAGGTATTGACTGGAGTGTAAAATCTTTCATCTGATTCTAATCTTTGATATTATCTTTGCAAATGCTTTTTTGGATTTCCCTTGCAGGATTAGCAATGTTGAAACAATCATAACTTAGTTGTTTGACCCGCTCCGTGTTGAACATGGTTGCATTTGTCGATCGAATAAGCGAAGGTCACGCTAATTACAAATTCAGAATGCAAAAATGTCTCACTTTCTTTTGTTTCCTTCTTTTGTCGCTCTTTCCTTCCCTGGGAATCTTTTGTTTAAAAGACTACAAGTAATTACATCAAACTAACAAAACCTATAAAAAGTCACGAGTAAATTCTTCACGATTCCTGCAGCAAACTAATTTTAAGTTACATGAGGCATGCAGAGAAGTTGAGTCCCGTCTAGCCGATGTTTTTCCCAAGTAATTAATTAAGTGGTTCGCGCGGTCAGAGACTTTAGAAAAGCAAAGTTTTTCCAAACATTTTAAGACAAAATAAGAATTTGTGCAATCAATAATATTCAATAAAAGTAGAAACACAAGACAGAAAAAGGCATGCGTTGTATTTAGCGGCGTAACATCACGAGGACTTTTTGATGGCTCAATTAGCTTTGAATTTTATCGCGCGCTGAAGAACAAATGACATTTGCCTCGCCAATTTTCGCGTGCTTCAAATAAATACAGGGTGGCGAATGGTCAATGCGAGAAATCCGAGAACGCGAGAACGCCGCTTTCAAAATCCGAGATCGAGAACTCGATTTGAGTCGCCATATAAACACAACAAACTGGAAAATCCGAGATCCGAGACGACCTGAAAAAAAAATCCGAGATCCGAGAACGGCAAATTTAAAAATACGAGAATTCGAGAACGCCTAAAATTTCGCGAGAAAACAGTTTTTTTGAAGGACCATTCGCCACCCCTAAATACAACGCAGTGAGTTTGGCGCTTTTAATAGAAAGCGTTGTATTGCTCCGAGAGCTCGACTGACGATTCGGATGATACGATTTCAAGGTAGAAAACACTGAACGATCTTTGAAAACATAAAACGATTTGCCAAAACGTTTGAACGTTCTAAAAAATCTTTGAACGATTCGTTAAAACGTTTAATCGTTTTGCAAAATGTTTTAAACGGTTTACAGATCGTTTGAACGATTTACAAAACGCTTGAACGATCTGTGGAATCTGGAAAACGTTGTTCTAGAGTCATGAACGTTTTACCAGATCGTTCAAACGGCCATAAACGATCACAAAACGTTTTGAAGATTAAACGTTTAAGCGTTAGGTACGTTTTCGCCTGCTGGGTCACAAATAGAAACAGCACCAGGGGAGGGAAATGCTACCAATGATCATCAGGGGGTCTGCGTTTACACAGGGGGGTCTGCGTTTACACAGGGGGGTCTGCTTTTACACAGGGCCTATTTTATTACATGTATGTAGTGATTCAAACTATTACTACCATTTTGGAATCAAACATGCATAATTTACTACGGTAGAGGGGGATGGTTGCAGACTAATGAAATATTTTGGCCTTGAACACACAAAACAATTTTAGCAATGCATGGTATTGGTTATAAGTCCGTATAGAGATCAATTATCTGATGCTGAACTCCGACATCACTTAACATTGGGAGAAGCTCCACTCATGTCATGTCTTGTTAGAAACTCCTTTCCACACTCAGTCTGAAAAATACATATAATTCTGTTGACTGTAATATGAAACTATTTTTATGTTTGATAGATTTTTTCTTTGATAAAAGAAATCAGCCCAAAAAAAACTGAACAAGCTACCTCTTCAGGTTCGACAGTTCATGCACAGGTTATAGAATAGTTTACCTCCAGTATTTTTGTGGAAACTATATTATTTGACAAGGATGTTTTTGCGTGTGATAAATCGGGTTGAAATGGTCTCATTATTTAGGTTGCTTAACTTGAAAATCATACTTTATACAGCTAAAAACCACTGAAAGCACACTTCAGTAGTGACACATGCTTGACCTTTAAAGGTGAAAACATTACAAACAAGACCACAACTTTTGTGTACACAACTGGAGTGTTGACAAGCAAACAAAAGGTACCAACCATAACACTGGCCCTAAGCAACTGCCACATGCAAACTAAGAGAATTGGCTGATGAGAACACAATGGCATCTAGGTTTATTTCATACCCTAGCTCTTTTCTCTTGAGTAAGGAAAAGTTGTTGGTTACTGATTGAGTTACATTGCATGTGAGTTGGGTTGAATAACCTACTTAGCGGCATGTCTCTTGAACAGAGAGCATACACAACAGATGCTCCAGGGTTCAAACTATTTTTTGCAAAAACTGCTCAAATTTGCTGGCTTCAAGGGCACTATTGAGCCCCTCCCAGGGCTTCTAGGGAACATGGGAACAAGCGCTTTTATTTTCGGGGAACATGGGAACAAACACATTTATTTTCGGGGAACAGGGGAACTTCTGCTACATTTTGGGGAACAAGGGAACACTGCTTTCACGAATCTATTATAAATGCATTTTCATATGTTTTCTGTTTCCTGACCCATTACAGAATAAGGAACGATGAAAGGATAAAAAATGTTGTCACTGTTTTCAGGGATCCTTAAGAGCTTTAGGGTCCATTTTACTGGAGTGCCACTAGCATGTCAGGCTAGGAATTGTGGGAAGCTTGTCCTGAGCTCTCTCCACCCGCACAAATGTTGGATGGGTTAGGTTTGGACAGGAACCCATAAGTAGGAGCCTCCAACTGGCTTATAAAATTGAGGTTAATTATTTGTTTGCTGGTTATGCAAGAGAGCATAATACATTAAGATGAAATGATAGCAATGAGAGGTATTCACATGTAAATTGTAATTGCGCCATGAAATGTTCTAAAAAAAATCGGTCAGTAAAAAAGTTGTCTCATGGACCTTATATATGAGATGGAAGCTCTTTCTCACATGGGCTTCTGGTTTAGGGACTGGTCATAAATTAGAGGGGGAGGGCTGGTGCATTTTTATTTTGGTCTACATGTTTTTGGGAAACCCTTCCCTGACAAGATGCAAGAAAATTGTTGGCCCTCCCAAATGCGTGACATATTTAAGGGTGACCCTCCCCCATCATTCACTGGATATAGATATTGTGTAAGTTAAAATCGACTTTCATGTTATAATAGCAGTGCAAGATTCGATATGTCTTTCATAGCTTAAAGTTACTGCATATGTATAGACATGTACATTATGTTACTTAAATCCCAGATAATAATTATACCTTGCCAGGTTGAGTATTATTTACATTGTTATTGGTAAGTCTAGAGATCCTATTACAGGGCCGTGCGAATTTATTTTTTACGCCCACTTCAAGATGGCGGCTAGCTAGTATAAATATTCATTATGATTCACATATTCTCGTTCTACGAGTGAATCAAAGGAGGATGTTGACCTGCGAACTCTCTCGTAGCTCATGTGTAAGATGTTGGGTTATGAATAGGTAATTTGCACAGGGTTGAGGGTTCGCACCACCATGAATACTTTTTCCTTTTTTTTCTCAATAACTTGCCTTAAAAATTTCTAAGTGCCATGAAGTGGGCGTAAATAAAAAAATCGCCAGGGCCGTAGCAAGCCTCCAAAAACTGGGGGGAGTTGGCATAATATATCAACAACACAAGTAAGCTTTTAGGGAAAGTTTAAATTCTCTTCAGCGCGAAGCTCGCCGAAAATTTAGACTCGCCCAGCATGTGATTGATAGCTAAGGAAGATACTTACAGACCACCGTGTAAGACTCCAAACAAGAGGGAAGTATATGGATGCCTTCATTAGTAGATCTAGGCTTATGTATGCCGCGACATGGGACCTCAATACAACCACCATGGACAAACTAGAGATAGAGTGGATGCGATTTTTGCGGAAGATAGTGCGGGGCGGATTCAAACGCCGCAATGCCCCTGATCCAGGATTTAGATGCAGAAAAAGCTTCGGGGAACTGGGACTATGCCTTCATTTACTCAAACAAGAAGATCTGTGAGTTGACAGGAAGGGGAACTTTAAAGGACTTTCAAGAACAGAGACATCTGAAGTGGCTGGCACACTGCGTCCGTATGGAAAACAACTCACCCCAGAAACAGACTTTATTCATGGGAATTCAAACCAGACTGGGGAGACGCAGACCAGCAGATAGGTGGAAGAGGACAGTGAAGAGAACAGGGATGGATAAGGGACAAGTGTTGAGGACAATGATGGACCGTTCGCTGTTCAAACGGTGGAGCCGCGAGCGCTACAGGCGTTCGGACTCCGACATGTAGGATGCAAAATCGTGAGTTTTAAGGATTGATTGGGGAAAAAACTGTGGAGGCACGGGCCCCCTAACCCTATAACCGCTACGGGTTTGCGTAAAAAATAATGACCTTAATAATGACTTAATAATGACCCTTTACCATTTGCACCAATTTTTTTGCCCCTTCCTTTTAAAAATAGAGGCCCTCCCCATATTTGCACTAGCCTTCCCCCCTCTAAGTTATGACAAAAATTTATGACCAGTCCCTTAGGTTAGGTTTCTAATATGAGTAAAAATGTGGATTAATTATAGGGAACGGTGAAAATACATTTATAGGGATCAAGGGAACATCGCAAATAATTTTGGGGATCACGGGAACATGAGCTAAAACCATTTTAGGGAACAAGTGGTTTTATTAATGGGGAACAAGGGAGAAAATGCAAAAAATTGAAGGGAACATGGGAACATATACACCCCCCTGGGAGGGGCTCACTATTACTACCAACCTGCACAAATTCACAAAATGTTGTAATGAGTATATGCATCATCAAGCAATTCTGCACCTTCCACAAATATGCAACACAAAATTTGCCATCGATTTTGGCCATTTTCGCAAACAATTTGACTCATGTCCCACATAATTAACAACATTTATTTTGTTCCTATATTTTGAGGTGAAATAGCCGGCAAAGTCACTTTCCTCTCTCATTATTTAAAAGGGGAAAACATCTCATACAAACCAGTAAGCAAAACTGTATCTAGGATCAAATAATAACATAAGTGTGCTTGAGAGTGGTTTTCATAAACCCATGAAACAAAGTGTGATAGTCAATGTGTAGTAATGAAGCCAGCACAAAAGAAAACGAAGAAATTAGAGTGTATTAGTACTACATATGCAAAAGTGTATTGTACGGGTTTATGAAAACCACTCTAACTAGCTTTTAGCTGTATAATAAAGTATGATTTTCATGGTTATTCCTGAAGTTTTGGAACCTGAATAATGAGCTAATTTCAACCAGAAACGTCAGAAACATACGCAAGTTCAAAATTGAACTGATTTTGAAAATAATGTTGTTGCAAGACTTCAAGATGTTAAATGACTACCATATTTATCCGTGTATAATGCGCACCCGTGTATAATACGCACCCCAATTTTGAGGGTCAATTTTGAAAAATAAAGTTTAACAATAAATGTGAAAATAAACTTCGAACCTCCATAAGACTTGGGAAAAATCATCAACAAACAAGCGCAATTCTCTCTTGATTTAAGGTACTCGCCATGAACAGATGAGTGAAATTTTCCGAGGGTTTCATTTTAATTGTTTGTTTGAGAGAAATCTTGTACCACAAAGGATTTCTCGCAAAATTTAAATAGTTGTACTAATATTAATATGCATTGTAGCCTTCTAGCAGGCGTTTACAGGGTGAATTATCGCAAAAGTCCCGGAGTTCGTAGTCGCGAGTGCGTCCTGGGCCAAGTCACAAAATCTAAAATGGCGCTCGCGACTACAAACTCCGCGATTTTTGCAATAAAAACAGCCTCCAACGCTTCCTGGCAGGTTTCACGGATCGAAATCCTAGCTTTATTATTGGAAACCGAACCACACAACCATGAATTAGCTAATTTGTAAAGGATCTTTTGTATTTGTTGTTATGCAAATTCCCAAAAGTGATGTTCCGTGTATAAAACTCATCACGTTTTTGAGGCTCATTTTGGACTGAAAAAAGTGCGCATTATATACGGGTAAATATGGTAGTGCATAAATTATCACTCATCACTGTTGCTCTACTTTATTTGACCAAAAAATGAAATATATATTATGAAAAGAAAACCTGCTTGGATAAGCAGGCAAGAGTTCAATATTGACCAAATATATAAACTCATCAGATATACATGTAATCCACAGCGTGGTTCGCCATTACATGTTTCAACTGCGGGTAAGTTATATGTTTCTGTTTCAACCTCATTCATTACACACAAAGGGTGCTCTCCACTCTTGGGTTGCAACAATTCCTTTGGGAATTAAACTACAAAAGTGCGGCGGCCATGCTGGTGCCCTGAACAATGGGAGCTAATGAACTTTCTTTTGTTGTATACCACCAGTTTGACCCCCAGTGACGTCACTTGCAACCAAAGAATTTCCAAAAAAATTTCAGTTTGAGTTGCGGCCGGGATGCTTTCCATTTACCACAATTTTCCAGTAATACTGACTGGAAATCAAATTGAAATAATTTTTCTAGGGAGAAAACCAGGAAGATGTCAAATGGAAAGCATTTTCCCGATATTTTCGAAATAATCAGTTTCTTGGACAAGCTCAAAAGGCATTGTCCTACAGGTACATTTTTGGTAATTTTTGCCCCGCCGTGTCTATCTTGCAGGTAGCAGGTTTGCAGGTAGCAGGTAACAAACTCAATAAAATTAAGCTATAAATTTTCAGAGATTCCAATTGTTTACGAAAAAAATCTGACAAAACGCAGGTCGTGTTCTTGGCTGGAAAAACAATCCCATTCTTTCCCAAGATTTCCCGCCAAAACAAGTCCAAGCAACTATGCCATTTTTAGGCTTTAATATGAATTACCTTGGGAAAGCTTGTAATTGGCTACTTTTATTTTGATGAGCAAAACAGCTGTATCGTATTGTGTGCACGTCGGGAAGTTTCATACTCAAAACTTATAGGCCACCCTAAGAGATTATACAAGTAGAAGACAAAGCGCGGCCCATTTTCAGCAAAGAACACTACCTGCGTTTTGTTGGATTTTTTGCGTAAACAATCCGAATCTCTGAAAATTTATAGCTTAATTTCATTGGGTTTTGTTACCTGTTACCTGCTACCTGTACGTTACCTGCAAAATAGACACACCGTTTTTTCCCGGGCTCGCCTCTTCCATTTGATTTCTCACCGGTCATACAGTATGATACCGAACATTGTTGGTAAATGGAAAGCACCCCAAAACTCACATAGAGTTTCCACAATCATATGGAGGTAAACTATCCTACAGCCTGTGGTTCTTGTCTGTGAATCTGTTGCATTTGCCGTACTCCTCTGTATCGTATTTCTTTGTTTTTGAAAGAACTCATTCGTTCGAAATACTGTCTTCTTAAAGGGACATTGGTAGGCCTGTTATTGGACCAAAACTCGCCTATTCCCGCAGCGGAAACAGGCGAGAATAGGCGAGAATAGAGAATTTGGGCAAAAATTGACCTGCAAGAATAGGCGAGAATAGGCGAGTATAGGCGAGAATAGGCGAGAATAGAGAATTTTGGCAAAAATTGGCCGGCAGGATTAGGCGAGAACAGAAAATTCTGGTCTAAAATGCTTGGTGGTAATAGGCAAGAACAGGTGAGAATAGGCACAAGGCAAGAATAAGTGAAAGTAGAAAAATGTATAAGGCACTTCACAACCCAAATACATCCCTCCAAATTATTATTTGAATTCATAACAGCATTATGGATTTTATCACTTAATCCAAAAACGCAATGTTCAACACAATATGAACATTATTCATTTAAATAATTACTCTTGGTAAAAAATTGCATATTTGGAAATCAAACATTGAATTTAAAAATGTATTTTTGGATTGAGCAATGTAATAAATAATGGAATAATGAATGGAAGACAAAAGTAGAGTGAGAGAAAAAAAATTACATCACAATGTACCAAGATACCATTTCCCTTTAATTATAGCTACAGTTTATATCTACAAAGTTAGACATGTGTATACCATGAGAAAAGTTATGATGGGAGGAAAAATAATTGTATGAGGAAGATATTTTTTTAAATATTCTAAAAGGTAGAAAACAATTGTGCAATAAAATTGTGCAATACAAATTTCATTGGGAAAATATCCCAGTTATTCGGAAACTCCTCCCCGAGTAAGTAAGTAAATCAAGCGGGAGGCAAGTTCATTGGTTTCTACTTGGTGGGTTTTTGCTGTTGTAAATCACAGACAGGCGCGATATCCTACAGTTTTCGTTTATCCGATATTTACTTGATAATTATCTTTTGTCTATTATCGGATGTTTATCAGATACTTGATTCAAGGAAGATATTATCAGATATTTATTCGATAATATCATAGGTTGTGAGGGTTGAACTATAAAGATTAATGGAAATCTAGTATTTGATATTTATCGGATATTTTCACCTTGCAACTGATAGTTATTGTTTATCCGATATTTACTTGATAATTATCTTTTTGTCTATTATCGATTGTTTATCAGATACTTGATTCAAGGAAGATATTATCAGATATTTATTCGATAATATCATAGATTGTGAGGGTTGAACTATAAAGATTAATGGAAATCTAGTATGTGATATTTATCGGATATTTTCACCTTGCAACTGATAGTTATTGTTTATCCGATATTTACTTGATAATTATCTTTTTGTCTATTATCGGATGTTTATCAGATACTTGATTTAAGGAAGATATTATCAGATATTTATTTGATAATATCAATTGTTGTAAGGGTTGAACTATAAAGATGAATGGAAATCTAGTAACTGATATTTATCGGATATTTTCACCTTGCAACCGATAGTTTTCGTTTTTCTGATATTTACTTGATAATTATCTTTTTGTCTATTATCGAATGTTTATCAGATACTTGATTTAAGGAAGATATTATCAGATATTTATTAGATAATATCATAGGTTGTGAGGGTTGAACTATAAAGATTAATGGAAATCTAGTAACTGATATTTATCGGATATTTTTACCTTGCAACTGATAGTTTTCGTTTATTCGATATTTACGTGATAATTATCTTTTCGTCTATTATTGGATGTTTATCAGATATTTGATTTAAGGAAGATATTATCAGATATTTATTCGATAATATCATAGGTTGTAAGGGTTGAACTATAAAGATGAATGGAAATCTAGTAACTGATATTTATCGGATATTTTCACCTTGCAACCGATAGTTTTCGTTTATCCGATATTTACTTGATAATTATCTTTTTGTCTATTATCGATTGTTTATCAGATACTTGATTTAAGGAAGATATTATCAGATATTTATTCGATAATATCATAGGTTGTGAGGGTTGAACTATAAAGATTAATGGAAATCTAGTAACTGATATTTATCGGATATTTTTACCTTGCAACTGATAGTTTTCGTTTATCCGATATTTACGTGATAATTATATTTTTGTCTATTATTGGATGTTTATCAGATACTTGATTTAAGGAAGATATTATCAGATATTTATTCGATAATATCATAGGTTGTGAGGTTTGAAGTATAAAGATGAATGGAAATCTAGTAACTGATATTTATCGGATATTTTCACCTTGCAACTGATAGTTATCGTTTATCGGATATTTTACTTGATAATTCTTTTTTTTGTCTATTATCGGATGTTTATCAGATACTTGATTTAAGGAAGATATTATCAGATATTTATTCGATAATATCATAGGCTGTAAGGGTTGAACTACCAAGATGAATGGAAATCTAGTAACTGATATTTATCGGATATTTTCACCTTGCAACTGATAGTTTTCGTTTATCGGATATTTACTTGATAATTATCTTTTTGTCTATTTTCGGATGTTTATCAGATACTTGATTTAAGGAAGATATTATCAGATATTTATTCGATAATATCAAAGGTTGTGAGGGTTGAACTATCAAGATAAATGGAAATCTAGTAACTGATATTTATCGGATATTTTAACCTTGCAACCGGTAGTTTTCGTTTATCCGATACTTACTTGATAATGATCTATTATCTATTATCATATGTTTATCAGATACTTGATTTAAGACAGATATTATCAGATAGTTATTCGATAATATCATAGGTTGTAAGGGTTGACTTTTCAATGTGAAGTATCAAAAAGACCAATATATAATCATGCTTTCAATCTGTAAATCAGTCAGATTACACTTAAATGACATCAAATTTAGTTTACCTATAGACTGATACCTGTCAATGATCGCTTCGTAAAATGTGTGCTCATATGTATGCCAGTTTGTCCGATAATAAGTCCCAAACACGGCCAATTTTGCTAAAAATTCGAAATTAAAAGCGCACTTTTCCCCTATTTTGAGTCTCTGTATGTTGCCATAGAAACAGCGCCTAGAAACGGATGATAAAGATTGATCAATGACTATTATTCGTTGATTACTACAATAAGTTTGAGCTACGTTGAGTGAAAACTCGCTGCTTTACAGCATTTCTTGGAGGTGCGGTATTTGGGAAAAAATTTGACTTGTCAATGTGAAGTATTAAAAAGACCCATATATCCTGCTTTCAAGAGTGACTGTAGATCATTCAGATTACACTGAACCACTATCAAATTTGGTGGTCGCAAAGACAAATAACCGGCCAATGATCCCTACATAAAATTTGTACTCATATGTATGCCAGTTTGTCCGAGAATTAGTTCAAAATACGGCCAATTTTGCTAAACTTTCGATTAAATATAAAGAGCGTTTTTCCTCGATTTTGAGTCTCTGCCTGTTTGCCATAAATACAGCGCCTAGCAACGATTGATACAAATTGATTATTGACTATCCTCCGTTGATCACTACGCTAAGTTTAAGCTAGGTTGAGTGAAAACTCGCTGCTTACAGCATTTCTTGAGGGCATGGTATTTGGGTGAAAATTTGACTTGTCAATGTGAAGTATTAAAAGACCCATATATCGTGCTTTCAAGTATGGCTGTAAATAAGTCCTATTACACAGAAACTCCATCAAACTTAGTGTACCTATAGACTATTACCTGTCAATGATTCCTCCGTAAAATGTGCGCTCATATGTATGCCAGTTTGTCCGATAATAAGTCCCGAACACAGCCAATTTTGCCAAAAATTCGAAATTATTCGTTGATCATTCCTCGGGCTTCCGGTGGAAGGCCCGAGGTATAAAATGGGCTTTCGTCGTATTTTTCCTCTTTCAGTCGCAAAACGCACCTTTGACAGCTGCCAATCAGTGTGTATTTAGCCAATCAGCAGTACACGATACTCAGATTTCGGCTATAGCCTAGTCGTCAAAGTTTACAGCCGGTGAAAATATAGCCAATCGGAAGTTCACACACTTGCGTGACATATATGAATGCTGTTGGATCCTGAAATGAGCCGCCATCTTGGATTACACGAATCGGAGTATAAATAGGCTAAGATAAGAACTTAAAACCCATCTTATGAACCATGATTTGTCAAGGAACTGTGCAGAGGGTCGATTTGTTGATGCTGATGGGATGTCAGAGTACTCCGATGCCGCAAACCAGGTATTTTTTTTCAATATTTCTGTCTGTCGCTCGTCTGCCTCGACAGTTCGGGGACAGTGTGGCGACTTGACCGATATATTATAACAACCAACCTTACCCAATGTTCCTGTCTCTTTAAAACTATTTATTCCCCCATTACGACAGAAAGATATATCTCTAATGTGTCTAGTTTGTATATTTAGCCGAGATTCGGTATAAATCTGTGATTCCTGTTGCTAAACAAAGTAAAAATCGAGTTTCTCTACTCAAAAAGAAGAAGCGATCTTGATTCGTTACAAACATGAATCTTTAAATATCTTGAAATCTTTAAAAGATAATTGAGAGCTATTTATTTTGAAAATCCGGGCAAGAGTTAACTCCATTGATGCATATTGTTGGACTTCTGATGACTGTCTGGCTTTTGCTGAGGGCCGAAACAAAACTCTACATCAAAAACCTACATTTTAGCTTGCTAAAAGTACATGCCCCTAATTAATTGGCTGATTGCATTTTTAATCCGCACCGGGGGGTTGAGGACCTATGAAAATTTTCCAGGGGGGTTGTTTTGGACTCTGGAAATTCCACGGGAGGGGGTGTGTCAGGAGACTGGAAATTCCAGGGGGAGGGATAAAAAAGGTGACTTTCAAGGGACATTTTATCAAAAAATAAATTTTCCAGGCGTATTTTGTCAGAAAAAATGGAAATTCCAGGGAGGGGGTACTTTAAGAGGTTGGAAATTCCAGGGGAGGGGGTCTGTTTCACGAGTGGAAATTCCAGGGAAGGGGGTATTTTTAAAAGAGGTCCTCAACCCCCCGGTGCGGTTTAAAAATGCAATCAGCCATTATATTATCCAAATGCCTTTATGAATGCCTTTTACTCCATGGCCTATTTATTTGTTTCTTGCAATGTTCTTTTTTTTTCCTGGTTTCAGACACAAAATACTTATACCTTTAACTAATTCAGTGCACAGTAAGCCAAAAAAAAACTTTCACATCACCAAGATTTAAATCTAAGGGAACACAAGCTTCTATACAAGACAACAAACTGACCAAACTCAATCCACAGTTAAGAAACAGAAAAAATGTCTCTGTGTCCCAACAGGGAATTAAACCCGGGTGGCAGAAGTAAGAGGCAAGTGCTTAGCCACTACATCAACTGTGCTTCGTAGGCTTAAAGATAACCTCACCATGCTCAAGTTGGAGAGGTACACTCTGCAAGCAAACCCAGGCGTGAGAGATGCAGTGGAGATTGCCACTCTGGCTTACACCTCTACAGCATAAGAGGCCCTGTAGATGATGGGACAGATCAACATACCTGCCAACTCTCCCAGTTTACTTGGAAGACTCACAGTTTGAACCTTGCCTCCCAGAAAAAAAAATGAAAATATCTTATACATTTACAGTATATCTCTCAGTAAATTTGTGTGATTACCTCTTTTTAGTAAAATTACACAGGTGACTATCGAAATGGAGCGTTCTGATTCTTATAATCTCACACTAAATTTCAATAGTCACCTGCCAACATTGGCAGTTTTATCGATGTTTCTGGATTCGAAAATGGAATTCAAAAATATTTAGAATAATCACCTGTGTAATTATACTAAAAAGATTGGTCACCTCAGGTTCCGTGAATATTGTCGGATAGTCCACTCGACACCGTTTCGGGGGACTATCTGACGATATTCATGTTGCGACTAATAATATAATCTCTCGGTTTTGACTACTCTGGGGTTGGCAGGCATGGATCAATGGTACCAATGAAAATTCTTAGGTTGGGATTGGAGATTAATATCTGGACAACTCACCAGAGCCTTATATTTTTTGTTTTTAGATTTTCTATCTTCATCTTACTTCTTATTTCAGTTTTATCGGCTAGCACTATCATGATTAGGTGTCCCATAAGAAGATGCTGTGGGTTATTTGCTACCCTACCAAAACAGTCAAATCATATCATGCTTTTTTCCTGACTTTAATCCACTTCATGCACCAATCAATTCCAGCAGTGACCTTGCTCATGTAAAGCTATTGCGATTGTTGAGAAACCACGCTTCAACACGCTTTTGCAAGTTATTTGTAACAATAGATATACATTGCCACTCTATTTTCTTTATTTCACAGTCGTGAAAGTGCCCCAGGGCCGGGCACTTTGCACCACTTTTTTGCCCCACCCCGGGAAATTGCACCCCTACATCGTGTGGGGAATTTTGCAATTTAAAAAAAAACATGGTCACTGCTGGAATTGATTGGTGCATTACTGGTAACCATTCTCGCCAATATAGCTATCCATGGGAATTGCATTCATACTTCTATAGTAGTACTTCTGGTGAATTAATATGTTCTGAAGTAAACCTTAGGAATATTGATGTTGCTTTATAAATAACCAAAGATAAGCCAGATAGGATAGGGGTTACAAGAGACCAAATATTTTTTTATAGCCTACTAGAGACCTGGAGATCATATTAGATTACCTAAGCATCCAAAAACAATGATGGGTGGGACAATAATAGGCAACAGCAAAAATGATAATAAAGGCTCTTTTCCGGTGTTCTTCATCAGACCTTCCTGCCACTATTACACATATAGATTATACCTTTCCTTTGTTAGTTTTTACCAAGCCATCAATTAAAACCGAACAAACAAAATGGAAAGTTTTGTTTTCTCATAAATCCTGAAAGGGTAAATAAGAGATATTGTTTTTGTTTTGATGACACCAGTGATTCTTCTATGCTTATTGCTTCAATGCAATTTGACAAAAAGGTGCAAAAATATATTTAATCCTTTTTTTAACAAATCCGATCATCTAAGGCTGCATTCATTATGTATACTACAGGGGGGGGGGGGCAGAGGAAATTTTTTTGACAATACAAAATTTTCAGATCCCCCCAAGGCACAACATATTTTTTACGAATCCCCCCTCTTGGTCAAAAGGAAAAAACATGCCCCCCCCCCCCCCCCCCCCCCCATCACCCCGGAGACAGTTTTTTCAATTTATATTGATATCAATTTTACAAAAATAAAGAACAAGGCTCAATGATAAAAAAAAATACAAAGCGTAAAAATGCAAATAAAAATCCTAGGTGGCTTTACTTTTTTGTGTCGGTAGTGACTTTCTACCAAGTGATCTGGTGCGCTCCTTGATTGGAGCTTTACTACACATAGGTGAGTATCATTAATTTTGTATTTGATTGTTTGGTATGTTTTCCGTTGTGCGCGCGAAGCGCGCCGCAATTTTGACAATGAAGCGACAAGACTATTAATCAAAAGTCCAAAGGCGTTTTGTCTGGCAGACGAAAGCCACTGAAGAGGACCTCGAGGAATTCTAGTAAAACAAGAAGGCCTTTTACGATCTTTTAAGTTTGATATAATTCTTTATGCGCGCGAAGCGCGCAGTTTTTTTTTTCAACATCAGTTGAAAGAGGGTGAATACACGAGAATAGTAGTGCAAGTGATATTTCTTCAGGAAGGAGGTTCAAACTCGGTGTTCAACAATTGAGCCTTCCTTCATTTACTATCAAACTGCACAACCTTGTCTTAATATATATAATACCTCAACAAAAATATGCATCCCCCCTTCATGTTATAAAAAAAACTTGACATCCCCCCTTTTCCAGTTCCTAAATTTTGAGATCCCCCCCAAAAATCCTCTGCCCCCCCCCTGTAGTATACATAATGAATGCAGCCTAAGTTAATGCAGGCACACACTCATTATTAAAAGAACTTACGCCAGAGAAGCCCGAGGTCACGCAGTTTCTGCGTCTAGTTACATTAAGTATGAGCTACGTTGAGTGAAAACTCGCTGCTTTACAGCATTTCTTGAAGGCGCGGTATTGGGTAAAAATTTGACTTGTCAATGTGAAGTGCCAAAAAGACCCATATATCATGCTTTCAAGAATGACTTTAGATCAGTCAGATTACACTGAAACTCCATCAAATGTAGTGTATCTATAGATTAATACCTGTCAATGATTCCCCCGTAAAATGTGCGCTCATATGTAAGCCAGTTTGTCCGATAATAAGTCCCGAACACGGCCAATTTTGCGAAAATTTCGGAATAAAAAGAACGGTTTTCCTCGATTTTGAGTCTCTGTCTGTTGCCATAGATACAGCGCCTAGCAATGGGTTATACAGATTGATCAATGACTATCATTCGTTGATCACTACACTAAGTTTGAACTACGTTGAGTGAAAACTTGCTGCTTTACAGCATTTCTTGAAGGCACAGTATTTGGGTGAAAATTTGACTTGTCAATGTGAAGTGCTAAAAAGACCCATATATCATGCTTTCAAGAATGACTTTAGATC
This sequence comes from Scolanthus callimorphus, assembly GCA_033964015.1. Taxonomy (NCBI): domain Eukaryota; kingdom Metazoa; phylum Cnidaria; class Anthozoa; order Actiniaria; family Edwardsiidae; genus Scolanthus; species Scolanthus callimorphus. The sequence goes on along the minus strand of CM066912.1, from coordinate 2,967,429 downwards.
AGTCAGATTACACTGAAACTCCATCAAATTTGGTGGTCGTAAAGACAAATAACCGGCAAATGATCCCTACGTAAAACTTGTGCTCATATTTATGCTAGTTTGTCCGAACATTACTTCAAAATATGGCCAATTTTGCGAAAAGTTCGAAATAAAAAGAATGTTTTCCTCGACTTTTAGTCTGTCTGTTGCCATAGATACAGCCCCTAGCAACGGGTGATACAATTTGATCAATGACTACCATTAGTTGATCACTACACTAAGTTTAAGCTACGTTGAGCGAAAACTCGCTGCTTTACAGCATTTCTTAAAGGCATAGTATTTGGTCAATGTGATGTATTAAAAGACCCATATATCGTGTTTTCAAGTATGGCTGTAAATAAGTCCGATTACACTGAAACTCCATCAAATTTAGTGTACCTATAGACTAATACCTGTCAATGATTCCTCCGTAAAAGTTGCGCTCATATGTATGCCAGTTTGTCGAATAATAAGTCCCGGACTTGGCCAATTTTGCTAAAAATTCGAAATTAAAAGCGCATTTTTCCTCAACTTTGTGTCTTAGTCTGTTGCCATCGATACTGCGCCTAGCAACGGGTGATACAATTTGATCAATGACTACCATTCGTTGATCACTACACTAAGTTTAAGCTAGGTTGAGTGAAAACTCGCTGCTTTACAGCATTTCTTGAAGGCGCTGTATTTGGTTAAAAATTTGACTTGTCAAAGTGAGGTACCAAAAAGACCCATATAGTATACTTTCAAGAATAGCTGTAAATCAGTCAGATTACACTCAAATGACATCAAATTTAGTGTAGCTATAGACTGATAACCTGTCAATGATTCCCACGTAAAATGTGCGCTCATATGTATGCCAGTTTGTCCGATAATAAGTCTCAAACACGGCCAATCTTGCTAAAAATAGAAATTAAAAGCGCATTTTTCCTCAACTTTGCGTCTTAGTCTGTTGCCATCGATACAGCGCCTAGCAACGGGTGATACAAATTGATCAATGACTATCATTCGTTGATCACTACACTAAGTTTAAGCTAGGTTGAGTGAAAACTCGCTGCTTTACAGAATTTCTTGAAGGCACAGTATTTGGGTGAAAATTAATTGACTTTTCAATGTAAAGTATCAAAAAGACCAATATATCACGCTTTCCAGAATAGCTGTAACTACATTAGATTACACTCAAATAACATCAAATTTGGTGTACCTATCGACTGATACCTGTCAATGATCCTTACGTAAACTGTGTGCTTATATGTATGTCAGTTTGCCAAATAATAATTCCCAAACACGGCCAATTTTGCGAAAATTTCGGAATAAAAAGAACGTTTTTTCTCGATTTTGAGTTTCTGTCTGTTGCCATAGATACAGCGCCTAGCAACGGGTTATACAGATTGATCAATGACTATCATTCGTTGATCACTACACTAAGTTTTTAACTACGTTGAGTGAAAACTCGCTGCTTTACAGCATTTCTTGAAGGCACAGTATTTGGGAGAAAATTTGACTTGTCAATGTGAAGTATTAAAAAGACCCATATATCGTGCTTTCAAGAATGGCTGTACATAAGTCAGATTACAATCAAATGTCATCGAATTTAGTGTACCTATAGACTGATTTGTGGTATCCAGAATAAACAATAGGTAGAATCAGGCGAGAGGCCCGTTTTTCGCGCGTTCCAGTGATTGCCTGGTTCCTGAAATAAGTAGATATCCAACACCATTATCACTACGAAATTGAGAATAACATCGTCTGAGATTTAGTCGACGAGAACCGAAGAAAAGATATACTATTGCAAACTTTTTACGAGTTTCCCACAAATGACAGATATATGACAGAACAGGCTAAATATGTCATATGCAGAAGACAAACATTGGAGTTTACCATATTTGGGCGGTGCATCGATGTTATGAATATATAAATAACTTAACTTTGGTCACGTGATCCACCAGCAAAGACATATTAAAAAAACTACTTGTCAAAAGATCAACAATGTATTGACCGTCGCAATGCAGATAAACTGCCACATTGCTGCTTCGTTCTACAAATGCTTTATTCCGAATTGGTCCCTCATGTCCACATTGCTTCGTTCTACAAATGTTTAATTCCCATGGGTCCCTCACTTCCACATTGCTTCGTTCTACAAATGTTTAATTTCCATAGGTCCCTCACTTCCACATTGCTTCGTTCTACAAATGCTTTATTCCCATTGGTCCCTCATTTCCAGATTGCTTCGTTCTACAAATGCTTTATTCCCAATTGGTCACTCATTAACATTGCTTCGATTTACAATGTTTAATTTAATAGGGCCCTCATTTCCACATTACTTCGTTCTACAAAGGTTTTATTTCTATAGGTCCCACATTTCCACATTGCTTCGTTCTATAATTGTTGTTAAAATAACATCTGTTAATATGACAATATCTTGGCATCCAATATAGAGAAGGGAGGTTATCTAAATAGATATCTAGTAGATTCTAATAACATAATATCAGATAATATCGCAATATCGTGGGGTTCAGCGTAGGAAAGGAGGGTATCTAAATAGATATCTAATAGATTCTAATAAGATAATATCTGATAATATCACAATATCGTGGGGTTCAGCACAGGAAGGGAGGTAATCTAGCTAGATATCTATTAGAATCTAAGGTGATAATATTTGAATATATCGCAATATCGTGGGGTCCAGCATAGGAAGGGAGGTAATCTAGTTAGATGTCTATTAGAATCTAAGATGATAATATCTGATAATATCGCAATATCGTGAGGTACAGCATAGGAAGGGAGGTAATCTAGTTAGACATCTATTAGAATCTAAGATGATAATATCTGATAATATCGCAATATCGTGGGGTCCAGCAGAGGAAGAGAGGATACCTAAATAGATATCTAATAGATTCTAAGATGATAATATCTGATAATATCGCAATATCGTGGGGTCCAGCATAGGAAGGGAGGTAATCTAGTTAGATATCTACTAGAATCTAAGATGAATATCTGATAATATCTCAATATCTTGGGGTCCAGCATAGGAGGGAGGTAATCTAGTTAGACATCTACTAGAATCTAAGATGATAATATCTGATAATATCGCAATATCGTGGGGTCCAGCATAGGAAGGGAGGTAATCTAGTTAGATGTCTATTAGAATCTAAGATGATAATATCTGATAATATCGCAATATCGTGAGGTACAGCATAGGAAGGGAGGTAATCTAGTTAGACATCTATTAGAATCTAAGATGATAATATCTGATAATATCGCAATATCGTGGGGTCCAGCAGAGGAAGAGAGGATACCTAAATAGATATCTAATAGATTCTAAGATGATAATATCTGATAATATCGCAATATCGTGGGGTCCAGCATAGGAAGGGAGGTAATCTAGTTAGATATCTACTAGAATCTAAGATGATAATATCTGATAATATCTCAATATCTTGGGGTCCAGCATAGGAGGGAGGTAATCTAGTTAGACATCTATTAGAATCTAAGATGATAATATCTGATAATATTGCAATATCGTGGGGTCCAGCATAGGAAGGGAGGTAATCTAGTTAGATGTCTATTAGAATCTAAGATGATAATATCTGATAATATCGCAATATCGTGAGGTACAGCATAGGAAGGGAGGTAATCTAGTTAGACATCTATTAGAATCTAAGATGATAATATCTGATAATATCGCAATATCGTGGGTCCAGCATAGGAAGAGAGGATACCTAAATAGATATCTAATAGATTCTAAGATGATAATATCTGATGATATCGCAATATCGTGGGGTCCAGCATAGGAAGGGAGGTAATCTAGTTAGATATCTACTAGAATCTAAGATGATAATATCTGATAATATCTCAATATCTTGGGGTCCAGCATAGGAGGGAGGTAATCTAGTTAGATATCTATTAGAATCTAAGATGATAATATCTGATAATATCACAATATCGTGGGGTCAAGCACAGGAAGGGAGGTAATCTAGTTAGATATCTACTAGAATCTAAGATGATAATATCTGATAATATCTCAATATCTTGGGGTCCAGCATAGGAGGGAGGTAATCTAGTTAGACATCTATTAGAATCTAAGATGATAATATCTGATAATATCGCAATATCGTGGGGTCCAGCATAGGAAGAGAGGATACCTAAATAGATATCTAATAGATTCTAATAAGATAATATCTGATAATATCACGATATCGAGGGGTCCAGCATAGGGAGGACAAGGTAAGATAGAATCTACTATACATCTAATAGACTCTAATCAGAAACATATAACTTAGTTGAAACATGTAACGGCGAACCAAGCTGTGGATTATTCGAGATGAATTTATGACCATATTTGGTCAATAATGAACTCTCGACTGCTAACCCAAAGGTTTTCTCTTCATAATATTTCATTTTTCGCTCATATAAAGTAGAACAACAGTGGTAAGTGATAATATACTAACATTTAACATCTTGAAGTCTTGCAACAACATTATTTTCAAAATCTGTTCAATTGTTTTTTCTGCGAATATTCCGCAGCTTGGCACTAAAGTAATGTATGTTTGTTACACGTTTCAACTCACTTATATGTTTCTGCTCTAATATAATGATATTATCTAAATCTAAATATCAGTAATCCTATATAGTGCAGTTATCGCGCCATCCTCGTAAATCATGTGCTTGCTCAAAAAGTCTCTAAAATTGTGATTAACAATGTATTATTCAGTTTGGTAAGCTCTAAATAAAACCATAAAGTGAATCACAAAAAAACGTCCTTACCTTTCTTTACCGTAAGATAAGCAAAAGCAGTGAGTTTTGCTTTTGCTCACACAAATTGATTCCATTATAATAATATTTCACCTTCGCCACAGCGCCATCTTGAAAATTACCCACACGACCCGGCGACCCACGACCCAGTGTTTTGGGCGGCCTGTGGATAAACCCTTACTCCCTGGTAACGAGGTCAAGTCAAACAAACAAAATGGCCGCCAATTACGTTTCTGGAAAGAGATTTTATGGATGGATTCAGCCTAAAAGGCATTAAGAAATTCATTTGGAAATTCATTGCTGTGTCAGGTGAAGGATTATGGTCCAAACAGTATTCAAAGAGCAAACTGGGGGAGGGGCGGAAACTGGGATATAAGCCCAATCACACTAAAAGGTTAGTGAACACAGAAATTCGAAGTTGTTGAAACAAATCTGGTGATGAAACGTTCAGTCAATTTGAGACCTATTGACATTTATTTACTTTCGCTTCATTGGTTTCAGCTAAAATGAAATTATTAATATGATGAAGTTTCTAAAAATAATACATAGAACATTGAAATCAAATAATTTTTATTGGTTTTTGGCATTAAAAGATCTGACCTAATGTAACTTTTGGATCCTTTTTTATGACTTTGAAGCTCGATTGCCAGTGCTGAGTAAGAAAAACTCAGTAAAATTGACAGTAAAAACGTGTACTCCTACCCTGGTCCCAGGGTGAAGTTAGTAGTATTACGCTAGGATTTTTTAACCCTGTTCAAGTGGTTCTATTTATAGCATATGACGTGATGTAAATTAGGGGATTTCCCTTACGTCATGGCGTCGGTTCAATAAGTCAAGTACGGGTATAAACAATCAAGTGTGTTCAAAAGAAACCAACAGGGTGTAAAGTGTGTGAAACCATATTCTTTGAATAATTTTATTTTATTATGTTCTACTCCATTTATATCGTAATACAAATTAGGAGATACTTCTTACGTCATAGCGTCGGTCCAATGAGTCGATGTATAACAAGCAAGTCTGAACAAAACAGGGTGTAAAGTGCGTGAATCCATGTTAAAAAAGAATTGTTTCGAGTGTGTTGAAATATACAACAGGGTACAATGTGTCTGAAACAAAAGCGTCGGTTATATATAGTGTTAAAAAGAAAGCGACAGGGTGTAATATGTGTGAAACCATTTTATCAAATAAAAACCTCACGACTGTTTTAAAAATAAAACGAACAGAGTGCAAAGTGCGTGTGAAAAGAAAACTACAAGCAAATAAAGTGAAGTATTGTTTTATTTTAAATCAATAGGTAGGAGAACAAATTGCTTATCATTGAAATCATTTGGGTTATTAGAAATAGCCCAAGCAACTAAGCACGCAACAGCATTGACAGGGTTACGAATAGCTTTTTCAAAGTTTTTAAATTGTTTTTTATCTAATCCCCAAGTTATGAAATCACTTTCTCCTGCAGTGGCGATGCCTGCGATCTCGAGCACTTGCTTAATATCTTTTTTATCTCTTAGAGTGCAGTCTTGGCCAAGGTTTGCAAATAGACAGGGGTTAACGGAGTTGACTTTTGTGAAGAATTATTTTTCACAGAAGAAGGCTAGCACTTGAGGTAAATTTTCCAGTTGAATACAAATAACCATGGCGTCTCCTTTGATCATGCATGTCGTTGGTAGAGTTTCTCTTATTGTGTAGTATACGTATGGCCCTTCTGTAGCAAGGATAGTTGCTTGCCATGTTGTTAAGCAATGGCACTGAATGGATTTAAGGTCCTTAAGATCACCGTCACATCTAATTAGTGCAGCCATGATGGGTTTGCAGTAGTGTTGACATGCAACACACAGTAAATAGAATAAATACAGAGTTAAAATAACAGCGTTTGTGTGAGGACTGTGTTAATAATAATAATAATGTTAAGCGTCAAGCTTCCAGTTTTCGAAGAGAAATGTGAGTTTTTTGTCTCCTAAAGCATGTCGGATCTCAGATAAATATTCTTTACCAACACCCCACGCAATAAACTTAATGTCTGCGATATCGTTTAAGTTGAGAAGTTTAGCCATTGTTGTCACGCCTTCTTCTTCAAATTCATACAACCACTCTCGTTCAACGAATTGTTTATACACATTTTCAGCATCATTATCTTTCAATAGTCTAAATAATTCATGTTTGCAGTAGTAGAAGTCAAGTGGAGGAATGTTTCCGGTGTTGAAGAAGACTCTCAATCTTGCCGCGTTTCCAGTAACAATGCATGTTGGAGAGGCCCCTGGTTTGCCATTCCATCGGAGTGGGGTATTCCATCGAAGTGTGGATTCCCACGGGATTTCTATTTTAGGGCAGACACATTGAACCTCTGAAAGTTCGAGGTAGTCACCGATCTTCCTTGCGCTCCTTATGATAACCATAGTTCATTGCTTTTGTTATACTGTTTTCAGTTTATTTATAGTCATTTCAATTTGTATATCAACACTATCAGCACGTACAGAAGTAGCGCTTTGATTACACAAAGTGCGTGAAAATAATCAGGTTTAAACACTGTTTGCTGAATTTGTAACCCTGCTCAATTGCTATAAATCAGGCTGCTGCTTGTGTGGCGAAAGTCATTTTTCATCATAGCCATGGCTAATAATATCCATTGTTTTTGTGTGGAGAAGGGGGGAAGTACTAAGCTGCATTATATTCCTGCAGAAGTCACAATCAGCAAAAAGAAGGGCGAGATGTATTTTAAATGTGGTAAGAAGTTGGATTATGAGGAACCTAATAAACAGCAAGGATGCACTATGTTCCTGGACGGGCAATCTGCACGTATCGTGAACAAGGTTTGCAGTCGTAAGGGGCTTCGTGCGCCAGGGCACATGCCATATTGCAAGCATGGGATGCTTTGCAGGATTGGCGTGGCGAAAAAGGGAGACCGTGCTGGGGAGGTATTTTTGACATGCAATGCGCAGCTGCCAGACGTGCCTTGCAAGTTTTTCCGCTTCATGAGCGACTGTGAAACTGTGGGGCATAAGATTAAACCTTACAAGCCGTGGGAGTTTGATCCACAATGGAAAAGCACATTGTTAGGCGACGTTAGCGATGATGATGCTTTTTACGAGTTCGATGAGGACGAGAAGGATGAGAAGTCGGAGGAGGAGGAAGAGGAGGAGGAAAAAGAGAAAAAGAAAAAACGACAAAAAAAGAAATAAACTGAATAACATGACTTTTATTTCTTTAATATACGATTATAAGTAAACAACTCATCTGTAAGACAGAAAGAAATAGACTGAATAACATGACTTTTATTTCTGTGTTATACAATTATTCAACTCGTTTGTAAGGCTAAAAAGGAAATATAGACTGAATAACATGACTTGTATTTCTTTTTTCTACAATTATACAACTCATTTGTAAGTCAAAAAAAGAAATATAGACTGAATAAGACGACTTATATCTCTTTCTTCTATAATTATAATATACACTTCGTTCGTCAAATACATTTGGAAGGATTTTAATTACAATGACGGCAGTAACATCTTTCAACATATCTTTTCTCCCAATATCCACCGGGGCAAATGAAGAAATAGTCTGCGTGTGCGTTGAAAGCGTAGCAAGTGTCTTTTCCGTCTTTCTTAAGCTCCATAAGTACGCCCATTTTATTTGTTGCCTTGCGTTGCTTGCTTAGCAGACACATGTACGTGAACTTTTCTTTAAACAGCACACGCAGACTTAATGCTGTTTTCCCTCCTTGTACTTTAGTAAAACAAAGTTTCGTATTTCGAATCTGCTTTGGTATAAATGGCTTGAATGTCAAGCCCTCTTCATCAATATATATAAAGCGCTGCAAGCACAATGCAAGATCACTTTTGTAGATGCTTGCTGTAACTGCTCGTGGCATGACGGCCTGACTGCATTTGCAACCTCTATTTAATATAGTACACGAGTCGAACTTGCTGAGCTCGTCTGAGGTTTCGTACTCGTTCAGTATTAGCGAAAACCCTAATCTTACCCCCACGGAGTGGTTTGTATCGCGAATCAAGTCTTCACTTTGTTCAGCGTCTAAAAAGGGCGCGTTTTTTACCGTTTCCTGTTTACGGTCATGCCTTTCTACTTCTGTTTGAAAGCCAAAACTTGGTCTCAGAATTCCGTTTTGTCCCAACAATTGAATCAAACCAAGAGTTGGTGCAAAAAAATTCATATGTATTCCTAACCACAATCTGATTGTTTTATTTTGCTCTTTTAGTTGCAAAAAGGCCCCCTTTCTCTCCTTGAAAGTAATACAACTGATGTATTTGTTGTTGAGTTGTTTTTGCAGTTTTATACGGTCTGTCATTATTATTTTATTGAAATATTGCGGTACAAAAACCAAAGAATTCCGTTTTGTCTTGTAGCAATTGAACGGTGATGACTGTTCTTCCAAGGTAAGTATAAACGATTTTTCGTTTTTGTGTTTTTCCTGATTGACTGATTGCCTTGCTAACAAAGCTGTTTGTGATACCCAGGCATTCAGCATTTCTTTCTCGTCGTTTGTTTTTGTTTCCAACCAAATTTGTTGCCGCCAATATTCGTCGTCGTTGATCGAACATTGGTTAAGAGTTGTATTAAATTTTAATAGAGTTTCATCATTGAAAATTTGACCTACTGCATCGCCAACTTTCACGAAAACAAGTTTTGAATTTTTCCAATCCGAGTTTCCAAGCCATTTCAATGGCGTACCTGTTAAGTCGCTTCCCGTAATAAACTCCCTACTATTTTGGGTTTCTCTACTGGCTGCTATAATCGTGTGGTTCAGTTTTTTCATGACCTGACCATGACTTGGTTTTCTTTCGCCTGCGTAGCCATCGCTGAGCTTTGACATCACAGTTTTAATCCGTAATCCGTAGTTAGTTTTCAACAATATCTACAATGCAAAAAGGTATTTTAATCTCTCGCACTGATAGCGTGCAACATATTTGCTCTTAAAAAATTTAATGGTTGTATTTTCATTTATTCCATTTTTCGTAATTGAATGAGATTTATAGTAAGACCACTCGTTTTAAAATGATGGAAGCATTGAAATTTAGTTCTAGGTATTTTCTAGTGTTTTGAGATGTTTCACTGTTCTTCGAAAATCAACGTATTCGATACCAGACAGCCAAATTGACGATTAAAATGTTGCGCGTTGTCATTAAACGCGTGAAAGCAAATAGTTGAAGTCATATCAATAAGTAATCAATCACTCACAGGCGTAGTCAAGTCGTACAGTCTATCCATGACGGCAACAAGTTTGTTTCTGAAGACAAAGAAGAAGAAGAAGTTTTACTCTTTATGTTTTTCGCGGTTGCTGATTATGATTCGCTCCTTCTCCGCCATTATTGTGGCGGCAAAGAGAGGTAAGCGTCTCACTGTGTTGCCGCTGTTGGGTATTAGATTCGGCCATTACCTTTCACAGAGATGAAGGTTTCAACGGGTTCACTGAAAGGGTCTGCATAAAAAGAACAAAAGAGAGGTTACCACCAAATCCCAATTTTGTGAGAGTGTATTAAAAATTAAGCATACTTACATGTCTCTTGATTCTTTAGCTTGTTCCTGATTTCTCAGCTGGTTGATGTTGGCAATTGTGTTGGTGTGATTGGGGTTGATTTCGCGCGCAATTTATACACCCTTGTCCCCGCCCATTATGTCACTGATCCATCACATGGTCGTTTAGTAGTTCCCACGATTGCAATTCTTTGAGTGTGTACTTGTAAGTAAACGGAAGGTGAAAAACTTTCCAAATACTTGGAGAACTTCTTTTTGGTGATAAGTCTTATCATCGTGGTAAAATTTTTGGGGCTACGCCTTTTCCCCGATACAAATCTACAAGAGCTAAAATGTACTGACGTATGGGAAATTCCCTACAACTTTATCGTATGCGAGACTACGCGAATAACTCTAAAATCTGAGAATGTTACTTGTAGATGCTTAATTTGCATCAAGATATTTTCGAAAATATTCTTACAAGCAAAATATATTGAGAATAGTTCTTGCTCTGAAATGATAAAGGGTAAAGTGCGTCTTTTTGTCTATTACCCTATGGTAAGGATGATACGTTCAATCTAAGTCGTGTTGTTTTGAACTTTAAACATTATTGCGTATACTTATTTCAAAGTTTATAATTGTTAGAAGAAACCAAGCTCACAGGCAAGCGATATTTTAATTATCGCTAATTGTCAAAAGTATACAAAGAGCCGAACGACTTGCGTTTTCTGTTAAACATATTATACACCCATATTCGCCGTAAATAAGGCGACTTAGACTATATTCTTGGCAGCGGATTCATAGGAACGAAAAGAAAAATAGACATGACATAGTCATAAGTGACTTATTGTTTTCTGGAGAAAAGTCGTTCCCACGATCGGTTATGTTCATTGATTATGTACTTGTAAGTAAACGGAAAGGTTTGCACGTAGGCGGTTTTATCTAGCAATACCGATGAATTGCAAGCGAGGTATCAGATTTGCGCATGGGCAATGATCGTGGGAAAGGTGCATGATTTTATAAAACTCTAACTGCCGGAGGTGGAAAACTACGGGTGACCTGCCAAATACTTGGAAAACTATTTTGGTGATAAGCCTTATACACAACTTTCAGGATGTCCACCGCATATTTACATGAGGCCATTAAAACTTTAAAGCTCTTGAAGATTCTCACGTGAAAATTAATCAAAGCTATAGCGCCTGATGGCTTACAAAATATTTAGTTGAAACCAGCTACTCTTGGACGAGATATTCTCTAAAAAAAACACCAAGACGAGACTATAAAGGCGTCTATAGTGAAAATTTTATACAAACGCCTGTGTTTGTGAGGTAATCTAATTCCGTCAATATGTAATATAATCATACACAATAATTATTTTGATAGAAATTGCGTGTAGAGCAACATTTTTGACTACAGTAAATGTTTCTATTGTCTTTAACTGGGAAAACTGAATTGTGAAGTTTTGTTTTATTATAAATCGTAATAGGTAGGTGAACGAATTTAATAAGACAAAATTGTGTCGAGTGTGTTAAAATAAAACAAACAGGAAAACTATTTTTAACGTAATCTCAAACACTTTGTCATATTCTCAATGACTTTTTTTATGCAAAATTAACCAGGAATGCTTGCCAGATTGGTATCAATTTTGTATGACTAGCTCTCTCTGCAAGGATAGCAGAAAAATTCTATATTACCCTCTCCAGCACCGCCTCAGTACTCAATACTAAATATTGCCTCTGACTCTGCACTGCAGAGTACCCAATAACAATTGCCCCACTCTGCACTGCAGAGTACCCAATAACAATTGCCCCCCTCTGCACTGCAGAGTACGCAAAAACAATTGCCCCCCTCTGCACTGCAGAGTACCCGATAACAATTGCCCCCCTCTGCACTGCAGAGTACCCAATAACAATTGCCCCACTCTGCACTGCAGAGTACCCAATAACAATTGCACCCCTCTGCACTGCAGAGTACCTGATGACAATTGCCCCCCTCTGCACTGCAGAGTACCCAATAAAAATTGCCCATCTCTGCACTGCATAGTACCCAATAACAATTGCCCCACTCTGCACTGCAGAGTACCCGATAACAATTTTCCATCACTGCACAGTACCCAATAACAATTGCCATCTCTTTGCACGACACAGTGGTATACAGAGATGGGTATATGTAATTGATGGGTATATGTAGCGTGATTTGGCTAAAACGATTATTTCTCGAGCCAGAATTGGCTCTGAGTCAATAGCCGATGAGGCCGAATGGGCTATTGACTCAGAGGCCATGAGGTGAGAGGAATAAATGTTTTAGTCACTCACACTAGAAATTAAATTTGTGTAGTCAAGTTTTAAAAACTGGTCATCTGACATTTGGGCTTTAAATCTGGCATTTTCGCTACTTGTAGGCTAGTGTATAGCCTACGACGTATAGCATACGAGTATTTGTAGCTCAAGCAATCAGAACGCAGCATGATTGTCAACATCTATTCTTTACTAAAATATTTTAAGGTTCATAGATAGGTCTTCCATGAAATAATGTAACAGTTGAGTATGTTGCAAAACGTTGCAACAATTGGCTAACAAACAATACAATTATGTAACAACACATCACAGCTTGTAATGATGCAATCAGAGAGAAGTCAACATTGTCAAGAAAACAACACATATTTCCAAAGATTTCAACAAGAATATATCTACTGACAGTTTTTGGAGCAAACGAATTGTTTCTACAGAATGTTGTACGACGTCCACCAAATCTGGATGTAGATTTGATTCACTTGTATTAAAAAAAGGAGTGGTAGGAAATTTCATTTGCTTCAGGAAATCTACTGTGTGACACCGCAAAACTGATCACATGAAATGCCTAAAGAAAATATTCATCTCCCATTGAATGGTGTTTAGAAATGGCCACCCCAACACTGGAATTTCCGACCCATCTGAGGGAAGTCTAAGCAGACACTTTCGCAATGACACGAGCCTTAATCTCCTTTTTTAGTCTCCTTTGTACACATGTGAACCATGCTGCCTTCCTCTGTCCCTTTAATGCACTTATGAAGCAGTTCCCTATAGAAAAAAAAAGATACATCAACATAAGCAACAAATTACAGAGCATCAGGTGAGGCCTACTCAGGGCCATTCCTAAAAATACAGGAACTGGTCTTGGTATCTAGATGTCCCAACATTTCATCTTGATCTAAAGTGGGAGAGGGGGGCTATCATTATTACAAAAATTGCCTAAAGGAGTTTTGAGGTTTTTATTGATACTTGGAGGGGGTCAAGAGGTTTTCGGGGCTGAATGAAAAATCTTGCCAGCCCACCCCCTGGCATAAATAATGAATGCTCCCTTAGTAACCCTAAATGTCTTGCTTGTTTCTTTTCCCTGATTATTTTCCTTTTTTTGGAATTACATGTGCATATTTATTATAAGGTTAAGCTTAGGAGCTACCCTCCATAGGAAACTGTCCATGACTATATTAGCACTTCAGCCATCCTCACCTGTTGTACTCCCTCCATCTACGATCATATCCTCAGGCATGGTGAGGGTACTCACTAGCCATTGGTACAATGAAATGGGTAGTTCCTTCTCGTCCACAACTTTACCATCAACTTTTGTTGGCTTTTCATAGCTGACAGCCACAAGATTTTGGGCTTGTGCTGCTATACCCCTTGACCCATACCCATCCCACTGACCAATGACTACAGTCTCTATTACATTGTCAAGCTCTTTTCCTACAAAAACAAGAAAAGGAAAATGATGTAACAATTCTTAAAACCGTCTAGTCAAACAATGACAAAACAATTATCATGCATGCATGTATGATAGTTGAACAGCATTGGGCAGGAAAAAATAAAAATCAACATTGGTATATGCTTGTTTTGATATGTAAGAATGTCTAAGAGTCAACTTCAGAATGTGCAAAAATGGGAATTTTTCACAGGAACTGTATGAGAATGTTCGTATCATTGAAAAATGATAAATACCAACATTGGGTATCATGTTGGTATTATTTATCATGTTTTCAGTGTTTTTTTATTTATTTTTTCCCTACATTGATCACAAATACCACAAATAATTAAACTCTCCTTGAATGCAAACAATAGAAGCTACATAGCTTTTCCTCTCTATGTTCAACCTTTATTTTATGAGGGCATTCTAGTATGTATATCCCTCTTTGTTATTATTAGAAGCCCTACACGAGGTATAATTTTTGCTAATAGATTTTCAACTTTGAAAGGTACCCATAGCTATCACAACTTCTGGTTACTAACTAAATATTAACATTCCTTTAAGCTGACAAATTGGAAAATACAAAATAGATAAAAACAAACGTTGCTTCACTGGCTTATCATGTAAATGAAAGTACATGACAAAGGAGGTCCCTCCCTTGCTGGCAATAACAGATGAGATTGCCCCCACATCCTGGCATGTGCACGGGATGGCCACTGCCCAAGAAAGTCTGGCAGCAAAGTTGAGGCTTTTCATCTGGTCGATAATGTCAGTAATTACCGATGGGACATCCCTTTCCTAGAAAAAACATAATGGTTCTGTAAACAAATAATGCATGCATATGCACTTTCACTGAAGAAGAAATGGACAGTGAGAGGGAAATTAGCCTCCTCGTATGTACAGTAGGGTTTGTTTGGTTGCAGAGCGAACAGGCAGAGAGAAAATTTTGTTGCACACAAAAGAACAATTACTGGAGGCTCAGATGGCGAATTGTGATGTACTTTTGAATTGTGCCGAATTGTACACAAAACTGCCATCTTCATAATTTCCCAAATATATCAGGTTTGAAGTACTTATGGAGCTTCAGGATACAATAACCAATCACAAAATACCTTATCTATGTCATGAGCACTCCCAACAAAAAGGGCAGGGCTTCCTTTTAGGAGCTCTTTTGTTGTGTTCAGAAAGCTCCCTGCCTGTATTGCTCCCTTGCACCCAGAATTGCCAAGGACTTCTTCAGTGTCAACATCTGCCTGTTCGTGCTCTTTATTTGCTAAATTCCGGAGGAAACTCTTGAATGTCTCAGAGTCGTCAAGGTTACTGATGGCCTGGATAAAACAAATAATGGTTTAAGAAGCAAAGCAAAAAGGTTCATTTAAGCATAGCCAGCAAGTCCAAGCAGTGGGCACCTCAATTGTCATTAAGTCGGACTAGTTGATGTATAATATAAGGCCTTCTGGGATTACTGCACTTTGTAACTAGTTTCTCTTGCCTTTTTGTCGATAAACTTGCTGAAAGTTTTAGGTATTTTCCTGAAAGTCCCATGAGTTACGTACTGAGATTGATTGGATAAAAACATCAAGAACAACCCCAGCAACTCTATACTGACTCTTTACAATCTGAGGGGGCCTAGGTCGTAGAATAGTACAGAAGTTCAGGTATTCACATACAAAAGTTTTATACAGGGTTGCTCTGCCCAGACCGTTACCCTTTTTATACCATTTTTAGCAAAATATATTTATATGCCAAATTGGTCATGATACCCCTTGATATATGCCTGTCATATGCCTCTCATGTTTTGATTTTCCCAATAGAAATCTTCAAACCCTAATGAAATGCAGCAGATAACACAGAGTTACCTAAGAAAACACCATCACGCCGGGTCAGCTTTCCCCCAAAATGCGACATCTAGTATAAACTTTTTAGCATTTTATCTGATTGGGTTTAAACTTGGCAGGATGATAGACATTTTTATTCCGAGCAATCGTATGTTGATGATTTTTCAAAATTAACTAATTTTGGTGGGAACATTATGTAATTTACCTAATGGTCATAAATATATTATATTATAGGTAATATCAATTTCAAAAGCACTTGCTTAGACAATATTAAATATTTCCAAAGATATTGATATTTGAAATTCAATTTACCACCATTTTGTTACTAGTTTTAGAAAATTGGCTGATTTTAGGATGGCATATTTTTTGAATCAATAATCTTTTGCTAAAACTTTTTTCACAAGTAAATTAGTTCAAACAAGTTCTTTCCAAATCAAGCATAAAACTTTCCACATATAATGATATTTGTTTTTGACCGTTACAACAATTACGCAATTTTCCCAGAATGGAAAAGTCTATCGTCCTGCCAAGTTTCAACACAATCAAATAAAATGCTAAAATGTTTATTACTAGATGTAGCATTTTGGGGGACAGCTGACCGGGCATGCATGTTAGCCTCAATGACATGATTCATTTGTTTTCAATGAGCTTCAGTAGGTTGGTTAAGTCTGACAATTACCTTGAACTGTTGAAGATGTCCAGCACTAACTGCTGTACCAAATCGTTGAACCACATTTTCCCAACTACCCAGGTTAAAGTACTTGATCATGTAATCTTTGATCTTTCTAAGCTTCTTCATTGATGCTGCCATTTGGCCCATCTCCTTTAAGCTCATTTCCAAGGAATGCACCTGCAATACAGTAGATATACAGTATACATCATAAAAGAAATAATGCATAGACAAAGTTGACATTGTAACCATGTGGTTGCCAATGGTCACAAGATTTGGGCTTTGGTGAACAGAAAATTATAGCTAGTCGTCAAATGGCAACCTGGTTTTCTTCGGTTGTCCTAAAAACCTCAGCATATGGGTTTGTGTTCCAGTTTTCAGTAAGATTTACACAAGCTTAAAATTGACTTTTCTGTGAAGATGCCAGGAGGTGACTGAATGCTACAAAAAACTGGTCACCAACCCGTCATTTTTGTATGCCATGTTTCGTTATTGTTACAGAAGTCGCCAGCTGCTAACTAGCTTCAAAATCTTAGTCACCTGGACCAAATTAATTTTGGGTCGCATTGGCAACCACGTAGTCTCAATTTAAAGCCCTGTAAAGTAGCTACATACCATAGTTTTCAGACAAGGGAATATGATTACCTTAGTGAACAGAGAATATGCTTCGCTGATCTTCAAGCCACAGACATCCCTAAAGTTGCCAATTCTTAGAGCAGGCTTTGAAAGCTTTTCCTTCTTGGTGAGCGTTTGCCCCTTGAGTTTGTTCTCTTCATGTTTCTTAGAGATTCCCAGAAATAGTTTCCAGCTTTCATCTGGCAGCTTTGCAAGATAGAACAACTCTGGCATTGATGATTTCTGGGGAAACAATATTATAACATTATCTAGTATAAACCAACTAGCAATCTTTAAGCTATGCTGCAATTTGTTTGGCTGTGCTACTCGATATCTATCACCTCATAGATAGCAAGTAGTAAAAACACCTGGAAAACTTTTAAAAAATGAAAAGAATAAATAACATCCTTGTTAAAAGTCATTGAAAATGCTAGTTGGTTTATTACTTAAAACAATTTTATACTACTTGTTTTCAATTTGAGCTTTTTGAAAAACCCACATTCCAAATTGAACGAGAAAAGTTGTATGATTTCCTTTGAAAAAAGTTTCTGAACAAGCCGCACACATTTTTCCTTCACTGAAATCTTGATCAAGGTCTGACAAAATTTGAGCATGAACAAAAAACAAAACAGAGTTCCCATAATATAGCTCTATATCAAAATATTTTTGAAAACCTATTAGCATTTGAAAAGAGAACATTTTATTAACCATTTTTGCACTTTGTTACCCTTTTTGGCACTTTGTTACCTAAAACCTGCACTACTCAAAATAATTAACTAAAAAAATTTACCTCCTTTGAAAGGATTTTTGCACAAGTATCCCTCCAGCTTTCCTTTCCATCACTTGCATCTGGATTGGCAATGTACTGAGACCGGCAAATTTCAGCCTGAAAATAGAATAATCACATCATTAATTAAAGGGGTGCATTTACCATATTATTTTCAGAAACTAAAGCTTGTTATATACTGTTTTGGTTTACAGATAAATTGGTTTCCAAAGGGGCCCAAGTAAATACAGAGAACAATTTTAAATATTATACAAAGTATGCCCATAAAATAATGTAAGTTGAGGCTGAGAAACTGATGTTTAATCAACACTAGAGTGACAGGCGATTTATTAGGTACCAATAAATAACAGAATAAAGATTTATTCCCATTACACAATACATAAAACTGCAAATTCCCAGAGTAAGATTTGTAACGGCAATTGAGAGGATGTATCTAGGCACCAAGACACTAATTCCAAATGCCCAACACAAACTCATTCACTTTATCTCATGATGCTCAAAACAAAATTGTTCACTATACCTCTTCAGTAAAAGTCATATTATGACGGAACGCACCACACTGGTTGTGCTTGACTCCAGCATACACTGCTTCAGTCTTGTCCAGACCAACAAAAATGCGAGCCCATCTTTGCTTGAAATGGGGATTTTCTGTATCTTCTTCATGGAGCTTCTTTGCTGCCAATGTGTTATGGGTACCCCCAATCACCAAGTACTGGAAGTGCTTGTGGCGTGCACTATCAAATGATGATGACTTTGCTAAGACAAAGAGGGGTTCATATGCAGCTGTTGGGTTTTCCCTCATCTGGTTTTGTAACTGTTCCAGAAACGTCCTGTCAACATCCCGTACTTGCCAGTCCCTGGGAGGCACCTCCAGATTCTCTATTGGAATCTCAAAGAGACCACCTGAAAGTGAGAGGGAAGTCTGCCTATTAAATAAGTAATCTGGTATAACACAACAACCAAGCCTCCATTCTGTAGCGATCATTTCCGTTGGGTTTTAGGCAAAGAAAGTCTGTAAGTGTAAACCACCAAAACATCGGAAAATCCAAATAGCGATTTCTTACTGTGGTAGTCTCGAGTTATAGCATGGTTTCATACAAATTTTTGAGCTTTGGCCCATTTATAGAGTTCTAAAGTGTGACGTCAAAAATTTGAAAAATTTCGAATGTCAGAGTTCTGTTCACGAAGAATGAAAGACTAACTCCAAATAATTTTTTTTTTAAATTTTCTTACATTTTGTTTCCTTTCTTTTACACAATATATATTTATTTACATTACTTTTGCGACGTTTTTTTTTCTTACACTTTGTTTTCAATTTGCATATAGGTAAAAGAAAAACAAACAAAAAGAAAAAGAAGCAATACATAAACGACACAAAACTCCAAAGAATGTTGCATGCAAACAATGAGGTGAATTGGTTGAAACGCGACCAAGATATGGCCCGCTGTATATATAATTTTCTTTAACGAATCCCTGTATTGTACTCAGTTCAAAACTGTTTGGAACTGAATAAAAAATACAACTTGATTTGTTACAATGAATTATGCATTCAGCGGGCCATATCTTGGTCGTGTTTCAACCGATTTGCCTCATTTTTGGTGTGTAGCTATTTAACCATTATCCTGCGAGATTGCGCAGAATATCGTCTGATACTTAGCCGACGAGGGACGAAGTCCCGAGTTGGCTAAAATCAGACGATATTCTGCAAAATCGAGCAGGATAATGGTTTTATTATTCAGCACATCGATAGCACAAAACCCCCCGAAAAACATGACTTTTGTGTATTATTTACGAGCTCAAAACATCATATTTCCCTCAGAGACGGATATCGCAGGATAGCTGTCATGTACAGAAGACAGCTATTGGCGTTCCAATGACCATATTTGGGCAGTGCATCGATGTGCTGAATAATAACATTCAATGTGCCCTTTCAAAATCAAATATTGGGACAAATATTGCTAAATCGAAAATTTGATTTTTGTCACGTCATCACTTAGTGTAACTGGGCGACTATTTGCACGGTTACACGGGTCCAGTTGAGAACTTTATTGTCAAATACCTTAGTAGCAAACGTTCCCGAGGAAAATTCAAAGCGAAGAACCACCCCCGGAGAAATAGAATAAGAAGAGAACTCAAAGAAAGCGTGAGAGTGAGATTTTGGGCAGCGCGAGAACAAATAACATGGCCTCTGAATACCCGGCGTAACAAATCGATAAATCGATACCCCAATAAAATCGATATTTGTCGATACTAATCGATTGATTTTATCGGTAATCGATAAAAATTGATCGCTAGCTCTGTTGTGATTATCGATTTGTCAATAATTATATCGATTTTCATCGATTTGTATCGGCAAGCACAGGATAGATTAATGTATCGATATTCTTTGAAAAGATGCCTCTAATAGAAGAAATTTCACCCTGGAAATCAGAGACACGAGGTCCAAAGAATTAGAGATCTGAGTTTCCCGAGAAACAACGCAAACGTTAGCGGGCAGAGTTTCGGCCTCTCCCCATGGTATGGGTAGTCCAGAATCTTCTTGGATCTTTGTCTAGCATGGTATAGTTTGCTGCTCGTCTGCTGTGTTCTTGGTCGAGACATAATAAATTTAAATAACTTTCTTTGGAACAGTGTTATGCTATACTTTCGATATCAAGTGATATCGATTTTTATCGATCTGACGGGGATGGCTGTGACTATCGATTTTTATCGATTGCCGATATTAATCGATAATGATCGATCAATCTGATCGACAAATATCGATTTATCGATCAGTTTTCGATGATCGATTTCTATCGATTTGTTACGCCGGGCTGAATATTATGTAACGAGAAAACCTTCAGTTCAGAATTCTGTACTCACCGACTTCGCAACGATCTACTCTTTTTTGTAGAGCACTGGTGTCATCTTTTGGTCGTTGCCCCAGATCGCTCGCTTTTTTGGGAGTGCCAGCAACCTCCTCCACAGTTATTTCGGTTGTTTTCTTTCGTTTGCCACTGCTACGAGTTTGACCTTCCGCCGCCACTGAACGCTTGCTTCCGATATTCGGCGTCTTCTTAAGGATTTCTTTCAATTTAGAGCACCAGAGCTCAGTATTTGTACATGGCCTCAATGCCGATGCCAGTTCATGGTCTGAAAGTGTCGGAGAGAAGTACTTAAAAAGTAAACTTCCCTCTGCATGGGAGCCATTTTGAGCTGGAACAAACTTCAACTGAAAGATACAACAGGTCACATGTCTTATTCCCAGAAGTCACTGGGGCCCAAGGAAAGTTCAGTTGCGGCGCGCGTGCTCTCAGCACAGGCGACCCAAAAATTACATAGTGTTTTGGAGCATAACGCGAAATTAGCGTATTAATACCATGATATTACAATGTTTACTGCAATAAATATGACTTATGATGTTTCTTGTTAACCTTTAGTAGCCAGTCAGAGTAGGTTAAGGGAGTCACACGGCCGACTCTGGCTGGCTACTAAAGGTTAAGAAACATGATACTGACACACAGTCTTCAAGGTAAACTTCGTATTTATTGCAGTATACATTGTAATATTATGGAATTAAAATTCGTTAAGATCTCGCATTATGCTACAAAGCCCTATATTATTAAGTATAAAGGCATTAGTTATTAGGTTGGGTCGTCTGTGACTCCAGATTTTTTAATGCCGCTTGACTGGTGTCGAACGGTTGGAAATTCTGGCCCGAATAGTCCGAATGGCGCTTTCCATATCGTCCTCTTTTATTCTGATCGATTTCAGTTAACTTAGTTGGTCATCAAACCGTTTCAAGATTCGTTAAACTGTAGACTCTGAGCTTACCTTGATAAAGTGTTTCGGCGGTTTTCCGTCTTTCTTTTCGCAGTAAGGCTCAGCATCAACAACATTTTCAAATGTTTGACGGAGTGAGAAGGGCTGTCCTTCCATGTACACGTAAATTTTGTCTTCTTTGATCTTCAGATACCATAGCTTCCCCATTGTCAGTGTGCAGTGCCAGAAAATTCGCAAGGTCTAAGCAAGTTCTCAGTTAGCAGCGAAAGAAACGTCTGTTTGAATGTTTCACCGATCTGACACCCTTTATATATTGCCCGTTGGATGCGGCTCGTGCTTTCTCACCACCATTGTCCAGCTAGCAAAAAGGAAATCAGTTTCAAGACTACAAAGCGCCTATTGTTATTGGGAAACCGCTGATGTCCATTGCTCATGTCGGCATAGACATTGCATATATTGCCGGTTAAAGGCCACAGAAGCATTGAAAATGATTCCACCATGGACCACGTCTTGCCAGAAAATATCTGTCTGCGCGGATTTAAGAATCGCGGCACTAAACGTAGTATTCGTTATACGGGTTATATCTGCGTTGCACCTTTTGGCACCTTTCATTCAAGCAGGAAATGCCAATAGGTGTGCCCTGGACCTGTTGGCGTTGATCCGCGGCAGCTCTGGTACATATCGGAAGTGGTTTGGCCATTCTTGAACAATAGGCTCTTTTTAGCAACTTTCTGCTAAATGACGCTGTCATTCTCTGTCTAATAGGTTGTTTTCTTCGGGAGTTTTCGGATGATGTAAGAAATTCACAAATAATTATAAGCGCAGGCCGTTTTTAAACTGTTTAAAAACAGTGGGAGGTCAACCGGCTTGCAAATGAGACGTCAAGCCGATATAAGAGTCGCTATCCGTTTTGTGTGTCGGTCAACACTGTAGTCATATGTCGCGTGGTGTGGCTCTGTCAACGACGTCACCGAGGGCTTTGTTAATTAAAACTAACAAAGCTTTTAATTCACAACGCAGCCTGCATGAGTTTCATTTCGACAGGGGCTGCCGTTAATGCGCGGTCTCTTGATCACTTGAACAATTTTGTTGTCGTCAAATCACTACGAATAATCTGACAACGTATTCCGGGATGCTAAATGAAGATGGATTCCTTCATACAGAGCGATTCTGATGATGACGATTTTCTGGCCGAGCCACTCCAAACTTGCAGCCCGATAAAGAGGCCACGCTTTGAGGGTAAGTTCGATGTTTTTCGTTAACGCCAAAAGAGATCAGCAGTCCCTGATGACATTTGCTTCTGTTTTAGATTTCATACAATCCGACAGCAGTTCCGATGTATCCCCGTTCAAAGCGCACATCGGTGACACAGGGCTCAAGTCACATGTTGGAGCAGGGGCAGGGCTGTACAATGAAAGTAAGCGAAACACCCATGACCTAATGCAACTAAGCTTTGACTCTGAGCGATGCCTAAGCCTGTTGTAAATCTTTTATATTCTACAGCATTCGTGCAGTCGGACAGCAGCTCGTCAGAGGCCTCCCCCTGCGTCCTTGCGCAACCATCAGAAACGCAGACACAAGTCAGTGGCGGTAAGTAGACTTGTTTACCTTATGCTTACTATATCTAGCGCTAATATATCTAAAAAAATTCATTAGTTTTATTTGGTCGATGTGAATTTGTATTAGCTTCAGCACGTTATCTTAATCGGACAAAGGCACCTCCCCGCCCCAGACTCCTCTCCTTCTTTTCTCTCGCACCCAGTACTGCGCGCGTCGAAACCAGACTAAAGAACTAAAGATGGCGGACGAATCGGCGGTAGTAAGCGATGGTTTCATGTTGTTTTGTACTTCTTTGCAGCTGACTGTACTCCATCTCAGCCCCCAAGATACGCCAGTGGCCATCCACCAGCAAAACGATGCCTTGACTATGATACTGGTAAGAAACTATTGTTTATGATGAACTCTGTACGACGATCGATTATCTTAAGCCTGTTAGTGTTACAGGGTAGTTAAGTTATGGGAAACTAAAAACTACAATCGCTCGCTTTATAGAGAGCGCAGGAAGCTGAAATTTAGTAGATTCATTGTTTGGCACAGTAGAATTACTTTACGTTAAGTATTTTGTTGATATGTGCAATATTTTCGCAACAATTTCACTTCGCGTTTGCAGAGTTTAGGTGTTTAGGTGAAATTTTGCGCGGTTTGCCTACTCGACAAAATGGCGGCAGAAACCATAATAAGGCCTATTGGTATGGGTTGTCCCTATTTTAGTATGGGCTCAGCCGAGACTATAAAGCTCCTTTTGACGCGTTAATAAAAGTTCCTATTTATCTATCTAGCATAATTTAATGAACGATGTGTTCTTAAAATGTTGTTTTCAGACAAAAACCATGCAATGATAGAGAGTCTCGTCGCCAAAGATGTATTTTTAGAAATAAAGGAAGAGAAAAGCAGGCAGTCTTTAAAAAAACAGCTAGCAAAAGCAAACATACATGTTGCACTTTTTCTTGAAAAGAGTGTCTGCTGCATTATATCTGACAATGTATCCAACAGGCCACAAAATTGTAAACTAACAAATAGCAACTGCTCATCAAATGTAAGTGTTCGCTCAAAAGCTTTGGTAGATAAAACAAAAAGAAAAGCAGGAACTTCATCAGGCTTAATGTTGTCAACTGTTTACTCTGTTGCATCAACATGGAACATCCCAATAATTGGGTTAAAAGAATTTAAAACAAATCTAAAAACCTTTTTGTTTAAAAAAGAACTACATGTAGATTCTTTTACAATTAACAATGGCAGTACAGGATTCCTAGAAAGGAATATTAGGGAATTGAAATCTCCGTTCATTAAAATTGAAGATAGATCAGAGAGGTATAGGCCAGAGTACAAAGAACTTAAAGAATTCCCCTTTCTGGACTATGGATGTAGCCAGGACTCACCATTTAATACATGGTATGAAAGAAGCAAAAAAACATACAGAAAAACTGAAAAAACAGCACACTTCTGTGAAGTATGTAATACAACTTACTTTTCTTTAGCTATTCATGTATCCACAAAGAGACACTTGCAGGCTACTAAAGAACCTGGCAAGTATAAACAGGTAGATGAACTAATCAGTAAACAACAATCGTTACAGGAATTTGTGGCAAAAATAAGACACAAGTACTAATAACATGATTTTTTTACTACCCCTCAACAGCTCAATTGAGCTTACCACAACTTGACTTTAGTCATTGAACATTTCAAAGGGCAACAATAAAGTAACCTAAATACTCCAATAAGCCCCACAGAGGGGTGTCATTTAATCCCTTTAAGCCTCAAGAGTAATATCGTTTTCTATTGTTTCTTAGCAACAAAACTTATGGTGAGGGGCTTGAGCATTTGCAGTAATTCAGAAACACTCACAAACTGAGTTTCGCATTAGTATACACTGTAGGTAATCATTACTACAAGTTCATTAGTAAGTTTTCCAAAAACGTATCAGAAATATTGTGTCAAGATAATTTTTTTGCATGTAGATTTTTTTAGCCTTCAAATAATATGGAAAGAAATGATTAGAAATGAATGTTTCATGATTATACAATTATATACAACATGCAATGCATTACCTTTGGAATTGTCTCAGTTTGCAATAAAAACTATATTTTGAAATTTGAGTTGTGTTATGCTAAGTGAAAAACATAGTTAAAATGGAAATCTAGTAATAACATTGTTTCAGAAGGGTGGTTCAAAGGTTATAACAAATTCTTTGAAGGAAGTTTGCTCAGTGATTGATTGAGGTGATTGCACTTTTATTAAAGTGCCTATGAATGAAATGTACATGATGTTTGATGAATATTTGGAGTGATTCGAAACTTGTGAAGAGGAAACAAACTCAAAATGTTTACAAGCTGCTGCGTAAACAGCCCTCAAACATGATTTTCATTGCTAATTGAAAAACTGAAATCGATGCACTATTTTGATATGCTAGAGGGAACATGCAAAATTATGAAGACTGAACTCAGCAAAATATAAAGTCATTTGAAATTCTGAGGAAAATGCATCTGAAAATCGTTACCACTTGTCATCATAGCCTGTCATTGAGATTACAACACTGTGTAAGGTGTGTTTATGTCATTGGCTCCATTTCACTATCTTGTTGTTGAAAATATGTAAATGGACACCACATGAAAATGCATGAGCTTCTGGCATTTATTTGCTCATGATATTTTTAACCACAAGATAACAAATAGTGAGATGGAGTCAATGCCAATATCACGCCTTACATGGTTGTAATCAGACTAAATCAATAGTGAGTTACGAAGACAAGTAATAACGATTCTCAGATGCATTTTTATCTGAATTTCAAATGACTTTAAATTATTATATTTTGCTGTAGTCTTCATAATTTTGCACAATCAACCTGACAGCATGCACTAATTGCCCCCGCAGGGTTTTGGCCCAGAGGCCAAAACCCGAGGAGGCATTATAGAATCCCCCGCGTAAAGAGAAAATATAAGGGTATATGGTTCATATGGCAGAAAAAATCTCGATCCGTCGGAGCAGGGCCCGCAAAAGGTATCGGGTAACGTTTATGATTGGATGATCAGATCACGTGACTCGCAAAGGGCCCGCAAAAGGTCTTGGGTAACGTTTATGATTGGATGACCAGATCACGTGACTCGCAGCGTGGGTTTGAGACCTCTACTGTTGTCACTGGCGGACAATAAAAATTCTAAACATTCACAACAAACTGGTCGTGACATTTAATAAATCACCAAAAACTCTAAGGAGACGCTCAGCCGAAGTCAGTCAGTGCAATCCATAGTTCAGAATTAGCAAATGTTGAGCTGCTGTGGCTGTGTAAACTTGAATGTTCACAAAGCTAAGAGCTTTAAACCTCATAATAGTAGTAAAGCATTCAAAATGGTTGCTATTGTGCTTAACAATAGGTCCGCTACGAAAGAATGTGATAATTTACCGACAAGATTTCCTTTTTATAAGTTCACAAAACTTAGAAAGAGGACTTTAGAATTATTATTTTTTGCATCAGCACAAGGGAGAAGTAGGCGTTTTTGTCTTCTTCCGATGTGTGCGCTGTCGGCTGTGTAATGGTTGCCTCTAAAGTATACTAAGTAGGTTAAAATAGTACCTTTGCTGACCGGAAATCTCGCAAGGGCGAAACGCGTTTTTTGTTCTGTTAAATTAAGTTCTATTATAAGCTCTTTAGCAGCTTTCGGTGATAGCTGGTATAAAAACGCAGATATAGGTTATTAGGGAGCAGCGATTGAAAAAGAGCAAAAGCAGAGAAGTCGCGAAGCAGAGACAGCCAACGAGAGTCTAAAGTCTTGTGTTCTGTTCTCCGTTGTAAGTATTTCCGGAAAGATCAATTGGCTTTAAGCTTTCAAGTATTCATAGAGTTTTCAAACAAGATTTTTGTGCGCAAGTGTTTCTGAGTAAGAATGTGTATTAATAGTCGTTTTGGAATTGTGACACAATAGTTTTAAGAATTTTCGGTATTTCGCTAGAGTTTCGTAAGAGTTTTGACGGCTTTTCGTACTTTTGGTTAGAATTGTTTGTAGAGTTTCGGCTTATAGAATTTCACATGTATCTTAACGGTTTTGTAATACAACTGACAAACTCCAACAAGCTGATAACGGTGGGTTCGCGTGTTGTCTGAAACAGCTGTAAAAATGTTAATTGAATACTTATTACATCTGCAGTTTAAAAAGCACGGGGGCAGCTCTAGTGAGAACTATTACTAGTTTAAAATAGCCTCTATGATTTGAACTTTTCAATTAACGATGTAGTAACTCCAAGTTTCATTGATGTTCATGTTTACATTTCATTCATTGGCAATTTAAGAGTATTTTAAGAAGGGCCTGGAAATGTCCAGATCAATTTGACCAGGACGTTTCATACCATATCAGCTCTCTGACTAACAAATTAATGTTTGGAAATTCCAGAGGGGGTGGTGGTCAAATTTCAACACCATTCCATGGTGGGTGGATGGATATATTTTCTGCATATAACACAACATTCTTAGGTTTAATGTAAGAGCATCCATTCATTTGATAAATATTTTAAAACATTGCATTTCTTATGCATAGGTGTTACATGTGATTATGTAATAAGGAAGATGCTGCTTAACAACTGCTGCACAGAAAAGTGCCACAATAAGCTCTCAGTAAATGAGATAAAGGATGCAATGGATGATTTCCAGTCTATTTACACCTATGTGGAAAGACAAAACTACTTGCTGGAATACCTTTCACTGCATGATGATGGGGAAAACATTACATATATAATTAAAGGAAAATCAGTGTGTCAAAAGCTGTGGCTAGAAGTCCAGCAAATTAACAAGCGGACATTCGCAAGAGTACTTAAGAAGTACAGAAATGGAGCAAGATGCACAGCTCATGGCAACAAAGGCAAGAAATACATGATGCAAAAAACTGCTGATTGCATTGCATGGATGACGTATTTCTTTGAGACTGTCGGGGATAAATAGCCTGATTCAGGCAAAATCCACCTTCCGTCTTGTTATACGAAGCTGCATATTTACAAGCTAATGGTTGCAGAAAATGAAGAAATGAAAGTGGCTTCAGTCCAGTTATCCTCATTTTATCGTCTCTGGAATTCTCACTTCAAGCAAGTCACAATTCCAAAGGTATGTACAGTACTCAAGCAAATTGGATCCATCCCCTAATTGTGTCCACTTTGCTCTGTGTCTGATTCGCCACGTGTAGAATTTAAAAGTTGTCCAACTGATTGAGCATTTTGAAACTTGGGGCCTAGTTTAGCATTAGAGCACAGCTTTCAATGACGTTATCAGCACAATAGAGCATGCGTGATATTGGGAGAGACACGAGAACGTTGTAAAATCACGAGCTGCAGGCGAGTGATTTTAAAACGTTTTGAGTGTCCCTCCCAACGTTTCGAGTGTCCTCAACATCAAGTGCTCTATTCGCCGATAATTATAAAGTCATAGAAAGTTGTGCTCTAATGCTTTTATGATATAGTGGAGAGAACCAATGAGAGTGTGTGTTTTATTGTAGCTATATTATAACTATAATATATTATAACTATAATAAAACATTGATTATTTTTCTGAATTGTTTCTGAAGGAGAACAGATTTGCAAAATGTGATGACTGCACCAGGTACAAGCAAGCTCTAGAAAATTCAAGGGACAGGGCTTCCAAGCTAGAGATTGAAAAGCTGCTTAATGATCATCTCCAGTTAGTAATGTAAGTACTTTGCATTGCAGTCATTGCTTTCCCTATACATCCCAATAGGATGCACAGGATTTGTACGCATCCTGGATTTTCATTTTTTTTTCCTGGAAAGTCATTGAAAGTCCTGGAATTTTAAGAAAAATCCTGGAAAATGTTTCGATTCTTTTTCAGTTGAATCAGTCAGTTTTTGTACCGCAAATTCTGGCATCCTAAGACTAAAAGACTTCCTGGAAAATCTTGGATTTTTTTTTATTCAGAAAGCGTATGAATCCTGGATGCTTTTTCCAGCTAATTGGGCAATTCCAGAAAATATATGTACCCGGGGGGCGGGCGGCATTTAGAAATTCTGAATGGGATGTTTTTTTTGCCTGCATTGGGGGGGGGGGGGGGGGTCACAAGTTGGGGAAGGAGTGGCTTAGTAGAAAGGACTGAAATATGGCAAAAGTTGTTACATGGTAATGTAAGAAATTTAGCAGAGAGTGGACCTTTCCATTAAAACATAATATTTTTTATAGGCAAGAACGGAGAAGCTATCATTTTCATCGTTACAAGGCAAGAAAGTTTCCAGATAAATATGTGGTTGCAATAAATGATGGTATGGACCAGAATAGCACAACAGTCCCTAAGGAACGGCGAAAAAGCAAGGCTGGTTCAGGGTTGACGAAAGTGCGAACACACTTGGTTGGTTCAATCGTGCACAATGGGCAGGCAGATCACAACAAAGAAATATTTGGATCATTTGATGTTTATCAGTGGTCCCATGACTCCAATATGCACATAACAGTGCTTCTAGAGGTGCTACTAAGATGGTCAAGCAAACACAAGCTACCCCCTGTACTTTATCTACAAATGGACAACTGTGTCCGTGAAAACAAAAACCAGTTTATGTTTGGAGTGCTGGCAATGCTTGTGGAAGCTGGAATTTTTGATAAGGTATTATTTATTTATATTTTAAAAGCGAAACTCTTATCAAGATTATCATAGGTATTATAGTGTTTCAGTGTCAGTTGCTTCCTGTCTCCTTTCTATTGCTTAAAGAGCCTGTGTCTGCCGCCATTTTGACAGCATAGCAACATACCAAGACGGAGAAAGCATCCACTTCCATCGGCTAATTTAGAGAATGTAGAGCAATTTTCTCGATTGAAATTGGTAAATCAAATGTGAAACTTTGTTTTTAGATGGATATCGAGAGATTTCTGCTCGTGATTCGTCTTCTGATATCGAACGAAAACAATAACAAAGGAGTGGCTGACACAGGCTCTTTAAGCATAACAGATGTGGTTGAGGAGTACATCAATGATTCCTATTGTTAGAGACAGTAGTTCAATGGTCTTATTTTACCAGGTTCGGGTCAACTTTTTGCCTGTGGGCCACACCCATGAAGATATTGATGCCCTCTTTGGTGTATATTCGAAGTTTCTCGCAACAACTGCTGTTCCAACTATTGAAGGTATTTCATCTCTCCTGTTTCTCTGATGCAGTTTTATATCTATTTTTTTACTTATATATTAATTATTATGCTTCGTCTACAAAAATAGGAAATAATACAGGGAAAAAAACTAACGTTCAAGGAGAAAAACAAGGCTAAATTGACACGACTAAATTTGTCAGACCTTTCTGAAAAGTTAAAAGGGCCATGATACTAGGGTTTTTATGACATACCCAAAAAATCACTACATACAGTAACTATAGAATTCTCCCAAAAACTGAAACATCCTTCTAATGGTTATTTCTTTCTCCAAAAACAATTATGGCTTTTTTCCAATTTGCTGATTACAGATAAGCCCGAGTGACTAACAAAACCATTAGCCCCTCATTGTAGCAATATCTATGCTACTACAGGCTGTACCTTTTATTGCAGATCTTACAGATGCCTTTACAAACTGTACTGTAGCTCCAACACCAGAAGCCTTTCAGCTTGGATTTGTGGTCAATTTTAAGGAGTGGGTTGACCAGTTTATGGAACAGCTCCATGAGCATACAATACCAAAGTGCTTCAAGTTCACAAGAAACACAGAGGGGAAAACCGTTATGCATTACCGGAACTGGAGCCATGAGCCATGGAAGACACCACCTATTGCTATTTTCAAGGTAAACGTTTAGACTAATATCAATCTGACAACTAGGGTGGAAGTTATTTATAACCAGTAGCTTTTAAAATTAACTGAAGTGTTGTCAGTTGAAAACAGTTCAAAATTGGATGAACCTCAGTTTGTAGCCGTTCCCAGTTACACCTTCAGTTAGAAAACTTGATTTGTTTTGTCTATGATTCCAATGCATGTGCGGTTTTACAAATTGATGACAATGTATATGTGATCTCCGGCAGGAATCATAGACAGAAAATAAGTAAGATATATAATAAGTAAGAAATAATAAGATTTCATTTTCAAGATTGCTTGCTTGAAGATTGCTGTGAACAGGTATAATTGACAGATTTCAGTGAAACGACTGGCAACTACTGTACATACATGCTGCTTAAGGGCCATTTCATAACAATGATAGTAAACTACTGTTAGTACTATAACTGGTTTCTAAAAACTTTATTTGAACTACAGACACGCCCTTTGGGAAGTCCTGGATTGGTAACTCCCAACCTCAACAAACTAGATGTCAAAGGTCTGAAGAATGACATCACAAAGAAGTACAGTGACGTCCTGCCACCACCAGCAGTGGAGTCCTGGAATACATGGATTACAAATGTTGAGAGTCTTTGCAGCCTTCCAACAAACCCACCCAGCTACATTGACCTGCTTGTCAGTGCTGAAAAAGTCAAACCTACGAATGTGACTGGCACAGTCCCACAGCATCTGCAGGACTTGAGAGACAGGGAAACTGCACCCACGAGAGAGGTATGAGTCTAGATTGGAAGAATATTTTTGCATGCATTGAGGGGTAGCATCCCTTCTTTCCAGAAACTAGAGAACTCCATGGTGGGTGGTCATAATTTCACTGAAGAGCAACAAAGGTGAAATAAAACAAGTTATTATATACTGTGACCAGATATCCATGTGATAACAGGAGTGAATAAAAATCGTATCAGTGAAATGATATGATATCACTTCACAGCAATAATAAAATGCAATTTGTCTCTATTTTTTGCAATTTTATCTGACTATATAATAAACAAATTATGACATGACAAGAGCTTGATATCGTATTATTCACTTGTTTTGGTGTCATAACGAAAAACGATATCAATAGTTCTTGTCATGTAATAATCTCTAATGTCGGTATGTATTACAATCCACGTAGGTATGGTAGCCACTGAAAATCCAGGGTGTGTGGTCACGTCATGGCCCCCAGAATTCTGGATTGGTTCAACATGGTTACTAGAGTTCCAGGATGGTTATCATGCCAGCCACTGGAATTCCTGGGTTGGTGGTCACTCTGACCTCTGAAATTATGGGGTAGTTGCTAATTACTTTACACCCGAATTCATAGTATCACGATAATCCATGAAAAGTTGGGTCCAATTTTGATATTGGGGAGGGAACCATTAGGAAAAGTTGGATCCAATTTTGATATTTGGGAGGGAACCATTAGGAATAACTCTCTGGTTATGACTCTTGTCTCCTAAAAAAACAGTTATTACAGTGATGCAATCATTTGTTACATTATTAAATTTTATATCAAATTGTAGATTTATCAAGGTCCCTATCGCAGACGTCAAGAGGAGGCTACAGTACAAGAAGTAGAAAACCCGTCAGACCATTTAGGTGCTGGTTCTATGGCTGCTGTGGCGCTC
This sequence comes from Scolanthus callimorphus, assembly GCA_033964015.1. Taxonomy (NCBI): domain Eukaryota; kingdom Metazoa; phylum Cnidaria; class Anthozoa; order Actiniaria; family Edwardsiidae; genus Scolanthus; species Scolanthus callimorphus. The sequence goes on along the minus strand of CM066912.1, from coordinate 2,934,840 downwards.
CTAGATCAACCAAGAGCAAAGGAGCCCTTCCTAGGAAAAGTACTCAAAATAGAGAATGACATTGTGACATTTCACTATTGGAAGGGTACCTATAGAGGGAAATGGACGCCAGACTACTTTCCATGCAGTGAGCAGGAAGAAAGGAGGCCATGGGTCCAGGACTTACCTTTGGCGTGCATTATTTATTTCAATTTTGCTTTAGAGGACGGTGGGAAGCTAAAAGCTTTCCAAAAACAGTTTCTAAAGAATGCCTATAACGAAGTGGCAGAAAATTAAATCCAATATAATATAATATGTTGTAAATAACACTATTCCTTGTTGCAACCAATCTATAGTTTAGACATGCTTCGTATCAATTATCATGAAGGTTCTAGTAATACGAATAGCTGAATTGATTCGATTGCAATGATAATTGGCAAATCGTGATTCAGAAGACACAAATTAATGAAATATTAAATTTGTGAGTCTAAGAAATGACTGACGTGAAAAATGAAACCTCAATATTTATTTTGGAAATGTTTAATATTTAGAAAATGTGCAGTGAATGGGAAGGGGGCAGGGGTAAATTGGTACTGGATACTGTGAAGTGAATAGGGGACTGTTCTAAATTGGTATTGGATACTTACGTTACTGGAACAAACACGTACTAACAGTGCTAGAAATGTTTTGCTTTCTTTTGTTTTACCCTCTATATCTCACAGTTTTAACAACTGTTGCTTAGTATGGGTCTATTGAATAAATAGACAGTATGCCTATGTCTTTGTGTTAATATCAGATGGGGCAATTGTTATTGGTGGGTACTATGCGGTGCAGAGTGGGGCAATCGCTATCGGGAACTCTGCGGTGCAGAGGGGGGAATTGCTAACCGGGTACTCTGCAGTGCAGAGGGGGGCAATTGCTATCGGGTACTCTGCGGTGCAGAGGGAGGTAATTATTATTGGGTACTCTGCGGTGCAGAGGGGGGCAATTGCTATCAGTTACTTTGCAGTGCAGAGGGGGGCAAGTGCCGTCAGGTACTCTGCAGTGCAGAGGGGGGCAACTGTTATTGGGTACTCTGCGGTGCAGAGAGGGGCAATTGCTATCGGTTACTTTGCAGTGCAGAGGGGGGCAATTGCCATCATGTACTCTGCAGTGCAGAGGTGGCCAACTATAATTGGGTACTCTGCAGTGCAGAGTGGGGCAATTGTTATTGGGTACTCTGCGTTGCAGAGTGGGGCAATTGCTATTGGGTACTCTGCAGTGCAGAGGGAGGCAATTGCTATCAGGTACTATATATGCTTCAGAGGGACTGAGTCTTACAGTAAAAACGACAAAAGAAGGTTTAATCACAAGGATTGTGCACAAAATCAGTCTTATACAAAGACATTTTGTTTCAGCTTTCGTAGGCGATCATTTTTGCAGTCATTGCTGACTATTCAAAATTAAGACACTTTATGCATTCTGCTTTTACTACTCTCTCTGGCATTTTATGCAAAGCGTTCTCAGTATCCACTGGTTATGTATAAACTGTATATGCGTTATGCAGTAAATGCCTTAATTAAAATTTATTTGCAGAAAATGAGATTTGAGAAAATGACAAAACGTTTGAGATTACGTTTTTTGAGATAAGCCTTATTGTCGTGGGTACATTATTTGTTTTGAATGTGTTAAAATGAAGCAAACAGGGTGTAAAATGTCTGAAGTTTTGTTTTATTATAAAACATAATAGTTGGGTGAACAAATTTAATAAAACAAAATTGTGTCCAGTGTGTTAAAAATAAAACAAACAGGAAAACTTGGAAAACTATTTTGGCGATAAGTCTTATTATCCTAGGTAAATTACTTGTTTGAATTGTTTTAAATGTGCGTTAAAATAAAACAAACAGAGTGTAAAATGTGTGATGCTTTGTTTTATCATAAATCATAATAGTTGGGTGAACCATGGATCATAAACAGACAAGTCTTTTACCGATCCATAGGTGAACAAATTTAACAGGAAAACTTGGAAAACTATTTTGACGATAAGCCGTGGGTAAATAGTTTTGTATGTGTTAAAATAAAACAGACAGGGTGCAAAATGTCTGAAGTTTTGTTTTATTAGGCCCGCGCTAGCGGAGCACCACGTCACGGGCATTATGGATCTTTTTGATGACGTCATTGATGACGTAAGGGCACGTGACTTTGGTATAGAGTTCCTCTTATGGTCTTTGAAAGTTTGTCCAAGTTTGGCTTCTATAGAAGCTACCCTTCGGGAGATATGATTTTTTCTTTATTTTTCTGGTATTAAACCTATAGCGTACGCCGTCCGTCCGTCCGTCCGTCCGTCCGTCGTCCGTGTACACATGGGAACCCTGTGGTATGCAAAGAAAAAATTATATCTCCTCAAGGGAACACGCTCAGACAACCATACTTAGGATATTTTGTCTATGCCACAAGGGGGGTGCTGTAACCCGGACACGTGATGTGACGTCATCGATGACGTCATCAGTAATTGAAAAATGAATATCTCGTGAAGGGAAGACTCTAAGACAACTAAACTTGGGTAGTGTAGTCTAGATCACCAGATGAGCGAAATGAAGTGGTCACGTGATATGACGTCATCGATGACGTCATCTATGCTTGAAAAATTAATATATCGTGAAGGGAAGACTCTAAAACAACCAAACTTGGGTAGTGTAGTCTAGGCCACCAGATGAGCGAAATGAAGTGGTCACGTGATATGACGTCATCGATGACGTCATCTATGCTTGAAAAATTAATATCTCGTGAAGGGAAGACTCTAAAACAAGCAAACTTGGGTAGTGTAGTCTAGGCCACCAGATGAGCGAAATGAAGTGGTCACGTGATATGACGTCATCGATGACGTCATCTATGCTTGAAATATGAATATCTCGTGAAAGGAAGACTCTAAAACAACCAAACTTGGGTAGTGTAGTCTAGACCACCAAATGAGCGAAATTAAGTGGTCACGTGATATGACGTCATCGATGACGTCATCTTTGCTTGAAAAATTAATATCTCGTGAAGGGAAGACTCTAAAAGAACCAAACTTGGGTAGTGTTGTCTAGGCCACCAGATGAGCGAAATGAAGTGGTCACGTGATATGACGTCATCGATGACGTCATCTATGCTTGAAAAATGAATATCTCGTGAAGGGAAGACTCTAAGACAACCAAACTTGGGTAGTGTAGTCTAGACCACCAGATGAGCGAAAGGGACGACTCTAAAACAACCATATAAACCATGTACACATGGGAATCCCTTTCATTCACATAGAAAATTTTATAACCACGAGCTCCGCTTTTAGCCAGTGGCTAAATCTATATATTATAACATAAAAGGTAGGTGAACAAATTTAGTACAACAAAAATGTTTGGAGTGTGTTAAAATATAATAAACAGGGCGTAAAGCGTGTTGCTTACAACAAATTATATTTTAGGCGAAATCACGACTACTCATTTATTACGAAGTGTAATATGCGGGAAAACTTGGAAAACTATTTTGGCATTAAGACGTGGGTAAATTGTTTTGAATGTGTTAAAATGAAACAGACAGGGTGTAAAATGTCTGAAGTTTTGTTTTATTATAAAACATAATAGCTCGGTGAACAAATCTAATAAAACAAAATTGTGTCGAGTGTGTTAAAAATAAAACAAACAAGAAAACAGGAAAACTTGGAAAACTATTTTGGTGATAAGTCTTATTATCCTAGGTAAATTACTTGTCTGAAGTTTTGTTTTATTATAAATCATAATAGGTGGGTGAACAAATTTAGTAGAACAAAAATGTTTTCGAGTGTGTTAAAATATAATTAAAGCGTGTTGCTTACAACAAATTATATTTTAAGCAAACTCACGACTTCTCTCTTGTTTCGAAGTGTAATATACGTAAAGAACGGTATAGATAACGAAGCGGGGAGTGTGCTAAGTCACGAAGCAAAAAAATATATATAACAAACAAAAACCTATTGTGGTAACAAGACAAAATATTGTCCTTATATGGTGGTGATGGCTGTCGCTGGGAGGTGAAACGAAATGGTTTGTGGGTAAAAGGGTTTCTATTTAAGGCGTCTCAATAGTTGTGCGTTCAGCCGTTCAAACTCTCTTGGGGTGCGGAAGAGTGTGTTAAAATGTAGCCTATATTACGACCTGGGCTGCGAGAACGTTGCGATGGACGCAAGTTTGGTCACCTTTAGTGAAGAAGAGATCGAAGAAGAAGAAGATGGAACCTCTATTTTAAAATCGCTTTTCAATTTAACCTCCCTCCAGCCGTTAGAAGACGAAGATAATCCTGATGACATTACAGGACGGTTTGGATATGCGTGGGAAGAGGACTTGGCCGATGATGGTTATGAAGACTGGCAGCAGCTCGGTAGTGGCGGTGTTTTGCTTGATGATTGTGGCGTTTCTGTGGTGGTTACTGATTTCCATCACAGTAAAAAAATTAGCACGAATCAGTTGCAATTTCAATGCGAGATCAATAGGAAACCTCCGGATGACGCTCTCGAAAGGGCAGTCGAACTTGTTGGAAATTTCGAAACTATTATTAATACAATTAAGGCATACGTGGAAGCCAAGCCAATGGACAAGATGAATTTTACCCTTATGTGCAGCGGGATGGAATACCCCATAAAAATTAATTTTGTTCCTGCAAAACTGCTTACAGCTGAATTAATTTTTAAAGAATTTTCAGCTGCTGCGCAAAGTCAAACGGCTGTAGAATTAGATAAGAAGATAAAGATTGACATCTGCCATATACCTTATATTGGCGGTAGTGGCAAAAGAGGCCCTAAAGAATCTCTTCAAGTCAGAAGAAACGACTACTTGAATAAAAGGGAGAGAAATGTGATTGGCTTGATTTCGCATTTAGAAGCTAATTATTGCTTACGCGCATATTCTCCACCGCACCGACACGAACCAGGCTTGAATAGCTTGTATAAACAATTTGACATTGAGAAACCAGATTGCGTTAATACAGAAGAAGAAGCGTTCGACGATCTTGGACAGATGTTATTTCGACAAGGATTTAAATTGGTTGTTGCAGATATGATTCGCCTCGATAAAGTGGTTTTTAATTATTGCGATGGCATAGCCTTGTTAGAAATGGTCTACAAGATGACGGACTCTGCAAATAACGTTTTTTATGCCCGCGTTATCGATCCAGCGAAACTTGTATCAAAAGCTGTGCGGTGTTCGTTTTGTGATAACTGTGCAAAGTTTTACAGTGTGCAAAAAGGTTTGAAACCGCACATTTGTAAAACTAGGCAGTCTCTTCGCTGCACACAATTATTGCGTACTCAAAGAAAGAATATCAAAATGAGAGCAATCCACGGTGGGAGACATTTTGATGAAAGCAAAATTGAACGTATACCCAAGTTAGAGGCGATAAACTGCTTGGCAGCAGCAATTTGCTATTCGCGAAGTAGACGATACAATGAAGAAGTGGAGACCATCTTTAGTCGTTTTACACAGTTATGCAATGCGATAATCGATCTTGCCGCCGAAGCGGGTGTGACGTCGAACTATTCTGGTCCGAACGAATGGCCGAAATTTCAGCGGTGCTTATCAGGTAACGAACGATTACGCATTTTTAGTGCAGAAAGTGGGGAATTGCTGTTTTGCGGCGCTTGTAAAGAAAATGTGGTCGATATTGTTAACATAGACATTTTACTGCAAAACGAACATTATGACGTCATCAAATCAATGGATGGTTTGTTCGCCATTGGCCATTATTGCGGGAAATGTGACAGTTATTACACAAACGAGACCACTCATGGCTGTTTGAAACCTTGCTGTTTTTGTAAGTTTCGCGTTTGTGATAGCAAGCGTTTTTACCCACAAGATCACCAGTACTTTGTTTGCAGTGACTGCTCTAGACAATTTCCAACACGGCAATGTTATGATAATCATTTGATGATAAAAAGGAATAGTCACAGAATTAAAGTGAATGAAGGAGAAAATGATGAGAGGTCGGAAGAAGAAGAGGAAGAAGAAGAGGAGGAAGAAAATGAACAAGAGGAAGAAGGTGTGGCGAGGAAAATTAGAGGCAAAGTTAGATCGGTTGTGCTGTTGTACTCCGCTTGTTGTCGTTACATATTTTGCCATTGTTGTGGAAAAACAATTGACTGTTTTGACAAAAAAAGTGGGGAGATACTTAACGAGCACAAATGCGGTTATGAAAAATGCAGTAATTGCAAAAAAAATTACGCTGCAGGAGGTCACCATTGTTTTATGGCGCCAAGCAAGAAAGACGAGGCATTAGACTTTTGCTTCGGTTTTTTTGACTTTGAAAGCATGCCTTACGGTAAAAATGGAGAGCCTTATCACGTTGTTAATTTGGCTGTGACAATGAAATGCTGTTCAGGCTGTGCGTCTTTTCCTTACAAGCAAGTGAGCGGCTGTGATAACTGCAAGGAGCGTTTTATCAAACACCACACGTTGGAAGCTTTTTGCGAGTGGCTTTTTAGTGCCACTAATGCTGGTTATACGTTCTTTGCCCACAATCTCCAAGGATATGATGGCTATTTTATTCTAAATTACTGTATGAAGCACTCCATCGTTGTTTCGAAGCCTGTGTTTCGGGGAGCCAAGATTCTGTATATGCACTTTCCACAATTAAAGATTCAACTCAAAGACTCTTATGCGTTTATCCCCATTCCATTGTCATCGTTTCATGCCACATTTAATCTTGGTCACAAATTGGTCGCTGAGAAAGGAATGTTTCCTTACCTGTTCAACACACCAGAAAACCAAAATTATGTTGGCCCACTTCCTGATTTGCGATCGTATGGCTATGAAGAGCTACCAAAGAAGAAAAAAGAAAAGTTGGCTGTGTGGCACGCGGAAGAAAAGCTAAAAAACAAAACGTTTGACCTTCAAAAAGAGTTGCTGGACTATTGCGTTAAAGATGTTGCTTTGTTGAAGGAAGGTGTGTTGGCAGAAGCTCGGGAATTTTTTGAACAACACGGGGTTGACATTTTCAAGGAAAACGCTTTACCCTTGCGCAAGGTGTTTTGCAGATTTACAAGGCAAATGACTTAAAAGAGGAGCAGATTGGCATAATTCCGCCACAAGGTTATCGACAAAAGGATGCACAATCCATTGCTGCTTTAAAGTGGCTCAGCTACGTTGAAAAAACAATTGGTCGCACCATTCAAAAAGCTACTTCTAGCAATGGCGAGGCAGTGATTGAAGGGGTCAAGGTCGATGGATTTGACCCCGTGACCCGGTCTGTCTATCAATTCGAAGGCTGCTTCTTTCATGGGTGCCCAAAGTGCTTTCGAGTGACAAGTTATAATAAGGTCTTGAAGCAGTCAATGGAATCCCTTTACAACAAAACAATTCAAACAAACAAACTGTTGATGTCCAAGGGCTATACCGTTTTAGAGATGTGGGAGTGCACGTGGAACAAAATGATCGAAGAATATAATTTGACGTTCCCTAGAGAATTTGACAACTTCATGCCAATCAAACCGAGGGACGCGTTGAATGGTGGAAGAACTAACGTGGTGACGTTCCATCATTTGGCCGCAGAAAATGAAAGAATTAGATATAAAGACTTCACCTCGCTATACCCTTTTTGTCAGACTCTAGAGTTCCCAATTGGACATGCTGTTGTAAAATCGGGGTCTGACATTCGGACAGACAACTTAGATGCACTCGTGAATGAAGTGTTTGGAGTGGTGAAATGCAAAATTGTACCTCCTACAAACCTATATTTCCCGGTTCTTGGTATAACGTTGAACAATAAATTTGTATTCCCACTCTGTCATGCTTGCGCCGTTATTGAAAAGCAAGGTTGTTGCAAACACAACGATGATGATCGAAGTTTAGTTGGTGTCTGGTGTACCCCGGAATTGCAAAAAGCTGTTGCCAATGGTTACAAAGTTCTCCACGTGTTTGAGTATTGGCATTACGAGGAGCGAAGTAAAGATTTGTTTTCAAATTACGTAAAGCGAAATTTAAGAACAAAGCAAGAGGCCTCTGGCTTTCCTGCAAATTGCGTCACGGAGGAAGAGAAACACAATTACGTCTGCGGCTATCTGGAACACGAAGGAGTTTTGTTGAGGCGCGATCGTATTGAAAAGAACCCTGGAAAGCGTTTTGTCGCCAAGCTAACGCTGAACTCGCTTTGGGGGAAAATTGGTCAGAAGACGGACTACTGCAGATCGGAATACATCTACGACGCGGACCAGTTTTTTAAGTTGGTGTTTTGTGAAGATGTAATTGTGAAAGACGTTCTCGTTATAAACAATGAGAAGGCGTTTGTTCGCTATGCGAAAAAAGAAGAAAGCGAAGAACTCAATTATAATGTTAACGCAGTGATTTCTGCATTTACCACGTGCCATGCAAGGTTAAAATTGTTTGACCTAATGCAAGAGATTGAAACGAATGGCGGACAGGTTTTGTATTTCGATACCGATAGTGTGATCTACGTGGAGAAGAACGGACTACCACAAATCCCTACCGGCCCGTATTTGGGCGAACTGACTGACGAACTTGATGTAGGTGACTACATCGAGGAATTCGTTTCAATTGGGCCAAAGGCTTATTGTTATAGGACAAACCAAGGGAAAACACCGTTCCGATTAAAAGGTGTTATCATGAATGCATTTGCAGAGGAGGTTGTGCTTCTTGACTCGCTAAAAAACTTAGTCTATTCTGCTGAAGAGGAACTTTGCGTGTCATCCATTCGCATTGTCAGGAATAAAGAAACCAGAACACTACGGACTCAACGCGAGAAAAAAGTGGTTAGGTTTGTGAATTCCTAGAGACAGCGCGTGCCTGGTACAGTACGGACATTACCCTTTGGGTATGTAGAGTAGCTATAAATAGAAGGATACTTGTAGTACACAAATCAGAGTTTGAGACGAAAATGATTTTACCTAGGGTTTCGTGTTCTGATATGCTGAAGCAGCTTCGCTGTTGGTTTGCTTGTTGTGGTGGACGTATAAATATGACTTCACCATCTGCTAGAAAAAGATGGGTAAGAAGGTTCAGCGAAGACAGGCGATTCTCGTTTTCGTTCAAAACTAAAGAAAGCAATGCCTCGGCGCCCAAAGTTCAATCGTCATCGCCAACGCCATCCACGTCCGCTATCACAACAGACTTTAAAAAAACGGCGTATTGCTGAATTAAGGGAAGCCTACACGAACCCAAAAAGCCCTGTTGCTTTTTCAGGTCTTGCAAGTCTTTTAAGATATGCAAAATCTAAAAAAATACCTGAAGAAATGGTGAAGGATTTTACTCGTTCCAATTTGACATTCACGCTGCATCAGCAGCCGAGAAGAAAATTTCCTCGAAAAAAAATTACAGTTCTTGGTATTAATGATTTATGGCAATTCGACATTATGGACATGCAGAAATTGCAAGAAGCTAACGATAGTAACCGCTATATCTTGACAGGGATTGATGTGTTTTCTAAAAAAGGCATGGCGTTACCTTTAAAAACAAAGCAAGGCAAGGTTGTTGCTTCTGTGTTGAATTCGCTACTTGTAAATAATGAGAGACCTGTAAAAATACAAACTGATGAAGGAAAAGAATTCTATAATAAAGATGTTCAACACTTGTTTAAAGAGTTTGACATCATTCACTTTAACTCGCATAATCGAGAAACAAAGGCGCAAGTGGTGGAGAGATTCAATAAAACTTTGCGATTGCGGTTGGAGCGTTACATGTTCGAAAATCAAACACTTACATGGGTGGATGTGCTCGAGGACATGGTAGAAGGGTATAACAACGCTTATCATTCGTCCATCGGAATGTCTCCAAACGCGGTGAGTTGGGAAAATCAGGAAAACGTGTATGATCGCCTATATGGTAACGATGCGTCACAGCCCGAGCAGCAAGCTAAATTTGATGTGGGTGATCATGTGCGTCTGTCTCACGCTAAGAAAATGTTCAAAAAAGGATACGCTCCACAATGGACGGAAGAGGTGTTTCGAGTGGCACGCGTCATCGATTCTCAACCCATCACGTATAAAGTGGAGGCGGACAATGGCGAGGCAATAAAAGGGACATTCTACGAGCAAGAATTGATAAAGGTGGTCGTGGATGATCATACGCTCTATCGGGTGGAAGAAATACTCGAAACACGAGGCCGAAAAGGATCTAATCAAGAATTTCTCGTAAAGTGGAAAGGATATCCATCGTCTAGAAACAGCTGGGTGAAGCGTAAAGATGTCGTTGAGTTTGAAAAAAGCGCGTGATGAGCACGTGATGGTGCTGCTGAGTAATGGTGGTGGTGAAATGTATGCCACTGCAAACTCGTCGGCAGACTTTACCATACCATTTAAACGGCCTGTTCAAATGGAACGTCAGTTGCCCACCGCCGTAGCATTACGATCTATCAGCCTTCCAGGTATCATTGGTGGAGAAGAGTTTTCGTCCCATAGTCTTGAAAATTCGTTTTTCGTTTGCGTCCTTCGCCAAACCGACGAGCGGTATTATTTGGAAAAAACTTATGTGCTCGATCATTATCATTTTGATACCGTGCTCGAATTAGTAACGTATCTAAATAAAAAGTTGTCATCGTGGGGAAGCAATGCTAAGCCGCTGTTTTTGTGGCGAGAAACGCGCCTTTGTGTAGGTATTCAGATACCAGATGATTCGTTTGTCGGCACGTATTGGATTGGCGTATCTTCGCCGCTTGCAAAAGCGCTCGGGTTGTATGAGGTGATGAATGACGCGGCGGTGCTCACAGTGCCCTTGACCGATTATTGGAAAAAGAAACTGACATCGAGCGGTGTCGTGCAACCCTTGCCCAATACACTGCAATTGCCATCTGTCGCGTGCAACGCTGGTAACATAATTGAAGGAAAAAATTTAGAAACGGACATGCTAACTCACAAACAATTGAATCAGTATCGGCAAGGAGCCTATGTAGATGTGTTTAGCGACATGGTTGAGACTGAGTGGTATGGCGACAAGCAACAAAGACTGCTTGCAAGAATTCCGCTGCTGGGTAATGTGGAGAGTAACTCGAGAAAACCGCATCATTATTCACCAGAAACGCTTTTGTATAAAAGGGTTGCTTTAGACACTATGGACACGGTGCGGATTTGGATTCGTGATTCTGACGGAAATGTTCCACGGTTTTCCGGTAGCGACAGTCTCATCGAACTCAATTTTGCCTGCGTGGAGCTCACAATGATGGATCAGAGAATTCTTTGTGACAGTCGGCACAGTGTTAGCGAATTCCCTGAAAACACCCCAGGCGAATTCCGTTTTCGCTTACAAGCACCTTTGACACTCCCCAAAAACATCGATTACGAGGTGGGTATCGAATTGCTGACAACACCCGCTATGAAAAAAACGGCAGCTATTCTACCCTCGCAATTGGTATGCGGTGTTTGGGAGAGAAATCCAATGGGTGGCAATCACAACCCTCAGTTGGTGCGAGGCGGATCTGAATCGTGGGCGTCTTGGTCGTATGCGACATACTTGTACAGCAAGGAATGTTATGTGAAGTTTGTGACAGCAAATGAAGCAGCGAACAAGACTGCCTTTTTTAACCTTAATCACGTGCATTACGACTCAGCAGATACCTTGCTTAGCGAATTGAAATCAAAGTTGAACCCACATAAACCCAATGTCAATTCTACCAATAATGCTTTGCGGTATAGACCCCGTAACGATTTGTCGTGGGAAGAGAAAAGGATGCCGACTGGTCACGTCATGCCTAACGACATTGCTGTTTGGCTGTACGAAACGATCGGTCTAGAACTCGTCCCTGTCACATCATCCTTTGAGTACAAATGGCAATACCGCATCAACCCGGATAGTCTGCTAGAAGGCTGGGAAATCGAGGTGGGTGCTAATAGCGTGCTACGCCTGTTGGGATGGGGTGGTGGCACAATCATAACCAAAGATGCAGCAGCGACGCATTTGGCGCCAGAGATCATGGATCCCAACAAGTTTCGGGGATTTGTACGACTTACCTGGAATAAAAATTCAAAATTGAAATTAGAAACGGTCGGCGTGCGTTGGGTTTGGGGTTCTGAAACGCTCATGAATTCCATTTTTGGATTTCCCTTATCCGAATTGTTTCCTTGTCCCATGATGTACGAAGTGGCAAAAGGAACGTACACTTCAGCGTTCAATGATAAATTTGCTACAAGTGTAAATGGCCGCCAATTAAAGAATCCATACGTGTCTAGCGATGAAATAAGTGGTCAGCGGTATTTTGCATTCACACCGTCTGTTTGGAACTTGACTTACGAGACTGACGCGGCAGCGTATGAAAAGTACGTGAATGAGAACAAAATAGAACCTTATTCTTTTAGCGTGTTCATACCCTACGGATTAAGCACGTACAAAAGTATAGAGAGTGTTCTTCCTTGGCAGGATCATTTTGATTACAACTTTTCGTTAATGGGGGATCAAATGTTGGTGTACCTTTTTGACCTTGTCAACGCTTCGGTGGTGAATGACCAAATGCTTCCGTTGGGCGGGGTGTTTCCTCTCAAACAACACGCATACCGCTACGAAACAACGCATGATCTACCTCGTGTTCAATACTATAAAACAAGGTCCACCTCAATCAACGAACTCCATTTCAAAATAGCCAATCAGCGGGGCGAGGGATTAAACTTTAATCCGAGCGAGACAACGTCCTTGGTGCTGCATTTTCGACCAAAACTAAGTGCGTCAGGACTATGAATGTTCGACCCGAACAATTTGGCGGTGGTAATGCTGTGTATAGATCCACCAAAAGTCCAATGCCACATCCCATTTACCATCCGCCAAGAGTGCGGTATGGCGGACAGCAAGGCGGATTTATCGGTGCCATCTTACCTAAAGTAGGTTTCACTGTTATCAAAGGTGTTGGAAAACTCTTGACTTCTGGAGCTGCAAAAAAGGCCGCAAGTGCGCTTGGAAAAGCAGCTGTGGGGTCTGCAGCAGCAGCAGGAATTGGTGTGACGCAAAGAGTGTTAAAAGGTGATAACGTAAAAGATGCGCTTAAAAAAGAGATGTCAAAAAATGCCAACAGCTTGAAGCATAAAGCGGCCAATTATGCATCAAAGTCCTTAAAGCCTAAAATAAAAGTAAATTCACGAAAACGAAAAGCACCTACTACCACGGCAGCATCGAACAAATCCAAAGCAGCAGCACCCGTCACTAGGAAAAAGAAAAAGAGAGTAACCTATCCATCATCCATATTTGATTAATTAATGGAATCTGTCATCCAAAAATGAGGAGTTGTTAGAGTTATCCGGTGACCAGCTTCTTGCTTTTCTCAAATGGCGAGAAAGTATAAAAGGTAACTCCTCCAATACTGCTACTACTACTGCTTCTGCTACCACGCCCATTACTGTCGGGAGAGCAAAAGGGGCGTCATGGGAATCGACCCAAAAGCAGGCGATGAAGAAAGCATCGAAGTGGTTGAAACCCCGGCCAAAAAATCAAAATTTAACATCGAAAAAGACAAGGTTGTAGAAGATGAGAGAATTGTAGACATGTTCAACACGCCTGCGTTAAACACCACGTTCAAGGAACATGGAATGTTGTATTTTAAGCGCGTGGACGGCAGCAGCGATAACCCCATAGAGTTTAGGATACCCCCTCAGGCGAGCTGGTTAGACATGAGCAGTTTTTGCCTCATTTTCACGCTAAAACTGATGACTACAGCAGGCGCCGCTGTTGAGGCCGCAGTGCGTGTTGCCCCCGTCAATTTTCCTATAGCGGCCTTGATTCGTAACTTTTCGCTCAAAGTAAATGGCGAGGAATTGGAAGACCAGAACAGCCTTTATCCTTACAAGGCGTACCTAAGAGGGTTGCTAGGCTTTTCTCGAGATCAAAAGAAATACAACAAAGCACCATTAGAAGGATGGTATCAAGACGCCGCCAACGAACACGACAACACGTTGCTACAAGCAGCTGACCATGTTCAACCGTCACAACCATTCGTGACCAGACAAACGATGTGGAGAGCAGGTGCCACGCACAAACTACGGCACTACCCATTTCTGAATTTGAGACAATCTGCTCATAGTTTTCTTCCTGACGGCGTGCCCCTCGACATCAACATCTATCTCAACGAACCCAAGTTTTATCTGATGGCCAACTCAGAAGCCGTTGGACAAGAGCACAAATTCAAAATTGAGAATGTGGAAATCGAAGTGGCGTCTGTCAAGCCAAACGACGAATTTAAAATTGCCTTTGAAGATTGCCTGTGGCAAAAAGGCTTGAAGGCAGAATACCCTTACATCAACACGGAGGTAAAAACGAAGGTGATGACGCGAGGTCAACGCGAGTACGAATTCAACGACATATTCAAGGGAACGCTACCGCGTCGTTTTTTTGTCTGTTTTGTCGAGCAGGCCGGATTTTCTGGTAGATTTACTCGCAACATGTGGAATTTGGTCATCCCACCGAATTTAACCGAATTTGAAGTGCTGGTCAACAGCAGTCCATACCCAAGACCAAAGATCACTTTTGTGAACCCAGGCGATTACAAAGAGCTTTACGTGGCATCGATGCAGTCCTTAGCAAGAGGCAAGCACGAATTCGCTCCAGAGAGCCCAATCAGCCTGAACGAGTTCAACGGGGGTTATGGAGTAATTTGTTGGGACTTTATGCCCAACAGCGGTGGCGGCGGCGATGCAGAATATTTAACCTTGGACACCACGGGTAACGTCAACTTGAAATTGCGTCTGTCAGACGATCTTGCTGACAACCATTATGCCATCATTCTTTTTGAAACGGCAAAAACTATTAAAATGGACAGCAACCGTTTGATGCGTGACGAACCCCTGTAGTAATGGAAGGCGGCAGAGGAACGACCGATGCTCAGTTAAAGATGATGTTGAATTCACACCCGTTGACGAGGAAACACTTGCGTGGCGTTTTTCCTGCAGACCGTCTGCCTGCAACGTTGCAACGCAATCAGGGACTGATTGTAAACACGGACCCTCACGACAAACCGGGAACGCACTGGGTGGCCATTTGGTGGCCTTCGAAAGGAAATGCTGAATTCTTTGACAGTTACGCGGGAAACCCCTGCGATTATAATTGCACTTGGCTGTACTGGATGAAAAAACATTTGACCGCACAAGTCAGTACCAATACAACATCTCTCCAACAAGACACTTCATTCGTTTGCGGCCATTATTGTGTCATGTATTTGTATTACCGCAGTTGTGAAAAGTCGATGAACGACTTTGTAAGCTTGTTTAGCAAAAACGCAAAAGAAAATGATATAAAAGTGTGTCAATTAACATGCGACACATTTGGCGACTCTCTCGACAAGGCTAACTTTCGCAGAGTGTGCCAATCCAACAGTTGTAAAAGTGTGTGTCAAAAATAATAAAAAAGAATGGAAAAAAACGTGTCACCTCGTTTGAAAAACCCTTGTCCCATCATGGTTGTGGGTCCCACAGGATGTGGGAAGACAGACTTCGTCATCAACATGATCAAGCAAAGAAACGATTTGTTCGAACACCCCATTAGCGAAGTAGATTTTCATTATTCTCAATGGCAAGACAAGTATGGTGAATTGCAAAAAGCAGACCCTCGTCGGTAAAAATGGTGGAAGGGATTGAAACGTCAAGAATGAACGAGCCGAACAATGGGAAACAAGTCATGGTCGTGTTTGACGATCTCATGTCGGAAATAAGCACAAACTCCGAAGTGGAGAAGATGTTTACCAAAGGCAGTCATCATTTAAACATCACCGTCGTGGTGATTTCGCAAAATTTGTTTTATGGTGGTTCAAAATCGAGAACAAACAGCATAAATACGCATTATTATTTCCTGTTTAACAACCCTCGCGATCAGCGTCAAGCAGATATTCTATTTAGCCAGGCGTTTCCAGGTCAAATCAAAGCAGCTCACGAAGCCTTTGCCCATGCCACATCTCAAGATCCAGAGCGCGTGTTTATGCTCGATTTTTCACCACATTCTCCGAAGAGTATAAGACAACGGTCTAACATTTTGCCCAGCACCCGTCATTGGCAGACCGTCTACCAAAGTAAAGCATAATGGCAAACCGTGATGATGATGATGATGATGGCGAGGTTACAAGAGGAATACACCAGATGGAAGACGCTCTGTATGCCGAGACTCAGCGCATTGCAGAACAAGCTGCTACAGCGGCTGCGATAGAAATTTTCAAAGAACCCCAACACTTTTCGACATCCACCGTACCAATACCGACCACACGATTGATCAACACTACCGCTCCTTTAGCAGCGCCAGCAGCATCTGAAAAATTACCAGCAGCAGCAGGCTCCATCGTTTATTCTCATTACGATGCTGCCGTCCAAGCTGGTCCAAGCAACGAGCCACTCACCTATTCCGATATTACGAGACGGATGTCACAACAAGAGGGAGCGGACACCATGCACACGTTGCGCATGCCTCTTGACGATGGCAATCACCAAACCACCGCGCTGACGAGAACCACGGGCACCGTACGCAAGGGCCAAAAACCAGAACCGTTCAGTGGAACCACACCATCATCAAGAGAAACGGCGCGGCGGAGCCGCGCCGCCCCCCCGACCACAGCAAGCCGGCGATCGCGTAGTAAGAAAGGGGCTGCCGCGTCTACGCCGACGATAAGTAGCATAAATAGGGCGATGGAGAAGAAGAAGAACAAGAGGACCATTAGGAGCGCTTGACGTAAGAAGAACGGTACATTGTACTGTTGCTAAAACGAGCCTACCACGTGTGGAACACATAGAAGATTATGAGAAAAAAACGTCGCATAAAGCGATCGAGAAAAGCAAAAACGCGAAAAGCTGTCTGTGGTGGTGCGAGAAAAAAACGTTTGATACCCGTTGGCATGTCGGCCATTCCAATTCTTCAACGCGGTCGTGGTACGGTGTTTTTGAGACCGTTTCCCAGATTGTCTAGGCAACCCTCCATCGCAAGATACTAGTCTATAAATAGTAGAAAAGGAATTTTGTTAGATAAGAAGAAAAAAAGATGAGACGTGGCGTACCTGGAAAAGAAGTCCCTATTTCGTTCATTAAGAAAAAGAAACGCGGCCCGTTTGGTCGTGCTTTCGTGCAATATCGAGGTTACGAAGATCGCTTAAAAGATCCCATATACAGCGGTGGCCAAATAGCCAATCTCGTCACTCTTGCGGGGAGGCCCTATTTAATGCAGAACAGCAGCAGTCGAGGCATTGGTACAAAACGACGACGGCAACGACGACGACGCTGATATGGGATCGCGGTTGTTAAAACACGAGCCTTTGATAAAGGCCCTTCAAGAAAAGGGTCACGTTAGGCACGTTCTCAAACAATTAGGAAAACGCGAAGTAGATGTGTTAGGAGAAACCATCCACAACGTGGTGTATAAAAACACGCCGGTGGATGAAACAATCGTGAACAAACTTTTACCCTTTAAAAAGAGGTTGAAAAAATTATAAGTACACGTGCGTCAAGACAGAGCAGACACAAAGCGTTAAGAACGCGGAATCCTGATTTTAACGAGGCCATCAGCGAAATCGCTAAAGCCACCGTCCATCACCATTTGGGGGTACCCAAAACGCGCACGACGTCGTAGATTAGAATCCCTTTACAAAGAAAGCAAGTCATTCGAAGAAGACGATAAAAAGGGAAAACAAGAACCCAATGAAATACAATAAGCTTGCCGTGTTAGTGCCAATAGAACGTGCACCATCTGCTGCTGCTGCAGACGACAAAAAAGGAGAAGAACAAGAAGGCGGCATGAATCCGCTAAACGATCAACGCTACAGCGAGCTAAAACAAATTCAAGCCGCAGAACAGCAAAGTCCTTTTTCAGATCCACTCCTTCAAAGAGCGAAAAAGGTAAATCATGCTTTTGAGTCCAAATGGTCTCCAGCAGTAATGGCAAAACTAACGTCGCAAGCCGTTTTAAAGTACGCCGAGCTGCTGAAAAAAGCAAGGGATCACAAAAGGGCACACGATCTAAGCACGACCGCCGCGAGCGGCCTCAGCCAATCGTCTCTTCAACTCCCAACCCCACCTAATAACACGCTCAAAACACCTCAGGGAACAAAGATTCCCGTGCCAATTCGACGCTCTCTAATCCCAAAAATGACTGTGACTCCGCAAGTAACAACGACGACTCTTCAAACACCAGCGCCCCCAAGCACGCGTCAACACCACTCGCTCCACCAAAAGGGGTAGACGTCAGCCCTCATCAGCAACCCCGGCGGTGCGACGGCAAACAACAAAGAAAAAGGACCAATCTGGGCGATGGACTAAACTATCTTTTAAGAAATAAAATAAATGTAACACGTTTTTTTTTCAAAATAAATGTTTTTATTAATTATAGCGTGTTTTTACGTGTATAACAACTATATCGCCGTGCTGCCTTTCATCTTCCTAGATCTAGTAGCGCATGCATAACGCATAGATGCTAAAAACTGCAACAGTTCCTGGAGAGGCTTGTGTGTCATGACGTGAAACTGCCTTGCCTTTTTCTGAAACGACACAAACGCTTGAGCAGGGTTGGTAACGTTACCATCCTTGTCCTTCTCTGGGTAAATCAAGGCATACTTGAGCTTCAGCAACTCTTCCAGCAAGTCAGTGTTGATAAACTGTTCGATAGAATGCAATTGTTCCACAAAAGCATGATACACGTGTGCAAAATCAGAAGCCAACATCATGGATGGTAATTTTCCACGCTCCGTCTCCTTTAACGACGACTCCATAGGATGCAACCCGCATTCTGTATCTTTCGAGGTACATTGTTGTGCCCCAAGCAAATAGTCGAGCAATGCGTCCGCTTCCAACAGTGGAGGTGCTTCTGTTATGGCGGGTGGCGGAGTCGCTTCTGAAGATAGCGGTGGAGCAGATTGGCCTTTTTCCTCGCGTACTTTTAGTTTCTTTACTGAGGGCATGTCTTTTTGCTTCTTTCTTTTACGCTTTTTTTTAGCCCCTTCGTCAACAAGGCAACGTTGTTCCATGTTTAGCGCGCTAAGATCCTTGACAGGAGCAATCTTTTTCAAATCTGCTTTGGTCCCTTCCACTTCTTTGGGATTCTCTTCGGAGGAAATGGCGCCACCAAACAGTGCTTCTTCCATTGCCACTTTTGGCGCCTTTTTAACTTGATCTTCTCCGCTCGTTTGTTTTAATCACTGCAGCAGAACCACCGACACGTCTGATGTTCGTCGAGCAACTGAATGGCTCAACGTTACAACACACTTATTATAAAACTAAGGACAGGTTGCCAAGCTTGTTTGCTTTATGATGATTGGATGCTGAGAAAATTACACGGCCTTATCTTCTTCTTTAGCGGTAGAAGGAGGAATGTATATCTTTGAGGTGCCACGTTTTCTAACACCGGCCTTTTGACTCATTTCCACAATGAAATTTAAAAATAAGCGCAATACTTGAATAAAACATTCGCGAGTTATTTTAGGCATTTTTAGCGACAAGTCCGCGCTTTACAAGAGCTTTCTTGACACGTTTAAACAATGCCGTTCCAGCGGTCTTTGCTACATCTCTTAACAAACGACTTTTTATACCTCTCCCACGTTGTCGACGACCACGGCGACGTCCTCGTCTCCGTCCTCGTCTTCCACCGATTTGACTTAACGGCATAGTTTAAAAGCTTCCTTAACAAAATTGCCTTTTATACCCTATCTATTTACCCGTAGTTCGACACCTCCAAAAATTCATCTGATCATCTATGTAACGTCTTACGCTGTATTCACACAAATATCGAAAAGTTGCCTCTTCTTTCATGTGTTGCACAAAAAAATCCAAAATAATATGATACTCCGGGTCGTATCCGTAAATGCTGTGCTCGTTATTCGATAACACAGAAAGATAGTTTTGCAATTTTCTAGAAGTTGCAAGCAATCGTGGGTAGAACTCGTGCTGTCTAGTCGACGACATCACCAATCCCTACTCTTGCGTGTTCTTTTTCAAGTTTTTGCTGAAGCGCTAACCAAACCAAATCGTTCTGCACGTCTTCAGTCAAAAATTCGGCAAGGCAACTGAGAATGCAATGGATGGGTGGGTATTTAAATGTTGACGGTTGGCAAGCGTGTCGTGTGATAACCTTTTCCTTAACCTCCACCATCTTCATGGCAACTTCCACAAGACACCTTTCAAACGATGACGCAACATCGGGTGTATCAAACAGCCAACAGTTTTCTTTCGTTTCCATGCAACGTTTTACCTCCGCCGGTAGCCAAATGTCCATTATTTGAGCCCAAAGTCTTTGGAAGGATTCTTTTTTCGAAAAAAATCTCATCTTAATTAGTCCAAAATAGTCCCCTTGGAGTATGCCTTTCATTTTACAAATGGTTTTAAAAAATGCTGCGTCACTTCTCGCACCGTCCTCCATTTATCCGAAGAAATGACTCGCTTCGCTGGTAACTGGTTGAAACTGAATTTGCTGTTCCTCCTGTCTGCCACCTTGATTTGGCTGCTTCTTTAAACCAACAGCAGAACTCTTCTTCTTCTTCTTCTTTCTTTCGGGAGGCGTTATACCAAGCTCGCGATACGTTTCATTCACGATGGCTTCTGCAGTGGCTCCTTCTCGTCCACTTCGCTTTTCAGCTTTCTCTTTTTGTTCTCTCACATAACAACCAATACACAACTGCAGCATCTCCCGTTTTTGTAATTCATTATGAATCAAACCAAACAAGCGCAAATATGTGGCTTTTGCTTCTGCTGCGCCACCGGGAGCACCAAAAACCCATTGCTCCAACGCTTTTGCTAAATGGCCACTTGGCAACACCCTGTTATTCGACAAGCCTAACAAAACATGATTAAGCATGTCAAAATACGAAGCTTTCTCTTCTGTGGAGAGATGAAAACCGTGCGTTGAGCAGCAGCAACGACATTCGTTAAAAGCCATTGTCGAACTCATGCAAATCCGAGAAATGCGAAAACTTATATGCAGCTACAACGGGGTTAAAACACAAGTAACATGTTGCAAACATGATTAATTTAAATCTTTTTTTACTTTGCTGTTGACGCGCAGGTTAACCAAATCGAACATAATACTTTGGCTGCATCGGCGTTTTACAACAAAACAACTTTCCATCTTCGCTCGCTTCTTCTCCTTCCACCTCTGATTCCTTTCTATCCTCCTCATCCCCCCCGTCACTGTTCTCAGATTCCTCCATCTCATCATCATCATCATCGTCACTAGCAAATCTGCCGAGCGCTTTCAACAAGTCTTCATCTGTCAGATCCTTTAGCTTTGCTAGATTTTTTATTTCTATAAGAACTTCCACCAACGCGTACATCATGCGATTAAAATCATGCTTACAAAACACGTGTGCAATATGCTCTTTTTTAACTGTTTTTAACACTCCATTGATCTTTTGTGTAACGCTATCCATATCGCAGCTGCGTGTTGTTGGTTGGAAAATGCTATATATGAAAGACAAGATGACGAGGCTCCTTATATAGGATAATCAAAATGAGACGGCAATGCAGAAGGCAACGCTACAAAAAAAGACAACAACGTGGTGGGTTTTAAGTTCTGCTATTAGAATACAACCAGATAAGTCTACAGTTCCAAGAATATCATTCGCATCTCGCAAACGCAGAGTCTTTAAAGCAAAAAAAGTTACAGATACAGTTGCATCTATACTGTCGGGTTTAGTCAACGTTGGTCCTTCGTTTGCCCAAGCCTTTAAAACTCTCGGTGGATTTGCAGTTAAGGGCGTGACAAGCCAGCCTTACGTCAAGAGGAGACTAAAGAAGCTGATGAGCTAGCCATTCAAAGTATGCACACTAAAAAAAAACTCGACGGCTCGCGACTGAAGTTGTTCTTGATGCGCGTCCACGTTTTCACAATTTATCAGATCGTCAATGCCGTCAACGGCATTTGCAAGCATGGCACCGACTTTCACCAAGTTTCCGTAGGCTGGAGCGTGAGACCGTGCAAAATCCCCGACTTTTGTGACAAGCTGCTTATGAGCTACGGGGTGTGCCGCCGTGGTTACAATATACATCTCTTCCAGCAAATTGATGGCAACGGTGACATTGGTGGAACCCCATTCTATTTCGTGACACTTGTGTTGAATTAATTTGACGAGATGATGGAGCAGCAAAAACAGTTGCGACATTATCAACCGTGGACACCACCAACTTGGTGTCATCTCGCTATAATGGCTGGCAATGACATCGCAAAGAGCTTGCAAGCTGGACAAGCAAATCACATATTCTGTCTTTACTGCAAAACAGAGATCAAATCTTTCTGCCATACATTTCAGTTGGTGCACAATATCTTTTCTGGTGGGGTCATTAGACCAAACCGATGCCAACGCTTCAACATCCCCCACAAACTTCGTTATGCTCTCGCTTGCAATCGTCATTGCTACAACTAATTCAGAAACACTTTTAGTCACATTTTATTACTTTTATTTTCATCATGTTTACAACAATAATGCATTTTACCACGTCAGTCCATTATGTTATCATCTATTGTACACTCGATGTAGCATGTTAATTCGAGAAACAAAGTGAGAAGCAATTCTCTAGAAAATCTAATCATATGTCTCTCATCCACACACCGCACACTCTCACCACGCTCTCTTTCTTCCAACTCTGTCAAAACCTGCTGAAACTTATTAAAACCTTCTCATCTTCGTTTAGCCACAATTCACCAAAAACACCGCCAATCTGCTGATTTATGGCTTTTCTTGTTGCAGCTAGTCCAACGCACCTCTCGTGAGCTTTACTATCGCTACACTCGCAAAATCTAAGTCCGGACCTAAAGGCTACATGATCACATTCGCTTACAAAAATTGCGTGCAATATCTTTTCTAATTCGCTTCTTAACGAACATGCAGATTGACAACACCGACATTCGTAATCTGATGGATAAAACAGTGTTTTGCGATCGGTGTTCTTGGGTGGCATGTAAGACAAATCCCAACATCGAAGAAAACGAATTGCTTTTTGCAAGACCCAACGAATATCTACATCGAATCCCACGCGAAAGTTATGTCTTAACAAACATTTACATATTTCCAACGAATACTCGTACTCGAGTTCATCGTCTCCATTTTCCTCGCAGTAAAGTTCTGCAAACATTTCTTGCTGTCCTTCCTCAACCAAACCCGGCACAGAGTCGTAGTTGTCATCTGCCAATCTAACATCGTCTACCGACGGTGGTGGGAACTCCTCGATAATATGTCGAGCAATCAGAAAACTCCACATTTGTGCTAACCCATCGATGACTTTTCTTTCAACGTCACTCATGAATTTACGTTTCGTAACGTCATGCATTTTCGACTTCTTCAACGGCGGAAGAGGATATACTGGGCCGACAGCTTCCATCTTTGTCTTCATAACCGTCTTCTTCTTCTTCTGTCACTATTATGCCTGTCACCTTTTGTCAGTCAAAAATGATATGCGTTTGTGAGATTCACGAGAACACCCGCTTTAAGATAGCTTTTTCACATGTTTAAAATTTAACCCTCTCTTACCGGTTTGCTAGTAACGGGGTTAATAGAAGTCATTAACCCTATCCAGACTGGGCTTTTTGACCATCTGTGACTGGGGGGGGGGGGCTAATTCGGCCCCCCTCTATATCTCTGGAACCACTCGGGCTATGATCATCAAACTTTCACACAATGACCATGAGCCTTAGACAAATCACCACACCTATTTTTGTCACATGGGAGCAAAATGTGACGTCACAATGACGTCATTCTCAATGTTTTATCAATTTTTAAGTAATTTTAATTAACTTCCAAAACTGGCAGATAATACTCTAAAAGCCAACTAATTAACATCAAGATAATGTAAATGTAATAATTTGTGACATTAACCCATAAACTTTATTAAACTTGTGTCATAATGACGACTTTTGAACATATTGTCCGCCATCTTGGATCCGCCATCTTGGATCCGCCATCTTGGATTTCATTAATTTCCATTTGACTCTTCAGATAAATACTCAATGAGAAAAAAATGGTCAAAATGTACAAAATACTCATCAAAGAAGTGTTTGACATTCAAAAAGTTGAATTAAAAGGAAACTTGTGAATCCCAGAGCTAGTTTTAGACCATATGTTAAAATGAACAAAATCCCCCTACCCCTCCCCCCTAAGATTTTGTGTCAAAAATTAATTAGCCTGTACATAAATTACTAAGGAGTACAAGCTCCGATAGTCATAAATTGGGCAATCTGTCCAACATTAAGCTTGAATATGAAAAATTCACGTTTTTTTCGAGTTTTGCAAAACAGGCATGTCAAAAAGTGGTTGCCATGGAAACTGGGTCGTTGACACTGACATGTCATTGACACCAAAATGTCCCCAGATAAATTTTAGGAAAAGTCACGAAGTTTCACCATCATAGCTGCAGTGGTTTTAGAGTAATCAGGATTTTACTGGAGGGGGGCTCGAAAAGCCCCCCCCCCCCCAGTCTGGATAGGGTTAATCCGACCCCACAAACGAAACCAAGTCCAAATGGTAATACGACAGTCAGTGACGCCATCACAGCAATTTTAAACACCAACCTCGATAATGCGTTCATTATTGTTCTTAATGTATAACCTTTTGGGAGTCGCACGGTGCCACATTGCCGAAGAGATTATAGCCAGCTCTCCGTTAAATACTAACGTGAACGAAACATATCTCCCAAATTTATCGTAAAACACAAGTCTTTCGGGTGAACCGTCATCTCTCACACGATATTCGGTGTAGTATTCTTCTGGCAGAACGTCGCTGGATAAATCACTAGGTGTAATGGTAACTCCTATGATGCAATTTCTCTTTACGGAAAAAGGCCATTTTACAGACACGTGCCCACATTCACTAGACACATTCTTGTTGGTGAGATCAACAACAACTTCCTTTTTAAAATTGCTGACATCATTCAACGTCGCCTGCATTGATGCTAACGTTCTTTCAATGTCGTTCACTTTGCTCGCAACATCTGACACATACATAGTCGATAACGTCTCCTCGGTTTACAACAGCTCTGACGACATCCATTCATGATACCCCATTTCTTTCCCGACAAGCCAATGATTATGAAGCCATTGCTTCCACCTCATCAGATTCAATTTTTCCACTGCCGACATGCTAAAAAGCGTTGTCGTCGACTCATGCGCGACTGCTTTTATATCCTTTTTAGACAATGAAGTGGGGACCACTACAGATTACTACTACTATACTCCTGGATGCAACGAACATAGAAAATTGAAACAAGACTACATAAGACCACAATGTGCAATGGAAAAAGCATGTTTATTTTCTAATTGGTTGATGTGGCGTCAAAAACACATCTAAGTACAATGAAGAGAAGCATATTTTATTTCTAAACAACAATCTTGTCTTGGAACTTTAAAGCATCGAACGATGCCGTTTATCCACAATTTAGAATCGACATTACGGTAAATTTTACCTTTTTCAAACAACATTTCCATGGGCATTGATTTTTCATCACATTTTGTTTCTAGTTCGGCTAAAATCTGATCCATAACATGATCCCAGCAAACAAACTTTCGCGTTAAAGACGTGCAATTCATTTCCCGTTTGACTACACTTACACACTGTTGTAAAAGTGATGGTGGCGAATTAAAATGCGTATTTCTCGAATCTGTTAATCTGTATGCACAAAACTTTGGTAAACGTGCAGAGTGAACAACAACGTGTTCGTGAAGATGCCGAATAGCAGCAGCAATCAAAACACAATACACTTCGCCAGGCGAAAAGTGCCTACCGCGACTGAAAATGTTTGGCTGATGATACGGACTAGACGCCTCCAAACTTTTACGCAAACCATTTTGGATGTGTTTACAAATCAACTCTATTCCGCGAGGTAAAATAACATCTTCACCCTTAAACTGGGATGGCTCAAATTCCGCATCTTCTGAATAGCGTATCTCATGGCCTAACACATGCTTACAAAACGCGTTAAACAACTTGTGCACACTCTTTTCCTCTTCTTTTCGATGTGCATGAAGCAAAAAATCGTAAACGCGATAAAACACCTCGCTCTCGTCAAGGTACGTCACTGCTGGGTATAAATGCTGAAAAGATAACATCCATCTATGCCTATCAACACGAACAAGATGGAAAAATATCACATTGTCCAAGCTAAATTCGTTTACACTATTACATCTATTAAGTGCAACCGCAACTAACTTTCGTAACTTTTCAGCTAAAAAAAAATGTTCGGCCTTGCCACCACAACACCCGTCAAATCCTAAACAATACAAACTATATTCATCTCTAAATGCACTCTCTGAATCTGGAGCCTTGAACGCCATTGCATAACCGTGAAGACAGGTGGGTGTACCCCCAAAACTCGTGTCAGGCCATCTTCTCGCGTCTCTTTGAACAGGCCATTCTGGGTACACTTCAAAACGATACTTCAAGCAAGCCGTACAGTTAGGCTGGAACGCTGGCGAGCCACGCAACCAATCGTCATACTCGACAATAGACAAAAATCCCTCATTCAGTCTATGGTTGACTTCTGCTGAGCCGTCAAGCAGTTTTAAATACATACTCCCAGTTTCCCAAACACGGAGATGGCGCACGAAATTGTACGTTTGTATCCCTCGATGAAGCGTTCCAAACTCCGACGAATAACGCGAACAGCGTCGACAATACAAATACCAATAATTATCCTTCGTGTAACAAATGCGATGTCCTATTATTGAAGATCGACAGTTTCGTCGACTAATAGTATGATCTTTCCAGCCAGGATGGGCGCAATGACAACGACATTCGTTTGGACAAAAATTAGTGCTTACAGCACGCACCACTTACAACAACAACACCAGCAGTTTTACAGCTTCTAGTACAGTCTTCTATGCCTGCCATAAAATTATCACCATCATACTTTCGATAACAGACAGCTTTACTTCTATACCCAATCCATTCACCTGGGTGTATCGAAGCTGAGTCGTAGAGAACGTCGTCGTCAATTTGCATAACGGATACCCCAACCAACACCGTTCACTGTATATCGCAACAACCCCGCATACTCTACCAACTCAGCCTCTGTTGACTTAAATGTCGTTTTTAAATCCACAAATCCTTCACGTTTGCCCAATGATCCGCTGCATCACCATCGGACAAATCTGCCCCAGATCTCATGTAAGCGCGCCACAAAATCGAATAGTTTAAACTCATATCCTCGTGACCGGCAATCCATTCTTCACTCCACTCTAACGCTTGCTTCAAATTCATTTCAAACACGAGGTTAAATACTCCGATTAAATACTTATTACACAGGGTTAACACTTTCATCACTTTGTTGCCGACTGCATGAAAACAAACCCCTATAAAGACACAACTTCAATATACCTCAACAATCATTACGATCATGCCTTGGAGAAGCCAAATGCAACCGTGTATTTGCAAAACGCCTCGACGGTGTTATGATGCTCTTAACGTTAGCCAACACGCCATCGTACTATGGTTTTCAAGAATTGGCCAAGAATGTTGTCTTCAACAATACCTCAACCATGCTAAAAACAAGCAAGACAGGGCACTTCTTTTGTCGCTTATGAAGAAACGAAAAACTAACGACCCAAATGAAATGGATGCTGTGAAACGGATGTTCCGAAAAGATTTTGCGCAAGACATTCAAGAAATGATGGATGCTGATGTTATCTTTATTGAAGCTGCGCACGCGTACAAATGGTATGCTGACGGATATCATCCCTCTACTAGAGCATTCATCAGGCTAAGAAGAAAATGGAAACCGTCTATCAAATTTAAAGACTATGAACATTATGAACTGCCTCGTTACTTTAATTAAATTGTTTCGCACACTTTGCACCCTGTTTGTATTATTTTCACGAGCTCGAAGCAATTTTATTTCGATAAAATCGATTCACGCACTGTTATGTTCAGACTTGTTTGCTAAACATCGGACTATGGCGTAAAAGGTATCTCCTAACTTGTATTACGATATAAATGAACAGAGTAAAACAAATCAGCCATTTACTTGTAGTCTCATTTTCGCACAGTTTACACCCTGTTCGTTTTTCTTTTTAAAATAATATGATTTCACACACTTTACACCCTGTTGGTTTCTTTTAAATACATTCGTTTGTTTATACTCGTACTTGACTTATTGAACCGACGCTATGACGTCATCTGCTATCAATAGAGCCGCTTGAAAAAGCCGATCGATGCCATGACGTAAGAAGTATCCCCTCATCTGTATTACGATATAAATGGACAGAGTAAGACACTTTACACCCTGATCGTTTTCTTTCTAAAGTAATATCGTTTCACACATTTTACACCCTGTTAGTTTCTTTTTAACACACTCGTTTGTTTATACTCATACTTGAACTTGAACTTGACAGCATGACGTAAGGGAAATCCCCTAATTTGCATTACGCCATATGCTATAAATAGAACCACTTGAACAGGGTTAAAAAATCCTAGCGTAATACTACTGAAGTTTCCATGTTTCGAATCAAGTTTGAAGTCATATTTAGGTTACTGTAGTTTGTTTTGCCTCAGTGATTCTAGTCTCTGTCTCTTGCTGAAACATCACCGTGGGGACACTCACTAGGATTCTCAGTTCTACCAATCAAAAACTTCAGTCCCAAAGGCGGAGCTTCGGGGCCTCCTATCATTGGATGGTGAATTCAGCGCCTTCTCATTGGCAGCAGGATTAGTTCCGGAATGAGATCGTGCCAATCGTCTCCCCTTGAATAATACGATTTTGTTCAGGAAATAATCCTGCTGCCAATCAGAAGGCGCTAAATTTGTATAATACTTTCTGGAACCACTCCTTGATACTACTGTAAGCTTCACAAAGAATTGGTTATATAAATGTATTATTATAAATAAGCTTCCAGCCATTCTGCACCATTTTTTAAATGAAAGTTTTAACATGACTGCAATGATAAAAATAGGAATGGCTACAATTTCTGGAAATACCAATTTTTCACCTTAGCTTGACTTATAATTTAACTGCAATAATCAAGCTTGTTGATTACAGTCTATGCATAGAATCTTGATTGACAGCTTCAAGTAACTAGAGATTTGATTATCAGAAGGCAGAAGAAAAGTGGTAAAGTTGAATGCAGTTAAAGCTTAGTGAATGTAGACTGTGAAATGCTATTTACAGAAGAGCAGGCAAATAAAAAAATTTAGACAGTATGGTGGGAGGAGGCAGGAATTGCCAAAAATGGGATACAGTAATAAGCGAGAAGAGGCTGGAATGTGCGGGAATAGGCGAGAAGAGGCGGGAACAGAAAATTTTGGTCTAAAATGCTTGGCGGTAATAGGCAAGAACTGGCGAGAATAGGCGGGAATAGGCGAGTTTTGGTCCAATAACAGGCCTATTGGTCATTTAAATAAGCAATCTTAATTCCCTATCACGACACAAATGTAGCGGCAAGAGCGATACAGTAAAAACCCGCACAAAAGAACAGGTGTTTTGGGGATTCAGGCTGAATTTCTTCTTATACATTGGGTGTTTTCTGCAAAAACAGCATGAAAATGTTCTTAAGGTGTTCTTAAAATTTGTCTCTTAATGTTGCATAATAGCTTACTGCATACACTACCAACAGTCAAATAAAGAATGTGATTGGCAGAAGGTGACTAATTTAGTGACAACAATTAGTTAAGTCTAAAAACATTTGCTAAATGTACCCTGGAATTCCCCAGGGTACTGTGTACAATAGTCTGTGTACAATAGTCTAGCACATTACATTGATCTGGATGTACCACACTAGATTACTGTCCTCGAATCTAACTAGCAGCCATCTTTTTATACAAGAACAATTTTCATTTTTCAGGCTGCATGTGTTCTTATGTATAAGGTATCTTTTTGACCAAATTACAGCCTGAGTGTTCTTAATCCACTTGTTCTTTTATGCGGGCTTTTACTGTACTCGAAGTCGATTCGACCATGTCCATTCTTAACGGCAAACTTTGCATAAAACTACCTACAAATCTATATATTAATACCGTAAGGAAAATCGTGTCGACACTCGCTCCGCCTAGCCCTGAAGCTGTTCCGCCAAAAGAAGTTCGCAAACCCGAAGGGAAGGTGGAAATCTGGACCATAGGCGTATTTTTGTTGGAAAAGATTCACCTCGGGCTATGTTCTAATTCAAGCGATTTCTTAAGCGAGGGACAAAGCCGCCATCGCCGCCATGTTGAATTCTCCCACAGAAACTAAAAAAGAACTCGGTTCGCGCAGACGAAAGCACCATTGACATTGAAACCTAAATGGTTCTCTTACAGATTACATACAGGAATGTGCAGGGATAATTCTAACTCGAAAGATTTGAGCTGAGAAAAGTTTTCATTCAAGTTTCAACAAACGTACACACTACCTTGCTTCCCTCCGAGCACGCGCTAAGTCATGCTAAGTGGAAATGACACATTTACAAATTTTCAATTTCAATTTTCAATTTTCAATTTCAATGTATTAATTATATTTTTCATATTTACAGTTCATCCACACTGCCTGCAAATAGCGAAGCTAATCGAGGCAGGCAGTGTGAGGGCAGTACTATTATTACATATTATAAATATATTATACTAAATCGGCGATTACTAAGAAAAATAGTTACTAAATTTAAGAAAATAATAATAATCAATCAATGCTATAGTATAATACCCATTATTGTATCATTATAACTTTACATCATCTATTTTGTTTTTCTCATTTCAGAAGCGATGGTCATTAGATCAGCATAATTATCCTGACTTTGGACTATTTCAAATAGTAATTCGTTAATTTTCTTTTTAAATACATGTTTAGGCAAATTTCGCAAACTTTCTGGTATACTATTCCAGACTTTAGCACCTACAATAGAAAATGAATTTTTGTGTTGATTCAGTCTGGAATAATTGATATAAAAATTTCCAGCAGACGAGGCTCGGGTACTATAAGTATGTACATTTTGTGTTGAGGTGAAGAGTTCTGTTATATTTTGTGGAGAAGTGTTATGAAAGACGTCAAACATTAGAGCGGCTAAAAATTTGAAATAAAGGAATGTCGCTGGCATTATGTTAGATTGTAGGAAGAATGGGATAGCATGCGAGTCGAAGGGTGCAAAATACATTAAGCGCATAGCTCTTTTTTGTAGCAAGATAATTTTTTGTAGGTGAACATTGGCAGCCTGGCCCCAAGCAACGAGGCCATAAGAGATGTACGGGGAAACTAATGATTGGTATATGGTAAGTAGAGTCCGTAGGGGAGCCAGGTGTCTTAATCTCGATATAATTCCGATATTCCTGCTAATTTTTGTGGCAACATAGTCTACATGAAATTTCCAGGAAAGATGTTCATCGATAAGGACCCCAAGATATTTTATGTACTCCTTTCGTTCTACGAGTATAAATCGATTGCTAGACGTGTCAAGTAATTTAATATTAACTTCATAATTCAATCGTTTTTGGTATGGATTAAATATTACATAATTAGTTTTCTTGACGTTAAGGGATAATTTGTTGGCAAGAAGCCATTCCCCGACATTGGACATCTCACGATTAACAGTGGTTTCAAGAGATTTTAGATTTTTATCAGCATATAAAATATTTGTGTCATCAGCGAATAAGAAAAAAGTGAATTTATCTGAGGCATTAAAGATATCATTTATATAAATTAGGAATAGCAAAGGGCCTAATACTGAGCCTTGCGGAACACCGCAAAGGGTATTTTCCTTCCTTGAAATATAGGGACCCATTTGTGTGGTTTGAGATCTGTTGGTTAAGTATGAGAGAAACCAGTCATTCATTATGCCTCTAATTCCATAGTGCGACAATTTGTTTAAAAGTATTTTATGATCGACAGTATCGAAGGCTTTTTTCAAGTCAATGAAAATACCACAGGAAAACATTCCCTTATCCATGTTCGATTGAATTTTATTTACGATATCTAAAATTGCATGCTCGGTCGAGTGTTGCTCACGAAAGCCATATTGCGCTTGATAAAATATACGATGCTTGTTAAGAAATATTTTCAAACGGTTGTACATTATTTTTTCAAATAACCTATTAAAAACTGATAGGAGAGAAATAGGGCGGTAATTTGATGGTTCAGTTTCATCGCCATCCTTATGTATCGGGATAATTTTTGCATGTTTAGGTTTGGAAGGAAACATTCCTCTCTCAACTGAGGTATTAATAATGGTAGTTATTGGTCTCGAAAGGATATGACGAGAGCATTTTAAAAGGCGCGTTGGACAAGAATATAGTCCATGTGCTTTATTTGTTGGCGTTAATGCAATTTCTGTTTCGACCTCAGTAGAAAGTACCGGCTCAAAAACGAAGGAGTTGTGATAAGTTATTTTTGGGAGATTATCCGAAAACTTTTTCTTCGGGTTGGGTAAATTTGAGGCAAGCCTATGGCCGACTGTCGCAAAGTGAGAATTGAGTATATTAGTGTTGGTTAGAGGATCATGGGATAACTCTTGATTATGTGGGCGTTTCATAGTCATTATTACCTTTTTGTTTTTATTTTTACGACTTATAAGCTCATTTATACCTTCCCATGTCCTTTTTATATTGGAAATATTGTTCTGAAAATAGTTATGGAAAAACAACTTCTTGCTCATACGTGTTAGTGCTGTAATTCTGTTTCTGTAGAATTTATAAAGATCACGACGGCCCCCAGATAGAAGTTTATTTTTCACTTGAATAGATTTTCGTATTCCCTTAGTGATCCATGGCTTAGAGAAAGTTTTAAGTTTCCGTTTAGAAGGAAATTTCAAAGGAACATGCTTGTTTACCACTTTATTCAGCTTATTATAAAAAGACGAAAACAATTTATCGACATTTTGCTCCCCCCCAGACACTACTTGTTGCCAATCAATATGCGATAGATCACTTAAAAATTTTCTTCAGAAAATCCTGAATAATCCCGGAAAACTTGAGAACCATATTTATCTGAGTTTGCAGGCACAGCAGTAGCAATGCAAAATTGGGTGAAGTGATCACTGATATCTGAAATTAGGTTACCACTTATAATATTGTCTGTTAGCTTATTAGTAAAGATATTATCAATTAGTGATGCTGAATGTCTGTGCACGCGTGTCGGTTTGTCAATGGTAGGAAGGAGACTGAAACTCTGAAGATAAAGGAGAAAATTCTGAGCATAGTTACAAGTCTTACAATGCAAAATATTGATATTTGTATCACTCATTAAATAAATAGGTTTTCCAGATGAACTCAATTTTTCTATAGTTGCGTCAAAATATTGTTGGAACTGTTCAGGGGTGTTATGCTGTCTATACACAACGCCGCAAAGTATATTCGCAGTGTTTGTAAAATGTAGTTCATCCAAAGTGCTTGAAATGCCTCGTTAGAGGTCTTTTCAATAACAGTGTAATTGTATTGGGAATCTATGTACATCCCAACACCTCCTGCAGAAAGAGGCGTTGGGACGTATTCAAAGTTATAGCCTGGTATTGATGGATTGAAATCTAGATCATTTACATTTCTAATTCTGGTTTCTGTGACGCCAATAATACTGAAGCGAAAATCAATTTCATGTAATAAATGATTTTGAAAGTTATCAAGATTACCTCTTAAGGTGCTCACATTATTGTGTAGTAGAGAAAGTTGATTAGAAGCTGAGTGACTAATTTTGTCTTTTAAAGTACTAAAACTATGAGGTGAATAATATTTACAACGAATAGAATTGTGAGCAGAAAATTCTGAGTCAATCGTTGATCTGGAATCTAAATTCAAATTAAAAATGTCGATATCATACAAGCTAGGAAGTTTATCAAGGTATTTTTTACTAGGTAATTTATCAGAAAATATTAAGTTATTGAATCTTTCATGACAAAGGAGAATATTTTGGTTATGATATGGCAATTCCCTAAATAATGCTTTATTTTGTTTAGCTATGTGTGAACTTGGCATTTTGTGAAAAACTCAGACAGATACTTTCTACGCTATTTAACTTGCCTTTAGGTTACCAGAGCTTCTTGCTCATCGCGTGTATATCTTTCCAGATCGCTTGAATTTCTTATCTTCAAGGAAGGCGAGTCCTCGTCCCTTCGTAGCATAACTGATCCGTTCTTGGTCCAGCAAAAGCGATAGCCGTATCTCTCTTTAAAGGCTTTTGCGTTAGCATAGAGTTGCTGCTTTTTCGGAGTTAGGTGGTCGAGAATTTGGACGCTACAGGTTTCAGAATCAGTGGTTATTCCCAAATCAGAGGGACTGGCACTCGCTGCTTCTTTACGTTTCGCCATTACTGCGTTCCTTGCCAGGCGTCGAGTAAACTTACATACTATCGGCTTAGGACTACTACGAGTCGCGTTACGGTGAGGCACTCGGTGGGCTATGTCGATGTCATTTAATGAAATGTCAGCACCAATGTAGTTAAAGAGCCTGACGCAAAGATCGCTTGTGACAACGGCGTCTTCTTGGGAGTCCAGTTCTGGCACGCCAACGATTTTCACATTAAATGCGAAACTATATCTTGGAGGTCTTCTACAGAGTGTTCCAATTCTGTGAGCCTCTCATCAATTACTGATAAGGTTTTATCAAGCCTAGTCAGCTCTCCGCGTAAGGTGGTCTCAGCTTCGTGTAGATGATCATACTCCTTCCCAAGAAAGTCCAGGCTTTTTTCGGTCTCTGCCATTGACAGCCTCGAAGGTCCGCCATTGTCTTTCGTCGTTTGCTCTTGTGCTACTACTCGTTCCTCAAGCCTCTTTAGCTCTCGTCTTGCCCCCTCGAGTTGCTGTTTCAATTCACTATTACTTTTCTTAAGTGATTTGATTGAATTATTTGACATTTTAACCAAGTAAAACGCCAGAAAAGTTGAAATTTTGTGATTATTATCTAGAGCTTCAAATTTCGCGCCCGATCGTACGTAGCACATGCGCACAAAACAAAGTCCGTGAAACTCATGAATAATATTCTCTAAGTATAAATCCTGACTGCTCTATCGCAAAACGAAGGACACAATCCCGAAGAGAAGGAGGAAATCCCTCCAGTGGGCATGTATTTGTTGGAAAAGATTCACTTTGGAAAAGATTCACTTTTAAGTTCTAATTCAAGCTATTTTTTAAGCGAAGGATAAAGCCGAAAAATATAAATAATATAAACCAAAAAAATTTCTTAGTCCTTAGACAATTTTTTTCTTCACCTGTTTCTTCTCTCCCCTCACTGAGATATGATATACATACAAACAATTCCGAAGTCAAATTGCGCTTTCGATTTTCATGGGTTCTTTGACCGATTTGAGAGACGGACACATGCGTGACACGAGTTTTAACACTTTTTAATAAAAATTACCTCATCGATAGATGCCATACTTCCTTAGATGTTCACAGAACTTGTAAGGGCGCTATTGGATGAAGTATTTCTCGTCAAAGAAGAGGACAAGACACTCAATCGAAAATGGCCGCCAAAACGGTTTGATCCCATAAGCCATAGCAAGCTCACATCTCAATTCCAGGCTTCTTCGGTAGAATGCAAACACAGATACCCCGTCCAACGAATTTCCAAAGTAATTCCAAATTAGTTCCAGGGTTTGTAGCTCACGTTTCCAATAGATTTTCAAAGAAATTCCAAACTAGGTATTAGGCATTTTCAAGATATCTGTATGCCTTTTCCAAAGAGTTTCCAACGAAACTCCAAAGTATTTTGGGCCTCCCTTTTTGCATTTCCAAAGTATTTCGGGCCTCCCTTTTTGCATTTCCAAGTAATTTCCAAACTTCAGTGTCCGTATAGCTACAAACAATTTCCAAAGTAATTCCAAAGTAGTTCCAGGGTTTGTAGTTCACGTTTCCAATAGATTTCCAAAGAAATTCCAAACTCGGTATTAGGCATTTTCAAGATATCTGTATGCCTTTTCCAAAGGGTTTCCAACGAAACTCCAAAGTATTTTGGGCCTCCCTTCTTGCATTTCCAAAGTATTTCGGGCCTCCCTTTTGCTTTTCCAAGTAATTTCCAAAGTTCAGTGTCCGTATAGCTACAAACAATTTCCAAAGTAATTCCAAAGTAGTTCCATGGTTTGTAGCTCACGTTTCCAATAGATTTCCAAAGAAATTCCAAACTCGGTATTAGGCATTTTCAAGATATCTGTATGCCTTTTCCAAAGAGTTTCCAACGAAACTCCAAAGTATTTTGGGATTCCCTTTTTGCATTTCCAAAGTATTTCGGGCCTCCCTTTTTGCATTTCCAAGTAATTTCCAAACTTCAGTGTCCGTATAAGTTATATATAGATTTAGGCACTGCCTAAAAGCGGAGCTCCCAAATATTTTTAGGGCCTATTAATATGAAGGTGTGGGCCGATGGGTAACTGGGGTACCTCAGGTTGGCGAGGTTGAAAGACATGAATTAACAGTCGTCGGTAAAATCAACTTGCTATGAACTCAAAATTTATTGCTTGACAATATTATCCTTTTTATTGATTCAAGTAGTCCCTCAGATGATTAAAAACGAACAATTAAAAAATTGTTGTATTGAGCTTTTCCAAAACACCCTATTGAGGAACTCAATTTTAACAAATTGCTCTACCCATGTAAATTCCAGGCCCACCTGTGAAAATTCCACCTCTTGTGGGCCCCTGTGAAAATTCCAAAGTTTGCAAAAAATGGATATCTGTGGAAATCCCATGGTAAAAGAATGGCCTTGTGGAAATGCCAGGGTTCAAAACAGTTTTACCCCTGCAGAAATTCCAGGGTCAAACACAGCAACTCCTATGGAAATTCCAGGTTCCCCAAGGGGGTCATGCCAGTTGTAAATGAATGCCCTTTTGAAATTCCGAGATGACATGAATGGCCCTGTAGAATTTTTAGTATCAAAAACACTAAGCCTGTGGAAATTCCAGGGGCAAAACACAATGATGGGCATCGGATATAAAATGGAACAGCCCATTCAAATCAAATTAAGAAATAGATGTTAGGACCAACTCATCCCAGCATCCCTAGGTTGATAGTTTACATGGAGAAAACCAACCCCACCTAGGCGGGCAACCCACCCTGGCAAGGTTGCCCACCTGCATTGGTTTACCCCACCTCTCGTGGGGTAAAGCAAAGCAAAGCAAATAAGATAAGATAGATTATATGAAAAGGTGAGTAACCCTGCCGAACAAGGGTCCCCCAACTCTATGTGGAAACCGGAAGGGCCTTAATAAAATATGGTACATGTATAGTATTAAAAAAATGTATTCTCATTTTATTTGGTACTGGATCTGATGATGTTCTGTTTCTCAGTTTCACACACCTGCCAAAAATGCATTGCAGATACCAAATATGATTTGGCTTTAAGTTATACATAAACAGCCCTTTCATGTCCCTTCATATGAAAAAGCATGCAATGCATGAACATTTCCCCCATTTTTTTTTCATTTATTCTTGCATGCATGAACATTTCCCCCATGTTCTTTCATTTATTCTTTATCAGGGAAAGGGGGCTTCTTTCATTTATTCTTTATCAGGGAAAGGGGGCTGGATTAGAAACAATTTAAATGTTAAAACAATTTCCCACACAGAGTTAAAAACATTTTTGCCCCCTGTTGTATTATTTAATAGCTGCCAAAAAATATCAAAGGTAAATTTAAACCTTTTCCAACAATCTATATCACTCTTCTTTCCATGTCCTTCACTTCACTCCCATCCAAAGGCAGTTGGTATGCTCTCTGGCCTGCACTTTTTGCAGTCGGCAGATTTCCATCACATCGGCGTAGCCAGGAATTTCGGAAGGGGGGTGGGGGGAGGGGCTGGATAGTGAAAACATGGGACGAAAATTTTCAAATTTATTTCAGCAAATACAGTAAATGTATCTCCCGAGAAAGGCCCCTACTGGCTACGCCCCTGCATCAGGGGCTCTAACCATGTATAATATGTTAGTTAGATGCTAGTTTGAACAGCATATCCAATCCAAGCAAAAGTGAAGGTGCAGTTACATCTCTATCCAAAGCATTGAAAATTATGTCAAAGACAATGGAAACCAATAATATATCACTGAGAGAAAAAAGAAAATGTTTTCATTCCCTAAAGGCTCATTTACACGACAGGGATTTTTTGCACGGCTTGGATAAAAAGTGGTACGGGAACCAAATTTAATGGCATAGCTCGGTATATTTGTGCTGTGTAAATGACTTTGCTGTACTACATTTTGTCAGAGCCGGACCGGAATTTTGTCCATGCCAGGACTACTTGGCAAGGTAGTCCAAGAACCATTTTTATCCGAGCCGTGCCAAACTTTTCTGTCATGTAAATGGGGCTTAAGGGTATGCCTCCGATAACCCCATAATGGGTACATTTTAGACACAAGTATGCCATATGGCATAATTATAATATTGTAATGTCATTGAATGCAAATTTGTACCATTTTTGGTGTTTTTATCTCTAAACCATGCAACTGCACAGTAGGGAAATGTAAACTTTGGTGTCATCCTATCAGAGGGCACATACATACTATCACACTCATACATCAGTGATGTTGTTAGTGAAGGCATGAAGGCTATGAAAATGGCAGCAAACATATGCACTAATTTACATGTATTCATTTGTTTTCCTAAAAAAAGTTTACTGACTAGTAAATAATTACATGCATGACACAGTCCATGCATGTTGAAACCAAATCAGAGTAGAGATACAATACAACATTTTTGTTGTATTGTAAAAAAGCCTTTGTTGAAAGCCTTAAACGCCTGCCCTTTTGTTGTGTAAAAGAAACACTAAGTAAACTACTTTTAAGTACCATAAGTCAATTTCCTGCCGCTATGAAATCTAAGAGTAAAAAGATCAAGACTCCACACCACCATCGATTGCCGGCCAATGTGTAGTGTAACAACAACAGGGTAGGGATTTGCACTTGAGCGAGCAGAGATTTCCTCGTGTCGATCGAAAAATACGTGTTTGTGGATGTTTGTATATCTGTGAATCAGAAAAGGATGTCTTGCTTTATGCAAAATGACAGGCGTTTTGTAGCTTTTCTCTCTGGTTTCAATTTTTGAATGCCACTTGCTGTGTTTTCCCTTTCCACGCAGGACGGAAGTGTTTTAAATTATTAGCCTGCGTTGTTGAAAACTATAATAATACTAATATAATTCTCTAGATTTCTAGGGTCGCATATCTGGAAAAAGCTAAAAACTGGAAAAAGCTAAAAACTGTCAAAAACAATTTGAGTCCCGACTTAATCCGCGACCTCTCGGATTCGACACGTTCTGCTCGATAACAAACATGACAAACGTTAGCTTACCTTCCTTCCGAGTAGCTTTTTTCTCCCGTGTAGAAACAACTCCAGTGTTTATATTGCTCGGAACTTGGGAATGTCCTGCCATCTCCCTATAGACAAAGTGTTATCCAGGTCAGTCTTCTTGATTTTTTTCCGGGAGACGGAGCGATTCCCGGCAAAACCGGGAGACTTGACGTCCCACGAATGTGCTTGGCCGCCACATAATTTCTCCAAATCAAACAACAAGAAACCAAACAACAAGTCGAATGAAAACTCACCGTTTCCCCCAAAGTAGTTTTTCTCCTTGAAAAAGCCGCTGTAAGCTTATCTAAAACTGTGTAAAACGCCACAGATTTGTCAAATGAAACCCCAAAGAATGTCGAATGTCAGACCAGTTCGCCAGAAACTCTCACTTGTCCGCCTTATTTTTGAACAAGAAGAAACTTTCTTCATTTCTACAGAGACTTGTAGTCCCGACACATTTGCGTAGTACGGTTCTAGTTGGTTCTCCAGTCGCTTGCAGTAGTAGTAGTATTTTATTCATTTGGCGGTGATCGGAAAACTGAATAATCAGTGATCAAATTTGCAAACAAAGCAGATTTGCCGTATTTGGGTTCACTGTAGTGTGACGTCACTTTCACGTGAGCATCCCCCCTGACCACGCAATCTCGTCCCCCCTGACCACCCCCCTCATTTTGGGTTTGTTTCGCCCGGCTCCACCTTGTGACGTCACGGGCGCGCGGTCGTGACGTCACGGCCGCGCGACTGATAACCTGGCAAAGGCGACTATAAAAATCAGGAGATGGCTGCGAAAGAGGCTGGCTTCACAGACACGCGCGGAAAATTCTCCTTGACGTTGAAAAATGACTTCGACCCCTTTGCGATCCTTTACGTTATTCAGGTATTGGGTACCATGTGGATTTTATATCGTACACTATTTGCGATCATTTCGACGCTTTTTTCTTAGGTATGGTGCTCCGCTCTGCGGCCTTCGGCCGCTAAGGAGCTCCGCTACAAACAATTTCCAAAGTAATTCCAAAGTAGTTCCAGGGGTTTTAGCTCACGTTTCCAATAGATTTCCAAAGAAATTCCAAACTCGGTATTAGGCATTTTCAAGATATCTGTATGCCTTTTCCAAAGAGTTTCCAACGAAACTCCAAAGTATTTTGGGCCTCCCTTTTTGCATTTCCAAAGTATTTCGGGCCTCCCTTTTTGCTTTTCCAAGTAATTTCCAAAGTTCAGTGTCCGTATAGCTATAAACAATTTCCAAAGTAATTCCAAGGTAGTTCCAGGGCTTGTAGCTCACGTTTCCAATAGATTTCCAAAGAAATTCCAAACTCGGTATTAGGCATTTTCAAGATATCTGTATGCCTTTTCCAAAGAGTTTCCAACGAAACTCCAAAGTATTTTGGGCCTCCCTTTTTGCATTTCCAAAGTATTTCGGGCCTCCCTTTTTGCATTTCCAAATAATTTCCAAAGTTCAGTGTCCGTATAGCTACAAACAATTTCCAAAGTAATTCCAAAGTAGTTCCAGGGTTTGTAGCTCACGTTTCCAATAGATTTCCAAAGAAATCCCAAACTCAGTATTAGGCATTTTCAAAATATCTGTATGCTTTTTCCAGTTTCCAACGAAACTCCAAAGTATTCTGGGCCTCCCTTTTTGCATTTCCAAAGTATTTCGGGCCTCCCTTTTTGCATTTCCAAGTAATTTCCAAAGTTCAGTGTCCGTATAGCTACAAACAATTTCCAAAATAATTCCAAAGTAGTTCCATGGTTTGTAGCTCACGTTTCCAATAGATTTCCAAAGAAATTCCAAACTCGGTATTAGGCATTTTCATGATATCTGTATGCCTTTTCCAAAGAGTTTCCAACGAAACTCCAAAGTATTTTGGGCCTCCCCTTTTGCATTTCCAAAGTATTTGGGGCCTCCCTTTTTGCATTTCCAAATAATTACGAAAGTTCAGTGTCCGTATAGCTACAAACAATTTCCAAAGTAATTCCAAAGTAGTTCCAAGGTTTGTAGCTCACGTTTCCAATAGATTTCCAAAGAAATTCCAAACTCAGTATTAGGCATTTTCAAGATATCTGTATGCCTTTTCCAAGGAGTTTCCAACGAAACTCCAAAGTATTCTGGGCCTCCCTTTTTGCATTTCCAAATAATTTCCAAAGTTCAAAGGCAAGCGAAATTTCCAAAGTAACGTCAAAGTAATTCCAAAGTCATTTTATAATATTTCCAAAGAATATGCCATTTATTTCCAGTTGAAATCCAAATAATGCTTTCCGGAACTCGTGTAATATTTCCAAGACATTTCCAAACAAATTTACAAAGTATTTCCAAAGTCGATCTTCTCTTCTAAGTCTTCCGCGAATTTCCAAAGTCTTTCAAGGAAAAAACTTTGGAAATGGTCTTTCTCATAATTTCCAAAGTATGTAACTTTATTGGAAATGGTAATATGC
Source organism: Scolanthus callimorphus (assembly GCA_033964015.1). Taxonomy (NCBI): domain Eukaryota; kingdom Metazoa; phylum Cnidaria; class Anthozoa; order Actiniaria; family Edwardsiidae; genus Scolanthus; species Scolanthus callimorphus. The sequence continues at coordinate 2,893,359 of CM066912.1, read as the reverse complement.
AATATTTTTCCATACTTTGGAAATGGGACAAGTTTTCCAGTGGCCACTGAGCGTGCAAAACCTAATGTTTTTCTCAACACACACGGCTCAAGCAGTAGTTAGCCTTATTAGAAAGTTAAAGGAATTCTGGAGATTTTCGGGGTCGCATATTAACTCAAATACATATTTATTTTGAAGCTAAAAAAGTTCGCGTTTCAATGTCACGCCGGCTTTGTTCTAGCCTTCTAGCTAGGATTCAAAGGTTAAAATGCTTGATGTTTACTAACACAGTATACTAACGTTTAGCTCCTACCTTCATCCCGAGTGGTTTTTTTCTCCCGTGTATAGAAAGAATCTCGGAACAGTGAATTTCCTGCCATCTCCCAATAAACACTGCTTTATCCAGGAATTTTGAACCACGAATTGCTCGACCGCTATTAAAGACCCGACTTGTGTTGCTAATTATGTGTACAAATAAAACCGTCCCTTCACAGCTTCTGCCGTAGTGGAAATGGGGGCTTCTCCCAGTTAATTTCACTATTCAAAAAGTCACTGCCCAGTTTAGTTATTAAAACGCCTCGGCTTTATGAAAGAAATGGAGAGAAGATGAAGAATGACTTCGCAAGGAAATGCACAGCCATATTGCAATTCTACTCGGCGCTAAAATCTTGGTTGGACTTCTAGATGATAGGAAGACACTCTTCTGATTTCTTCAGACACGGCTCAGACATTGTCTTGTACTCCCTGGCTTTTTGTAAACAAATTATCATTTGCGTAGCACCACACAGGTCATGTAGCACCCCCACGATTTCCCGCCTTGACTAGGACGATCATCATGATGGTCAGCGGTAATCCGCGCGAGAGTCCCTTTTTTGTTTACAAAAATTCTAGAAGGCAATGCCAATGGCGGATACATTCTCGGTGGAAGAAGTTGTTGAGCTCTTCGCTTGCGATGATGAGGAGGGAGAGAAAGAGAAATATAAGCTGACAGAGTGATTGGGGACCTTCTCAGCGAAAAACTCGTTCAAACCATCTCTTTTTGAAGATGTTGGACGTAACTTTTGCGACTTCTTGTTCGTTTAGTTCTTGTCCAATGCTCGAGTTCGAACAGCTAGAAGACAGGCCGAGAAGACATGCATTCAACAGAGCGATCAAACGGTAAATTAATACTTTCTGTTTTGTTGATTTAACATTATGTAAAAGTACTTATAGTTCTGCTTTCGTCTCTAGCTGCTGCACGTCTGCTGTCCACTCGAGCATACTACAAGTCCTGTAAACACTGCTTTTGTACTTTTCACTGTTCGCAGATAAAAGACAGCACTTTCGCTGAGAAAAATAAACTCGAAGAATAACACGGCAGCTCCAATAGAAGAATGGTAAACGCCGACAAAGACTTCACTGAGCCTTGATGCTATATGGAATCAAACAGGAATGGAGAAGTGATTATTTCACCTCTCGTCTAGGTACTTAGTTTTAAAGTACAAGAAAACTTTCTCTCAAAAAACTTCCCTAATACATGTACACTAAAGACTACACTTGTTTGCAAATAATTATTATGTTTGTATGTTGTCTTCTAGAGAACAAAATAACAAAATATATAACTTTGTATTTCTCAGAGCCATGAACTTATGTGAAGAATGTAAGAGAGTATGTTTAACATGTCTGATGTTGTTGTTGCTTTATCTCATTGATCAAGATACAGGAGGAAATGAAGCAATGACATACACAATTTAGACTCCAAAAAAGTATTTCCTAACCATGTTTACGTTTGGAGGTCAACAAATAACATAAAAAACTGCTTGCTTTTTGAAACTATAGCATCCCAAGAAACAAATACAAATAGAGATATTTGCACTAATCAGACATCATTTTTGTTTCATTTAAAAGGGTTTCTCCTTGCTCACTGGGAAGTATATGGGGAGATGAGTGAATCTTTCTGCCATAAACTACAATAGAACAAATCTGGGCACTTTGTGAACTCTATTCTGTGTGTAGTCATAAAAACGGCCACTGTTGCTAGAGGAAGTTCTGGCATTTGGTTCCTTTGTAAGGCACTTGATGATGATTTGCACTTGTATCTGAAGGTCCTCAGTCACTTATTGAAGCTTATTACATGATCACATGGAAGGGACAGAGCCACATTGCATGATGTCTTATTACTGAACAATAAGTGACATCTCATTCCTGTATTCCGGATTGTGGTTCAATGAATTACTGAACAAAGAAATGAATTATGCAGATACAAACTGGCTGGGCAACTGGCAGAACTGGGAAAAACATTATTTGAGCTTCATGTCACTAATTACTGTACTTGAGATACAATGTACTTTCGAGTCTTGCAAAATGCCAAGCAATATTAAACAGGAACAAAGGGAAGTTCTAACTGAATATAAGTGATCTGCTATCTGATTACATCTACTCTGCCCTAAAGAGGGATGGGGACCTCTGGGAAGTGTTAAATCTTGAAATTCTCAGGGTCAGTGTAACAGGTGCCCCTGATGTCAGAGCTTTGTTGAGTTCTGGCCTGGTTGCCATGGTCATATAGTAATAACCTGCATATAAGAACCTACAGGATTTAGACTAAACAGACAAATGTTACTTAAAGCAAATTCTTAAAATAGGTTCTTATAGTTTCATGAATATTCATATGCTATAAATAAATAAATACTTGAAGAACAAAGACAGAGTACTTACTATAAGCATGAAAGAACCAATCATTGCTTTTTTACTATAATTTCAGGATCATAATACATCAGCTTCTACCTAATACACTTTTAAAGCAGCTCCACTGATAAGAACCTAACTTAAACTTTTATGTGTAGTAAATAAATTAGCCTAACAGGTTCTTATAGCAGGTTTTTACTCATTTTTTTTCTCTGGTGAATTATTTGATTACAACTAGGCTTGTTTTCTCAAGCAATAAAGGGTGAGAAGATATCAAAAGTAAGTGTTTATGAAAAAATCAAATTATAAGAATTATAATTTATAAGAGTGATGAATATACAGATGATCTTTTTTTCCATGTTTCAACAAGTATTATGGATAAATACATTAGAATTGTCAAGCAAAACTTATCTTGCCTGAGGCTAAAGACAGAAATAATTTTCTAGAATAAAAAAGTCCAGGTGTACACTGCTTTTGGTAAATATGGAACATCTAAAAAATATGTCAAACCATCTCTTAGAAAAGTGTGTACTGCATATTCTGGTAGTTGTATGGCTTGGGAGTTCTTGATAAAGAAGAGGGAATGGGCGTCATTACCATAGTGATTGCTGTAAAACTAAAAAAAGTAATTTTGCACTGTGTCTGAAAGTTGAGGACAAAGGCAAATAGAATGATATACTTGTGTCGTCAGCAAAAAGCATAGCTTCAGCCATTCGGAGAGTATTGGGAAGATCGTTTATATAAAGAAAAAGGAATAACGGGTCTAATATTGATCCTTGAGCTGCCCCGCACTTGACAAGCTTCTTGGCGGAACTGCTACTATTAAATTGAACAAATTGGTATCTATTAGAGAAATAGCTTTTGACCCAATCCAAAGCAACTCCACGTATTCCATAATGTTCTAGTTTCGTAAACAGAGTGTTGTAATCAAGGGTATCAAACGCTTTGGAAAGGTCAAGGAATATACCGGCTGTTATTTTACTTTGATCAATGGCAGTGGCGATGTTGTTAATTAGATGAGTGAGACAAAGGTCGGTAGAGTGGTGTTTTCGAAATCCAAATTGGAGGTTGTAAAGAACATCAAGACGATCAACAAATGTAGAAATTCGATTATGGAAAACCCGCTCAAAGAATTTAGAGAAGATAGGAAGTAACGAGATTGGCCGGTAATTGGAAAATGACTTAGGAGAATCGCTTTTGGGATTAATTTAGCAATTTTAAGTATATCAGGAAATACACCTGTAACAAGAGATAAATTAATCATATTTGTTAGTGGCTCAGCTATTACATCAAAAGTGCTCTTAACTGCCGGAGTTTGAAAATTCGCGGAAAACTTAGAAGAGAAGATCGACTGGGAATACTTTGTAATTTTGTTTGGAAATGTCTTGGAAATATTACACGAGTTCCGGAAAGCATTATTTGGATTTAAACTGGAAGTAACTGGCATATTATTTGGAAATATTATAAAATGACTTTGGGATGACTTTGACGTTACTTTGGAAATTTTGAAGCTTGAAGCTTGTAAAATTGATCAGTTGCGGAAAAAAAACAGACGTTTTAGAAAATGCGCCGCGCGCGCAATTCCCGACAAAAATAACACAGGACTCCCGAGCGTAATATTTTCTTTCATAGCATTAAAATGACGTCACATCACGTTGCCATGGTAACAATCCTCCGCTACCACCAGTACCTTATATCTATATAAGATGGTTCAACTAAAGTTTTCCTTTAATATTCAACTTTTAAGACACGGGCACCGGACGGCGTACGCTATAGGTTTTATACCAGAAAAAAAAATAACAGAAATCATATCTCGCGATAGGAACCATTTATGACTACCAAACTTTGACACAATTATCTATGAGGTAATGACTTTTCAACGCAGGGAACAGTTTGGCATGGCGCTATCAATGAAATAAAAAATATGAATTAAATTACCCGTGACGTTTCAAAATTAACTCGATGGTATACGTTTTTCCCTTGTATGGTATGGTGCTCCGCTAGCGTGGGCCTTAGGCCCGCGCTGGAGCTCCGCTATAAATTCCTTTGCGCTGGGGCTAAGAACTCTATCCTTATCAGAAAACACGCCACTATGTCAAACAGAAATACAATCTCACAAAATAATAAAGTGTCCACTTTCATCACCCTTCCCTCTCAAGATTGAGCGCTAACGCGCTAACAGTTAGCCCGTTTGGCGCAGGTAAACGCCATTTCATTTTTGGCAATATTAGGGAGAAGAAGGAAAATTATGACAAAATCTGAAACTGGATACTTTATTTTCTTCGTCAGATTGTAGTCGTATTACTTAATGTAGCAAAACGTCAGCGAACTCGCTCTCCGTGAGCTTTCCATAACCCCGAAAAGTTTTCCTCGCTTTCCACACATCCGTAACGGACGTCCTCTTTCAGATAAATCATTTGATATTTTCAGGTCTTCTTGGCCTTCCGTGATTTCTTTTGGATTCGCTTGGCCCGGCCTTTTCTTCTTCACCGGCCATTTTTGACTAACTTACTGCAAAATCGAACTTATTTGCTTCACAAATGAAAATAAAACAACAAAAAGCTCTCATAACGGAAGCTAAATGAAATTCGAGGAAAAAATTTTGAGAAAACTAAAAATAAAATACTCGAAATGTGGTTCTTTTGCCCAGACAGTTTCAGATATTTTTTTTTCATTTTCGTACTTTAAGGACATTGATTGATACACGCGATGCGTGGTAGATTGTGGTATTTGAGGTCGACAAGCTTCTTTGTGATAAATATAGAAATCTGCCAAATGGCGTTGGAGTTGACGCAATTGTCACATTTTGATACGCATTTATTTAACGATTCGATTCAAGTATTGTTCCTCGACACCATTAACCCTATTCAGACTGGGTGGGGGTGGGGGGGGGGGGGGGGTGGGCTTTTCGAGCACCCCCTCCAGTAAAATCCTGATGACTCTAAAACCACTGCAGCTATGATGGTGAAACTTCGTGAATTTTCCTAAAATTTATCTAGGGGCATTTTGGTGTCAATGACATGTCAGTGTCAACGACCCAGTTTCCATGGCAACCACTTTTTGACATGCATGTTTTTGCAAAACTCGAAAAAACGTGAATTTTCATATTTCAAGCTTAATGTTGGACAGATTGCCCGATTTATGACTATCGGAGCTTGTACTCCTTAGTAATTTATGTACAGGCTAATTAATTTTTGACACAAAATATTTGGGGGGAGGGGTAGGGGGATTTTGTTCATTTTAACATATGGTCTAAAACTAGCTCTGGGATTCACAAGTTTCCTTTTAATTCAACTTTTTGAATGTCAAACACTTCTTTGATGAGTATTTTGTACATTTTGACCATTTTTTTCTCATTGAGTATTTATCTGAAGAGTCAAATGGAAATTAAATGAAATCCAAGATGGCGGATCCAAATGGCGGACAATATTTTCAAAAGTCATCATTATGACGCAAGTTTAATAAAATTTATGTGTTAATATCACAAATTATTACATTTACATTATCTTGATGTTAATTAGTTGGCTTTTAGGGTATTATCTACCAAGTTTTTGGAAGTTAATTAAAATTACTTAAAATTGATAAAACATTGAAAATGACGTCATTGTGACGTCACATTTGGCTCCCACGTGACAAAAATAGGTGTGCTGATGTGTCTAAGGCCCATGGTCATTGTGTGAAAGTTTAATGATCATAGCCCCAGTGGTTCCAGAGATATAGAGGGGGCGGCCGAATTCCCCAGTCTCATGACCACGGTCAAACCATGGTCGACCATGTTTTGACCATGGTTTTCCATGGTTTTGGACCATGGTCGACCATGTTCTGGCAATGAAAATACCATGGTCAACCATGGTCTACCATGTGCGTTAAATGGCACCAGATTCAACCATGGTTGACAATGGTCAGGTTTACACCGACAAAACGAAAATGCCGACCATGGTTGGACATGATCAACCATGGTCCAGCTACCATGAACTACCATGGTTGACCATGGTTGCTTCATAGACCTAGTAAATGGATTTCGGTAATTCGGAGCATGGTTAACCATGGAAAACCATGGTCAAGCATGGTACTCCATGGTCAACCATGATCAATGGATTAACAGGTCAGTGGCGGATTGTTGACTCGAAACATGGTCAGCCATGGACAACCATGGTCAAAACATGATAGTCCAAGGTCGACCATGTCCCGCGGTCAACAAATCACAGACCTGAATCAGCCATTATTAACTCAGACCTAAATGTTCTTTCTTAACTACCGGTACTGGTCGTAGAACACTACAAAAGAAGTAACTAAAAACAAACAAACAACTCATTTTACTTAGCTCTTTTATTGAAGCTTTGACTGGAAGACATTATTAATGGCTCAACTTCCTGGTGAATCGATTTGTTACTTTCTGTACCGGTACAATTCAAAACATTAATTATTTTCAAGTGAATTACATACGTACCTGCATAACGCAGCTTGACCATAAACATGTATTTGCTTCGTTTGCAGACGCTGATTTTTACAACTTACCAATTAGACTACTCCTTCTGTGTTTTCTATGAGTCATTTTAAATTGTCAATGGTGCATGCATTGCAGAGCTGGCCGTGAGTATTTGACTAAAAAAAAAAGAATGAATACCGGAAGCTAAACCAACTAGCAAATACTACATTGGAATTCATTGTAAAATTATGTTTTTGAAAGTTTCATTGTAGCTTTTTGCTACTCAATCTGTCACATGCAAGCTAATTAGATTGCATGATCTGCGATGCAAGTTGGTTATAATAAAGTAATTCACTATTTGTTACAATGTTTTTGAATTTCTAAAAACAAATACATACAAACATAATACATAAACAATACAATCATGCAAAGCATTTCACATGGTGTACACCTATTTCAATTTATGTTCCTCCGTGGAAACATGTACTGCATTATGAACCATATCATTTTTATTTGCGGACACTTTTTATTTGAAATGACAAACCAGACAACACTTAGAACACCAAATGGCATTGTTTTTTATACATCTGTGGTATAATTTGACAAGCTGCGACTTTAGACTAGAATCATCTTTGCATGCATGAAGTGCATAAGTTCATGTACAGTTTCACGAGCAAGGACAATATTGGAATAGGTGACCCAAGCTTCACCAAGGGAGGTCATTAGTCTCCTGTAGCTCAGTGATCCAGACAACACATGGGCTCGACTCCCACCTTGAACTCAGAATAAATGTGCAAGCACAAGTGCTTAAGGCTGGTTTCTATAAGGTTGTATCATTTGCCCAGTCATATCAGTTGGCCGTGAAACAATAGAAAAATTCCAATTTTCATTGTTTCACGGTCAACTGATACGACCTTATGGAAACCAGCCTTAAGGCCAATCAGCCATACAAGTGGGACAGCAGTTCAATGCTTCTGCTCTCTCTTTACTGCCTTTTGAACAGAGTGCACTTTGTCAGTAAAAGTTGACTTTTCATTTGGAAATAGTTCACACACAACTTTTTTAATGACGTCCATGATCTCTGCATTAAATGCAGGCTTGGCTACAGTTCTGGAATTAGCAGCTTTCCCTGATACTGAGTGAGAAAGAATTTCATCAGACGTGAAATTCTTCCTCACCAAAGTATTAACTGCAGAGAACATGTCAGAGGTGTTTGCCACCAGCAGTCGTGCTGAGCTTTCTAGCTCATCTGAAGGGCTAACTGCTGGTGACTCAGCTTCTCCTCTTCTAATTTTTCTGAGCTTTCGTCTAACCTCTGCCAAGGCATCTTCCAGCTCTGCCACTTTATCTCGAAGAGCACTGCAGTGACCACAACAGCCCTTCAAAAACAAAAATACAGGAAATGAGTGTATAGCATTTTCATGTAACATATGTCTATTGCCAACACCCTACACTGGAGTATGCCCTCTCATCAAGTTAATATTTGTTTATATCTAATAAGTTATCACAAAATGGTACTCAGTATTCAATTCAAAGGTAAAAGAGATAAAAGCCGACATATGTCTACCTCTAAAAACACCATATAATTATGAATGATACATATGTACATTCAAGGAGCGTTGCTTTGGGATTTGGTTGTTGAAGTGTGGAATACAACCTAGAGATGTTACATTCCACAAAGTGAGGTATAGGGTTTGGAGGGACAGCTGAAATTCAGGCTAGGGACGGTAGGTTTCTATAGTGATGCTACCACAGACTAGAAGACTTTTAAGCTGTATGTCATTTGCAAATGGCACTCACCTCAGTGTTACCAGCAGTTTTGGGGGTCTGGACCATTGCAGGCTTAGCCACAGCCTTTGGGGTAAGGACAATTGCAGGCTCGGCCACAGCCTTTGAGGTCTGACCCATTGTAGGCTCGGCTACAAACATTGGGGTCTGGACCATTGCAGGCTCAGCAACAGCCTTTGGGGTCTGCACCATTGTGTGCTCATCAACATCAACTTCTTTGTCCTCAACATTCTCTAAAATTAAAAAAAGGATAACAGACGTACAGTTATAATCAAGTTTGTAAAAATTTTCTTGCTGTTTTTAAAACACTCGAAGAGCCTCAGTCAGCCACCATTTTTTGTCAACCTACCACATACATTGTACCGAGTCAGGAAAATACATCTATTTCCATTTGGCTGTTTAAGGTAATGGAGTGCAATATTTTCGATTGAATTTGTTGCATCAAATATAACTGTGCTGCTAGATGGTAACTCTGAGATTTCTACATGCAATGCTACTGCTAATAATGAATGAAATCATTAACAAAGGAGTGGTTGACAGTGCTATTTAAGGTGCAGAAGACACATCGAAAAAGCACCAGTCCATTGATAGATGGCTTAAGAGATTCAATTGATTTTGTGTTTCTATCATTAAAGTGCCACTGAAGGCTGACATTTTAATGGTTTATTTGATCGCCTATTCAAAATAAGGAAGAATGTTGTTTATTTGACGTTGATACATAGCTCTCTTAGTTCAAGAGATATTCAAGAATTTTACTTGGCAAAAAATGAGGTCACAACAAGACTGGGGTAAAAAAGGCCAACAATGTTTTATGTATAATTCTGTTTGGGATAGTTAGATTCACTTAAAACTTGGTACTACTCTTCCCAGTAGTACATTTCTATGTACCATGTGATGGGTTGCTTATGCACCCACGTGATCAACCGTTTTGGGCGTAGACTTTGTTGGAAAGCAGCAAAACAATGTGTCTCACCAAACTCATTTTTTTTTAATAGACAGCCCTAGTGCCAATATTGTACCATGGAAGAGGTGATAAACAAGTCAGAGGTTGTGGTTTTAGTCCTTCTTTGTTATTACCACGTTTTACCACTGTATGCATTGTTACGCAACCTTCAAATTTCACTGTTGCGATTACCAATTTTACGCAAGAAGGTTTTAATATCAATTTTCTTGAACATAGAGTTAAACATTTTAGGCAAGGGAAGCCAAAAGATAGCTAAAACCATTTTGGTTGATTTTGCAATCAATTTCGATTCAGTAAAGCAGCCGAATCCAGCGTTTTGGTTTGATTTACGGCTAAAAATTGGCTAAAAATCGCCAATCGCCTATTGCGACATTCAATTTTGCGGTCGTGTAGCAATGCATACAGTGGTAAGTGAATCTAACTATCCCAAACAGAATTATACATAAAACATTGTTGGTCCCATTTTTGCCCTCAGTCTTGTTGTGGCATAATTTTTCCTAATTTGCATAAAGAGAAAATAGTGAAATGTCTGTTATCAAAAGAGCTATGAATGCCAAATAAATGACATTCTTCCTTATTTTGAATTTTTAAATTTCAGCCTGGAGTTAGCACTTTAATTGCACTTGTTTCATGCAAATATGACCAAAATGGAAGGGGTGAAAAATTTGTTTTACCGTAGTAGCACATTAAAGTGTTATAAAGGGGGGAATACAAACTCTTCCAGTAGAGCGTTACACCTTAAGCTTTTTCGGCCTGCTGGCAGCTGTCTTGACCGCGTGATCACCTTTTTTGTACCACGCGATGAGTTGCTTATGTATGTACCACGTGATCAATGTTGGTGGGAGCAAACTTTGCAAGTTTTGTCTGCCAAATTGTTTTGCTGCTTTCCAACAAAGTCTACGCCCAAACGGTTGATCACATGGTACATAAGCAACACATCACGTGGTACATAAAAGGGTGATCACGTGACCAATTTAAGACAGCCGCTGGCAAGCTGAAAAATCGAGAGGTGTAATGGTGTACTGAGAAGAGTAGCAGTAGTAATAATAATTTATTATTATTATTACAATTGTGAGCACGTTCTGTTTGGCTGTTACAAGGTCATGAAATCCAGAAATCCTGCAATGACCTATGGCAAAACCCCGGGGGAGGGGGTTTAGAGAACTAAAAATAATAATAAGTTATTTACCAGCTTTATAACACTTTAAAGTGCTACTACCCGAAAAAAATACCCAACTTTTTTGGCCTAAAACGTCTATTTAATACCAGCATACACATGATGCCCATCCCATTATGTTTCCCCAGATAGCTTCAGCTTAAGGCAGATGATCAACTAGCCTGTAATTATCCAGAACAAATTGACCCCCCCCCCCCAAAAAAAAATAATAATAATAATAATAACTTATTTACCGGCTTTAGGTCAGCCCATAAGGGAAAAAACTGTGACCTCTGCCTTGAAAATGTTGACCTTGGTTTCGGCCAACATTTTCCAGGCCTTGGTCACTGTTTTTCGCTATACTGACTTCCCAGCTGATGAACAACATATTTCTTTTTCGTAGGAAGAAGTTATCTAAGTGCTGTCACAAAGATATTGTTTGGCATCCCTTGACAATCCCTTGACAACACCAAGGCTCCATAGCACAATAAAATTTGGTCTTTATGGAAGATTTTAGAATTGTAGCTTACTTGCTGGACTTGGCTTAGTTGCAATCCCTCGGCCTTTATTCAACACCTTTTGAACTAAAATCTGTAGAACATTGACCCACACACTAAAAAGGGCAGCATCAAAGGAGTGTGCCTCTCTGGGTGTCAATATAACTATAATAGGGGTAAAATGGTCCTGGGCCTCCCGTTTGGGGGTGGGGCAAATTTATCATTTTTGCCAGCAATGAATAGTGAGCAGCACAGGGGGGAGGGGGGGGGGGGGGGGGGGCACTTGAAGTTGAAAAAGTAACATGCGAGAACTTCCCTAGGAAGTGACTAAAATGACGGAAGTTCCTAAATACCCATTATGTTATTGAATGAGTGGCCTTACAATAGTTTTGGAGTCATATGATTAGCGGTGATCAGAGCACATTATTTTCAATAATAATGTAAGCCTTCAGTGAAAGGAATGCAGACAAAAATATGAGCACAAGTGGGCAGAATCATAGAAATTTTTTTACGCACACCATGGTTCGGTCAAATCTGTAGTGTACCGAAGGAAAAGGCACTCAGAATGAACAGCATATTAGACTAGGCACCAATGGACTTACGTTATCTGCATCACTTTTTGAAGAGGAGGCTGCATCAACCTTAACAGGACATTAAACAAGAACATGTTAGTTATACCATAGCTCTTAATTAGTTAGCTGATGCCCAGTGTTTTCAAAACATCAATGTGATTTTGGAAGACTGGCTGTTCTATGAATCAAACTGACCTTGCTATTAATAGAAATATCAATGACCAAACTGATCAAATTATGATTAACCAATTTTAATAAATGAATAAAACAGGAATGCTTGTGTTATTCACCATTGAATCATCATCAATGCTGATAACTCTTGCTGTGCTATGAACTACAGCAGTTGTCTGCTTGGTTCCAGCAGCTGAAAGAAAGAGTAAAAGTACAATTAAAAATGATGAATGGAACACTATTGCAAGCACACAACCATGGCCCAAGTGTCAAGTAATCAAGTGGCCCTAACCTGATTGAAATCTGAGCATTCTGCCTGGAATCCTTACCCTCTTTCTTTTTTTCTTTGTCTTTGTCCTTTTTTGTAATCTTTGACTTTGTGCTCTGAACAACTGTAACAGATGACATCATTTTTATGCCAGTTGTTGCCTAATTTCAAGCTAAGCAGACTTTATATAATATTTATATATATATTTATTCAGCATGGTTAATTTATGAGATGGTTATATTGTCATTCAGTTAGACTGGTTCCATGAGTTAGAAGGAGAATAAAAAATAAACAAACAGACTGATATTAATTGGTTCTTTGTATTTCCGTGAAAATAGCTTAGGCTTCATTGTGGGCTGTAAAAGCTTGTGTTTCCTTAGTCTTTCGGATGAGACAATAAACCGAGGTCCCGTCTCCCTCCGCTTCCATATCCAATTCGAGAGGGACGCAAAAGAGCCCTGGGATGCTGATACAGGTCTTCAGGTCCAACTAAAACACTTCACAGACGCACGGGATGAAGAGCCACCTCGTGGATGTGCCCAATGTGCGAAGCCGTTATTATTATTATTATTATTATTATTATTATAGATAGGCAAACAAAAATATAGCCTGCACTGAAAAGTGAAGGACCACAATCTTAATCAGACAATAGGCCACTTGCACTAACTGGGTCATGTGACCCGAATCCAATACAGTCTGAGTAAAATTCTTGAAAATTCAACTTGCTTCCATTTGCTACAGGTTAGAGGTTTTATATTTTATATTTTGTATTTCGTGAATTGATTTTGGCAACATATTTCGTCAATAGGTAGGTAGTTGGGATCACATGACTTGGTGTAAGTGACCTATTAGTATAGGTAATCGCATGGGGTCGAGTAAAATTAGGGATTAATTTCACGAGTGTTTTCAAATTTTTTTTCCAAAATTGCCAGAGCCCTCTGCGGCAAGGGCAATTTGAAAAAAAATTAAAACACAAGTGAATTATTCCCTAATTTTACAAGAAACCCATGTGATTACTTGTTTATGATATAAAAGGGCAAATTTCAGCGCACATGTTGACTGCTCGTATTCAGATGTGAGCAAAGTAATTTTGCTCTCAATAAAGAAAAAATGCCCTCGCTCTTAGCCAATCAGCATCAAGTAATTTTGCCCTGTATATTATAAGGCCTGAAATCATGCCTCCTACACTGTATCTCAATCAGATTACAGAATCTGTGCTTTAGGTCAAGATGGATAATAAACACCAAACATGATGGGGCTGAGTACTTTCTTAGCAGTAAATTGTTTACTCTAAAATGTAAATTGTTTCTTACCTTTCCCCCTTTGATCATTTTTGTCAGCTTTTGAAGATGGCTCACTCCTCTTCTGCTTTTTCGATGGTGAAGCATCTAGTAAACAAAGGTCACAAGTTTTGTTTAGTAGCACGCATGACTGCTATATGCACAAAGACAAGTTTTCCCAGTCGATAAAAATGGAAATATAAATAAAAGGAAATATAATATTGAAAACTTACCAGTGTCCCTAACAACAGGCTTGGGGACACGTTTCTGTGGAAGCATGTTTTTTTCCAGGGCTTCACAAACTCTTCCTCTTTAACAGTACTTAAGTAGTGCTTTGAATCTTTAAATCAGAGAAAAATAATGATAGGGATTGTTGAGAATGGAGAGGTGGTGGGGGTGCCAGGGTTGTAGGTAGACAGCACAAGTCCTGGACATGTTACTTCATACCGGTAGTTGATGAAATTTTAAAACCCCTAAAGTCCTAAACACTGTAAAGACACACTAGGCATTTTTTTCCAAATAGGCAAAGCTTGTCAAGTTACTTCAGGAGTCATGGATAGAACAAGCCATAACACAGGGAATTGTAAATATATGCAAATTAATTAAAACTACCAGCCCAGAGGCAGAGAACTTCAAGTTAGCCCTAAAACTATTCACAATCACAGTTCCACCTAATCTAACAGAGTGTAGCGTGAGGTTAAGTTTTTAATTTGTTCATTATCGTTGCAACACTTTTTTTAAATTAAGCTCACTTACTGTGCACTTTGAGGACTTTGACAACACTTGTCTTGCAATCCTCGTCATTCCAAGAGCCTTCCATGATTGCATCGAAAATGCTCCCCTCTTTAATTGCCTTCCCTTTTGGGTCGAGATCTTCCGTTCGGAGTATGCTCCAGCAATCCGGTTTATCGTCTCCAATCCACTCCACGAGGCAGTAAGATTGAGGCTCCATGATGGTTTTATGAAAAGAAAATCGACAATTTGCAAGTTAAACTTCTTACTAAGCTCAAGGAAGGCGTGTAGCCGTAAAAATATGGTTTTGACTTTTATATCAAATCCTGTTGAAATCATTGCGAAACACTTATCGATAAAAATCTGCTCTTTTGGACCGATGAATCATCGTAAGGTTCAAGAAAATAAGGTAAGCCGCAAGAGTGGGAAAAGTATAGACAGTACAAGAGTAGTTTCGAAGAAAACATGTCCATTTTTCCGACCCAAGTTTAATAGCAGAGTTAAGAAATACACTAGATAAAAAAACAAACCGATACGTGCCTGCAAGATGGTATGTTCTCTCTTGAAGCCAAGGTGATTAGCATCAGTTATGGTTGTGCAAGTGCAGTTGGACTTCGACCAGAGATCGACCTTCCATCGCAAGCAAATGTCGAAGCCAACTGCAGAATAAATCAATGTCAATTAAACTAAAGAAGATAACACTTACCTTACACATCTTTTTGTAGTTTCTTAGTATAAAGGATCGCCTTGAATAAGACAAAATACAGCAATGCAGCAGCAGCCGTCCACGTTAGTATTTCAACCGCTCGATTGCTAACGGTCTCGTGAGCCCGCGTAAATCGGTCAGCGTACTTGCCAGTTTATCAGGTAGGTACTTCACGTGATATTGTGAAGTGTACCGAAGCATTGCATTTATGACCGTGTATCCTCCAGTATCGCCATCGTACATCGACAAGGAACATCATGTATCCTCCTGTATCGCCATGTATCACCATGTATCCTCCTGTATCGCCATGTATCCTCCTGTATCCTCCTGCATCGCCCTGTATCCTCCGGTATCGCCCTGTATCCTCCGGTATCGCCCTGTATCACCATGTATCCTCCTATATCACCCTGTATCGCCCTGTATCACCCTGTATCGCCCTGTATCGCCATGTATCCTCCTTTATTATATAGACGCGAGTGTTTTACTGGGAAATACGCCACTCGTAGATCTCATACGAAGCCAGGGGCTCATAAATAGGGGCGTTCCTCTCTGATATTGCCCTATGGATAAGGCATTTGACACACCTAGTTATTTTTAGAACAAGTTTCCCGCCAATTCGTAGGAATTAGCCAATCAGAATCATCATGGAATCATCACGTGACACGGTCGCTTATTCGTGCATAAATCATTTTGTTGTAAAACTTGGCGAGAAGAAGGGAGGCGAGTTGAAGCTCGAATAGTAATACGCAGATACAGACATAATGGAGGTGGAAATTTTCGAAAGTGGCGACGATGATAGTGAAAGCTGGTCGTCCGTAGACAGTGATAGCTGTGAAGATCCAGTCACTGAAGACACGGAAAATAGCAGCGAGGAAAGTGATGAGAGAAGAGAGGCCGCATTGACTTCGAAGACGAAAAGGGGCGGGAAGCTTCGCTCAAAGTCAAAGTCAAATAGTAAAACAGCTAATTCAAGAAAACGAGCTAAAGATGCAACAAAGAAACCTTCAAGTTTTCTGAAGTAAGATGAAATGTCAGAGCTTGCATCGTGGATTTTTTCATCGGAGGAAGCGGCAAGAGTAGAAGAAACTGTGAGGAGCGGGCTTCTTAATTCTACTCGTGTGAAATATTTTCCCAAAAGAGAATTGGTTGCGAAGGAAATGCTCAACGACAGCAATAAGCAAATGTAAGCCTTCTGATTATTGGCTTTTGTAGGAAGTTTTCCACTCTTGCGACTGAGTTCTTCAAAGTACCCTGTAAAGACAGAAAAGCTGCATTTTCGGTGTCTTGGATGAAAGTGTTAAATAACTTCCAGATTGGCAAATCAACGCAGGAGCATCTTATGTTGAACAGATTTTTTTCCCCTACTGATCATTTCGAAGCGGACGATGTCCATCGAATCGTAAGCCTCGTTCATGAGATGGTCTATTCGACTATCTACGGCAACATTCAAACTCGAAAAGCCAAAGGTGTCGTTACTGAGAGCGTTGTGATTCAAGGAGTCGAGGACGATGAAACTCTTTATAGACTGGGTGGTTTCGCTCTTTTCAAAACGATTAAACTCAGGAAAGAAAAATTGGAAGGTAGACAGGGCAGAATCAAGGCAAAAAAAAGTGCGGAAAGAGAAAATGGATGTCGAGTTAGAAATTCTGGAGGATCTGAAGCTAAAAAAGGACAAAGCAGAGCTTCCTAGCTCGATAAGAAATGTGGACGAAGGCAACCTAACATTTCCTTGTGATGATCTCCTTCTATTTATCAGAGACGTACTAACAAATGTCAGAGAATTTGCAACAGACTTAAATTTGACCAGATACCCTACCAAGTTTGTTTCAATGTGCCAAACTGTGGTGTTAGATAATGAAAAGCTTGAAACAGACTTTAAACTTCTTGTCGCTTCACTTTCTTCATCAAAAGGGGCAAATAATGATACAATTGTGTCAAATATTTACAAAGATCTCGTATCAAAACTTGCCAATACCAGGATAAACTAGCTCATGAATGCTAGAGCAGAAATATGCCTAAGAAATGAGGGCAAAGTGGTTGGTGCAGATGAGATGCTACGTGACAAACTAAAATCTTTCTCTGTAGCAACAAAACGCAAGTAGTAGTAGGTTGATGTATTACTGTAAACATATCAAGGTCACTAAACCAGTCACTAAGATCATGGGGCTTACAGAATGTGCCAAAGGCCAGTTTCAGACGTCAAACTTTTGCCACATCGAATCCCATTCAGCAGACTGGTTTTCTCCATTTCATAATGTTATAGTTGTATTTAGCTAATGTTTGATGAGCTACTATGTGGATATGCAAACATTATTTCATTATTATTATTTATCATTATTATTATTATTATTATTATTATTATTATTATTACAACAGAAGGAAGATTAAACAAGAAACACAAACTTACATTTCTTTTTGTTCTGCCATTGTACGTTCATCTAGATTTACCTTTTGCATTAGACAGTGTCCACAAAGCTGCAAATTAAATTTCTAACAATAATTTGGATATTCAACACAACAAAAGTTTGATGTCTGAAACTGGCCAAGATCATTCTTGATAGATCTTGATGTTACCTGGAACTCTTTCAGTAGAGATGGTACCACACCCTTGTAGATCACAAGCACTAAAATAATCCCAGGCAAACTTGGGAACAACTTGTGTTATCAGTTGAGGAGTGGTTTCCATAATCCTTGAGACAAAGTACGAATGTCAATTATGCAACAATTTATGTGGTTTACAATGTAATAAACACACTTACTAGGATGCTGAAAAAAAAAACACAGAAAGTTTAAAACTCACAAGCCATAGGGGTGTGAGTTTCAAACTTTTCCCAGTAATTTTACAGCATACCAATGAGTTATCACATTCATTATAAACCACTGAAATCTGAATTTTTATTACTTTTATAAAAATAGCATTGCATGTGCAGTGCATTTTTAATGTGAAAGAGTACATCTCAAACCAATCAGAGAGTGCATACTGCCCGGGGGGGTTCTTCACATGTCGACCTGATAGGGGTGCTCGTCGTATTTTTTAGGGTCAAAATCGACTCTCCGGTATTTTTTAGGGTGTATCGGAGAAACATTGTGGTTTTCACTAATAAATGGTATTTTTTAGGGGTACGCAAATGAATGAAAGGGTCACAAACCAAGCAAAACGTTTTCTGGCTTTCTTTCTTCATTTATAGCTCTAAAAAATGGCCTGTTTGAGATAAGAAACAATGAACAATCACAAAAAGGGTTTATTGTTGGTATTTTTTAGGGGACATTTTGTTTTATAAGGTATTTTTTAGGGGGTGGATTTTTTATGTCCTGGTATTTTTTAGGGTATATTTTCCGATGTCCCGACGAGCACCCCTATCACTCTTACTTGGGAGAACCCCCCACGGGGCATACTGCTACTAGGGATCTCACCGAACTCTTGCATGTTTGAAATTCATGCTGCTACCACACCCACAAACTACAATTTTGCCTACATTCCTTTGCTCACACAAATTTGAATGGTTTGCCGATTTCACAGGATTTTCTTTGAATGCTGCAAAAGCACAAAGGAAACAGTGCCAAATAAACTTATCAGATGTAAATGAGCTGGAAATGCAAAATTTATATTTAACTATAAATTACTAAGATTGTTGCCTAAAATAATGTCTTGTTTGTGGCTTTTCATTCATTGTATATTCCTGTCAAAAAACTGAGAGCACAATCTAGAAAAAAACATGGATGAATGTAGCCAGAGTGGAAGACATTTGTGGGTGTGGTAGTCGCATGAATTTTTAAGGCAATGCGACAGTTTGGTGAGGTCCATAGTATGTAAAGAAACAAGAAACAAAATACAATTGCATGACAGCACAAAATGCTTTATAAATATTGTCCAATAAATATAGTTTTTAATATTTACACTGTAATCTACTGTACTTATCTGAATAAAGGGCTGAATTCAGATGACTAAAACAATTTTGTTCTAATCCTATTTGCGTATTGGCATACAGGTTGCTACGTGAAGAAAAAAATCCATAGCCCTACCACAGAGGAATTCACCAAAGGGCCTCTGGAATTTCCTATTAATTTTATAGTAAATTTTACAAATCACAAGTTTATGCACTTGAAGGAATCCCTCTTGGACTTCCCTGTGGCATAGCCAGGATTTTTAATAAGAGGGGGCCCAAGGGCCCTTTGTCAGACATTTTCCCTAGACTGTAAACAGTAAAGAATGCCCCCATACATTTTAGTGTATTTTTTGTTGCAAGAAGGGGGCCCGTGCCCCTTCCTTCTGGCTATGCTCCCGTTTCCTATAATAATATGCCCTATGTGGTAGAAGTATATGGATCTTTCCTGGAATTTCACAATTGACCTTACATGCACATTGGTAATATTATACAGCTTTATTATATAGACACAAGTGTTTTACTGGGAAATAATGCACTAGTCATCTGCTTCCACTGACCCCCAACCTCCGTGACATGCGGGGATTTTGCCAGGCAATAGTGGGGGAAATATCAGTGGTTTGTCTTGTATTCGTGCCCTGATCCCCAGGGAGTTTACTTCAAATTGGCTATGGCTCAGATAACAGGCCGGGGTAATGGCGGGGGAAACAAAACATCTGTCTTTTTCATTTTGGAAAAGACACTACTGGTTTTGATAGTATTAGGAAAGTTTCTTGTATCCATCTTGTGGAGGATGGAATTTGTCCCTTGGGTGTAGGAAATGTTTCCCTGGGGTGTAGGGATTTTGCCAAGGCATTCTTCCCTGGTAGGCGGTGGAATTATTTAAAATTTGACAACATCTGTTTCATATTCCCCTGCAATGTCGCGGGGGTTGGGGGTCGGTGGAAACAAATGACTAGTGCATAAGCCACTCGTAGATCTCATACGAAGCTACATCCGGGACCAGACTGTGGCTATTGTCCATATCATCAAAACAAAAGTGCTTGGAAATCAATTTGGAATATTATTTTTTCTGTTTTGTCTATATAATAAAAAGAAAATTACATGGTGGCTTGAAGGTACAAGTTTGATTTTCTTGTGTCAAAAACATATTTTACTCTTATTATAGCGGAGCTCCTTTGCGGCCGAAGGCCGCAGAGCGGAGCACCATACCTAAGGAAAAAGCGTCCAAACGATCGCAAATAATAGCGCATGTATGAATTCCCACAGGGTACCCAAAGCATCACAGGTCGCAAAGGGATGCGAGTGAATTTTCGACGTCGAGATTTCCCGCCATTTTTCCGTGCGTACCGTGAAGCCTGACGTCACAGATTGGCATGACGTCACAACATGGCGCCGCCAAGTGAGTGACACCCGAATGACTGGGGAGGGTGGGTGGTCGATGCTTTGGTGATGGCCGCGCGTTCGCGATCACTCGCCGGTGACGTCACAACATGGAGCCGAGCGACGCGACAGGGGGAGGGGTAGGTAGTCAGGGGGCGCTGCTGGCTCGATACTGACTTCACACTACAGGAAACCAAGAAAGAAACCGAGAAAGATTTATAATATACTTCGATTCGTGGCCAATGCACAAGACGAAACTATACTTGGGAGCGGCTGTGAGAACCAACTAGAATCGTACTACGCAAATTCGGAGCAACAAGTGTATGTAGAAGTCAAAAGAGTTCTTCTCGTTGATAACAAGAAGCCGAGAGGCGAGATTTGGCGAGCAGCCAACTATGACAAAACATGAAACACTACAGTCGTGGTCTAGCGGGCATGAGGCGTTTATAATAGAACAGTGGCTTTCCGGGGGACTAAAATTACATGGAGGAACCGTAAAAGTGGGTTTTTATTCACTTTGTAATATTGTTGTCGACTGTCGCCGTCTTTGTTGTTTTAGAGCGAAGCTAGCCTGGAGCCTGACCACATGAAAGTCATGAGCTGAACTATCCAAATACTGCTTTGCTAGATTACTTCTTGGTTAATTGAATAAAACTTTGTTTTGATTTCCACATAACGGTAGTTAAGTGTTAGTCGATACGGTTTGATAAGTAGGAGAAATAAAGTGTGAGGGGAGACGAGTTCTTAAGTTAATAATGGCGGCCATTGCGAGTTGTTTAAACTCACTTTGTAATTTTTTTTATAGGGAGATGGGAGTTCAGGCAGGATACACTAAAGTTGTTTCTACACACAGGAATAAAGGTACACGTCGCTGTTCATTGTGTATATCGAACGTTGCATTTTGATAGTTTGAATCCGAGACGGCTCGCGAATCGGCAGGATCGGAAAGGAGTAACTTTATAGGATTTGACTTAACTTAGAACAGAACAGAAACCTTTATTTAATTAATAGTCCAAGATCGAACGACCGAGTTGTGTCATGTTTTGGAAAGCGAAGGAATGTCACAAAAATGAAAACTAGAAGAGAAAAGCAAGACTTCGAGGCAAAGCTAGTATTTTTGGCACCTGCCAACTTCCTCTCACAACTGCGGGTTATGCGGGTTTTCCTCGCCTAAAATTCGACATTCTGGATTTCCTCTCCTAGAAAACACGGTAAGGATGGGAAAATTATGTCATTTGTTTTTGTTTTCCTGCTACCACATGCCTCTCTTCTCTGCATTTCACAAGTTGACATGTCTAAGAAGTAGAAAACTGAAATTGAGTCTAATAACTCAAGGAAACAAAAACTTAGTTACAAAACTACGGTAATCCTATTGTTATTTGCACCCATGTTGGATTGTAGACTGTCAGAGTGGCAATTTTACGTGCAGTGTACTTATTGATGAACTAATCTCTTTTCGCTGCTAACTTCCTGCTGTTTAGGGACCGGTCATTATTTATCGAGGGGAGAGGGGGGCACTGGTGCAATTAAGGGGTGGGTCACCACTGTATTCACCTTGCTTTTGGCAAAACACTTTATTCTGTTCCATATTAATGTTTCTATGCCCCAAAAAAACAAAGGTTTCCCTATTTGAATTTTATTATTGAACACTTAGTTTTTGTGCATCATAATAACACTGGTACAGTACATCTGTAACATAAAACTAGTACCTAGGTAATATAAACACTAAACTGTAAGGCTGCATTCATTATGTATACTACAGGGGGGGGGGGGGGGGCAGGCAGGCAGAGGATTTTGAGGGGGGATCTCAAAATTTAGGAACCCGAAAAGGGGGATGTCAAGTTTTTTTCATAACATGAAGGGGGGATGCATATTTTTATGGCAATATATTTAAGACAAAGTTGTGCAGTTTGATAGTAAATGAAGGAAGGCTCAATTGTTGAACACCGAGTTTGAACCTCCTGAAGAAATATCACTTGCACTACTATTCTCGTGTATTTACCCTCTTTCAACTGAAATGTTGAAAAAAGCTGTGCGCTTCGCGAATAAAGAATTATAAACTTAAAAAATCAGAAAAGGCCTTCTTGATTTACCGCAATTCCTCAAGGTCCTTCACTCTTCAGTGACTTTTGTCTGCCAGACAAAAACGCCTTTGGACTTTTGATTAATAATCTTGTAGCTTCATTGCCAAATTTGTGGCGCGCTTCACGCGCACAACGGAAAACATACCAAACAATCAAATACAAAATAAATGATACTCAGCCTATGTGTAGTAAGGCTCCAATCGAGGAGCGCACCAGATCACGGTAGAAAGTCACTACACACAAAAGAGTACAGCCACCTAGGATTTTATTTGCATTTTTACGCTTTGTATTTTTTTATCAATGAGCCTTGTTCTGCATCGTTGGAAAAAATGTTATTGACGCAACCCTACCTCGACATATAAATTGAAAAACATTTTCGGGGGGGGGGGGGGGCATATTTTTTCCTTTTGACTAAGAGGGGGGATTCGTAAAAAATATGTTGTGCCTTGGGGGGATCTGAAAATTTTGCATTGTCAAAAAAAAATCCCCCCCCCCTCCCCTGTAGTATACATATTGAATGCAGCCTAATCCTAAATAGCTGTGGACCCGGGGCAGTGGGTGCTGACATTTTTAACTGGGGGTGGGGGCTGAGCTTTTTGAAACTATATATTTTTTGTATTCACACGTAAAAAAGAAAAGGAACAGAAGAACCTTTTTGTTGTTGTTTTTGTTTCTGTTGTGACATTAGGCTCAGTAGGGGTTAAGATTACATTGTGACATATTTTCTTCAAAATATATGTGAGGTGAAAACATGGAAAATAGAAATTACATGCACACTTCATTTTTTGCCTGTTCGGCACCCCCACTTTTTAGGGTGCTCTTCCGCTCCTGTGTTATCCCAACTGTTTGAGAGGTAGTATGACCCTGAAGGGAAGATAATACCAGACTGGACTATTTAAGATACCCAAGGTGTTTATATCTGACCTAAATGAAAACTCAGGTTGGATTGAAGCTTAAATCTGAGATCCGAGTGGGAATGTGTGAATTTCCTAACTGGGATCAAAACATTTCATTTTGGCATAGGTAGCATGTTAATTTAGTGAATACAGAAACAACAACATTGTATTGGCATCCATTCAGGGCTGTAACTCCCTCATACAGCCATATTTTCATTACTGTAGTGCTGTATGGGGGACATGTGGCAAAGGGATGGCAAACACCCTCCAGATACTCCAAAACAGGGCAGCCAGGGTTTTGACCTTCTCAAATTATGATAAATGGTCAAGGGATTTACTGGATGAGCTAGAGTGGGTCAATCTTGAGACCAGGAGGGACAAACAGCTAGCATTGATGATGTACAAAACCCAAAATGGAGGAATCCCAGATTACCTCTCAAATATTTTCTTGTATTCCTATCAAACTCATAAGTATAATTTTAAGTAGAGTTTTTCAGCTCCTGCTTAAAAATTAAGCCCTAGAACATCTTAAAGAAAACAATTTTGAGCTATCAGAATTGTCAATATATTAAATATAACTTTTTAATAATTTATGTATTTTATATTATTCATTATCTTTGTATCTACCATTATCCCTATATTTTATTGTATATATATTTTAAATTGTACATAATATGTAAGTTAGATTCTATTAATAGTTAGATACCATGTAATGCGCTTTTGGTCATTATTATGTTAAAAAGTGCACTATAAATCAATAAATTATTATTTATTATTATATAACTCAATATATACTGAGCGTACATTACTGCCAAGATTTTTGTGATTGCATCTAGAATTTAGGTTCTGGTCATTACTACACTTTGAATATTATATGTCTTCACGGGTTTAGGAAAACCACTCTTGAAACTGAACAAGATGGAATTAGTCAATCATAGACAAAACAATTAGAAATCATTTCATTCATTCTTGATTTCATGAATTCATCACTAAAATGTACATGTATAGTATCCAATTAGCCATGCATGGTATTATTTAAGACTGGAAAATAGAAGATTTGTCTTTAAGCTTCATCAGACTTATTGCTTTTCTCTTTCAATTTCAGCGACAAAGCAGCAGCCAGAAATGGCTCTTGGACAGGCCAAAATTATATAAATAGTATTACATGGACTGAAAACAGACTTTGAAGTTCATAAGAGACTATGTATGGCAATGAGAGATAAGAGGGAATAACTTTACAGAAAACAGCGGAAGGGCAAGGGCTAACCCCCCCCCCCCCCCCTGCCATCCATGAATTAGAATACAATATGTAATGGCTCTGTCTTGTGTTTTTGAAAAGAAAATGTATCCATGATTGTTAGATCATCTGGTTTGTGAACATTAAAACAATAGATTGCTTGCTTTAGATTTCCATGAACTGATCAAGACTCCTCATTTTCACCATATAAATCTCCAGCTTGTTAAAATCTTTTGTTACATAATTGTGTTAACCAAATTAACCATACATCATACATGGTGTTTTTGAACATAGGGTAGGTAGTTTTTTTTCTTTGGGAATTTCAGCAAAGTGTGGTTCCACAATATATACATTCCCCTCCCCCATGGAAGGGATTGGAAATTCTGGAGGGATGGGGATCAATTTACCTGATCTTTTCCATACAAATACTGTACGTATTTTTACCACCCCTTCGAGAGGGAGGAGTATGGATATTTTCTGGGACCACACAATTAAAAAAAAAGCCCTCTCATGCGTCTTTTAGGGAAACATCCATGTAATGTGCATGTGATCGACTAGGAAACTGTACAACTCTTCACTCTCCTTTGTGTAATGTTATGTTCCAAGCCCTCCGAGAACAATTCCGTAACTCATAAAGTGGTACATAGCTCTTAAAAGGACAATTAATGTAATGGAAATGGTTCTTTCCCTGGAAAGCTCACGAATGGGATGGCCCTCCCCTTACCATTCCTTCCCTTACCATTGGAATTTCCAATACATACAAAGCAGGATAAATACAAATACCAAAATTGGGAACCAACTTTTCTGAATTTCTCTGCTCATTCCATGGTGGGTATTTTCTTGAATCTTTTATGAATATCTTGACAAATAAAAGCTTTTATTTTTTTTTCCTCTAGGGCACGGTAACGAATCCTGCATTCTGATTGGTTCTTAGAGCACGCGCGCGGGGGCAATATTTTCCTATCTCTGACCTACGTCACAGTAACCATTTTCGCGCGCTTGTTTTCATCGAAAAAAATCAATTTTTGAGTTGGAAAAAATAAATAAGTTATTTACCGGCTTTAGGTCGGTCCGTATAGGGAAAAAACTGTGACCTCCGCCTGGAAAATGTGGAATGGAACATTTTCCAGCCCTCGGTCACAGTTTTTCCCTATACGGACCTCCCAGCCGGTAAATAACATATATTTCTCTTTATGGTATGTTGGTGCTTTGTTAGAATCATTCCATTGGGTAGGTTATAGTCTTCCACACAGCCAGTCCACAGTGACAAACAATGTACCCATGACAACCATGTTTTATTCTCACGGAAACATGTAACCGGGAGCTCCGCTTTTAGCCAGTGGCTAAATCTATATATTATATTTTTTTGTTGTTTTTCACAAGTCAGAAGTTGCTGTTAATGGCTGTAGTCGAGAAGTTGTGATTCTATAAAACATCCAACTCCTCAGGGGGTTGTAATTTCCAGATTTTGGTCCTAATTTTAATTTTCAAAAGGTGGTCTAGATATTTTCCGGAATAACACAAGATAAGAAACATGCAATTTTCCTTGTCAAAATGTTGGGTTACCAATGGATTACATGTATGTGCATGTCAACTAAAATATTTTGAAGAGTCTGTGATGAAGAATGTCATAAATATATGTTATTTACCATCATCGAGTGTCTTTCTCTTCTCCAAGGCGGCTGTTACATACCTATAACCCTTCATGCAAGGCGCACACACGTTCGACCATCTCGCATCCGAGTTACTGTCGCGATTTCCTTGATAATTAACACTCTTTATATTACGTTCCATATTTTGCACGAGGCTGATCGAAACACCGAGCTGTTATCCGTCTCGACCACGCACTTAGGAATGTATCCCAATGATAAGCCTGCCGACAAAGGCGGCGCGGTGGTCGTTTGGCGCACCGACCTGTACAAACAGGAAGCCGCTCGCCAACTCTCCGACACTACCTTCTATTCTAAACTTAAGAAAGACCTCACGACCACCAACCAGAATACTATTTCTCAAACTATTAAGGAACTCATCTCAGATCATGAGCTGCCTAAGACTGCTACCAATCTTATCGCTACTACACCTAGAACGTCTAATATCTACTTTCTGCCCAAGATCCACAAGGCCAACAATCCGGGGCGCCCTATTGTTTCTGCATGTAATTGTCCTACAGAGCTCATTTCGAGCTACTTAGACAAACAGATGGCCCCGTTTGTCAAAGCACTTCCCTCTTATATTAAGGACACCAACCATGCTCTCCACATTTTCAATAACTTTTCTTTTCCTGCCGATAGTGCGCATAGGTTTATCTTCACTATGGATGTTAAGTCTTTGTATACAGTCATTCCCAATGACGAGGGTCTAAAGGCCCTTAAACACTTCTTTGACCGCAGGAGTGTCTTAGAACCTAGCACTGCCACTCTACTCAGACTAGCTGAGTTAGTCCTCACTCTTAACTGCTTTTCTTTTTCAGGCGATTTTTATCAGCAAGTCAATGGAGTAGCCATGGGCACTAAAATGGGACCCAGTTACGCCAACCTCTTCGTTGGCTACATCGAGGACCTAATTTTTCAGCAGTACGATGGCCCCACGCCTCATTTCTACGGACGCTACATTGACGATTGCATTGGCGCTACATCGTGCCCTAAGCCTGACCTCGAGCGCTTCATTTCTTTTGTCAATAACTTTCACCCAGCGCTCGAATTCACATGGGAAATTTCGGAGACCTCTCTCACATTCTTAGATATCAACCTTACTATTAACGGAGATCGCTTAGCTACTTCGGTTCACTACAAACCTACTGATTCTCATGGTTACCTGTTGTTCTCTTCATCGCACCCCGCGCATGTCAAGACAGCTATCCCGTTCTCCCAGTTTCTCCGACTCCGTCGCTTGTGCAGCGAAGAGGCCGATTTTATGGCTAAATCGGACGAAATGAGCGATTTTTTCAGAAATCGTGGTTACCCTGACAATGTCGTCGCTAACGCCCTTAGCCGCGCCCGTTCGATCGACCGAACCACAGCCTTGCAGCCATCAGAACCCACTCTAGAGGATAGGATTCCCTTCCCCCTTACTTTTCATCCTACTAACCTAGCAATCAAGCATTTTGTATCCAGGAACTTTAAGATCCTACAAAGGGACCCGGAAACAGCCGCAATGTTCCCCAAGCCGCCTTTGTTCTCTTTTAAGCGGGACCGAAACTTGCGCAATTCTCTTGTTAGAGGCGTTCTCACGCCTGGCGGTCTACAGCCCGGCACTTTCAAATGTACAAGAAAAAAATGCACAACGTGTGATCATGTCGTTTCCACCACCCGGATCAACGGCCCTAGCGGCGAGTCTTTTAACATCACGGATCACTTTGATTGCACCACCGCCAACGTCATATATTGTATTACTTGCTCCCTTTGCCGCATGATCTATATAGGACAAACCGGCCAAATGCTTTCCACGCGCTTTTGCCAGCATCGCAATGATGTGAAGAAAAATGACCGTAACAAACCAGTGGCCCGACACTTCAATCTTCCCGGTCACACTAGAGATCATATGACTGTTTGCGGTGTTTCTCTTCACAACGGGTCTAATCATTCTCGCTTCCAGAAAGAGAATAGACTTATTCTTTCACTCGGTTGCCGATCACCCCACGGCATCAATGAATTTTTCTCTTTTATCTAGCTTTCTACATCTCATCATATTTCCTCTTTCTTTACTTTCATCACTAGTTTGCGATTTCAATGGCCCATGACATCCTTTGTTATTCTTAACCAATTATCACCTTTAGTCATTCCGAATGTTTATCTGTTGCCTAGCAACGGCTCTACATTTACTTTATATACGGCCCCACTCCCTCAGTTTTCTCTCTTTGCTCCGACGAAGGGCTAACGCTCGAAACGTCAGCAAAACACCATTTTCCCACGGCGTTTAACATAAATCTCAACCTTTGGTTGTTGTTGTTCATGTTCTTCTAATTGTTCGTTGTACTTGGTAACTAAATTTGGGTCTTTTTATTGAGACTATGCAACAACTGTGTTAATCGTGTTCTGCTTAAATAGAAGTTAGTCGGCAAGTCGTCTTTGTTTTCTTTCCATGGAAGTCTGACACTATATCTTCCGCTTGACGGTTTGAATGAAATTGTTTCTTGAAATGACTTAATGACTATATTGTTTGTGTTTTCTTCAGGTATGTTGTTGATTTCCCAAAACTTGCTCAAAAGCTGACTAAGCTTATCATCTTCATTTGTCTTGCTAGTTTGAGCGTTTGTTAATTGACATAAAGTGTTTTGTGCGCAATCTTCGATATTGGGCGTTGGTCCCGATAGCAACCATCCGAATTTGCTTTGTATAGCCATCCATTTATCGTCGTATGATTTTCTTATGTTTCCGATAATAATTTGGTTGTAGTAGTCTATGCCTATAAGGATATCGACGTTATGTTCATCTGCCGCTTTGAATTTGTCTGCTAGATCGAGAACTTTGAATTCTGCGGGAACGTTAACTTGTTGAAGTGTGATCGATAATGGGGGGCAGATGATTGGCGTTACGAGAGCTTTGATGATGATATCCTCCGAGAGTGAATGTAGCGTGAATGAGACGACTTCATAAGACTTTTGTTGGCTTTCGATAGTTCCGAATGTGGTTATGTTAAGCTTTTCATTGTGTGTGGATTGCAACTTGAGTTTGTCCTTTAATTGTTTCGTGATAAATGTTCTTTGGGAACCTGTATCTATCAAGATGCGTGATTGGCATGTACGTGAGGATCCGCTTGCTTTAGCCAGGGCAGTTTGCATAAGAGTGTTTGTGTTTGTTGAATTTGGTACTAAATTGGTCATAACGGGAGTTTGCGGATCTTTAGGTGGGTTTGATTTTGATTGATCGTTTTGCTTAGACTCTTCTTTTTCTTTGCTTTGTTGTGAAATTGCTTCGCAGAGAGATGTATGATGTTTTTGTTTGCAATGAAAGCATCTTCCTCTAGATTCACATTTGCGTTTGCTATGTCCTGCCCTTGCGCAATTGAAACAGAGTCGTTTTTCTGCTAGTATGGCTCTCCTTTGGGCGACAGTTTTAATAGTATCACATTGGTCTGGACGATGCCTGCCATCGCAATATACACATGGTCTTGGTTCATTTCTTTCGTTTCGCTGACTAGGGGGATTTGTGTTTCTTTGTGCGTTTGCTAATAGCGCGCTAGCTGTAGGTAAGGGGGTGTCTTCGATAGGTGGATCGTTTTCTACTTTTAAGTGTCCTTTTTCTCTCGTCTCTATTTCTTGACGGAGTGCTATTCTTAGCTCATTTAGCGAACTATCTGCTGAGGAGTTAGCTCTAAATATTTGACAGCGCAGTTGTTCTGGTAGTTTCTTTAACAATATTGGTATTAGTAGACTTCCATAGCTGTATGTTTCAACCCCTAACGCTTCTAATGCGCGGATGCTGCTTTCACAATTGTCGTAAAATGCTCTTAACTCGTGTATTTCTCTTGATGTTGTTCTAATTTTCGACAGTGCTTCCATATGAGCGTTAATTAGAATTTGCTTCCTTCCAAAACGATCCGTCAGCATTTGGATGGCTTTCTCGTAATTTAGTGACGAAATAGATAAGCCTGCAATAGCGCGTGCAGCTTCTCCTACAATCATTCCTTTTAGGTAGTTCATTTTATCCACGTTCGATAATGCCGTATTAGTGTGAATTGCATTGGAATAACTGTCCCAAAATGTTAGCCATTCTAAAGGGTTTCCATTAAATTGTTGCAAACTGAGCTTTGGTAATTTAACTTGGATTTTGGGCGCTGTTTGGCTTTCTTCTAATTGACTAATTTGGAACGAACTCACCGTGGGTTGCTCTTTCACTTCAATTAGTTCTTGAATTTTCAGGATCCAGAATTCGATGTTGTCTTGAAATGTGAGCGCTAAATCCGTTTGTTCATGTACATCTTCGTCACTTTCCATGGCGTCTATAATTTTCTGATCCATTTTTGTTACTTCATCTAGTCTCCTCGATAGTCGTCCCACGATGGCTTTCAGTTCTGTCCGATCGATCTTGTCGGTTTCTGCCATAATCCTTTCCGCGCGCTTTATGTCTGATGTGCAGTGTCCTTTGTAGGAGCCCCTGACAGCCTTTAAATGTGCGATCTCTGCCTTTAACATTGTAGTTGGGTTTCGGCACCAATTTGTGAGATTGACTGAGGCAGAACTACCCTGGCTTCGACATGTTTATTCTTTTCCTGATCGACTGATAGGATTACAATTTATGACGTGATAATTACAGTTAATTAGTGTTCAGACTGAAAGATTCCATATTTCATAACAACATCCTCCTGTTTCGTTGGATCGTCCCATGCGAAAGGAAGGTCGCATTGCTTCCTCCTCTTGAGAGCCTTACAACCTGTATAGTCTGGAAATAGAAGAATACCA
Organism: Scolanthus callimorphus; assembly: GCA_033964015.1. Lineage (NCBI taxonomy): Eukaryota > Metazoa > Cnidaria > Anthozoa > Actiniaria > Edwardsiidae > Scolanthus > Scolanthus callimorphus. Next base: position 2,862,269 of record CM066912.1, on the reverse strand, counting down.
ATTTACAATAACAGCTAAGCTACTCAATTAAATTGAATTGAACTAGATGCAACATAGACTCGGTTCCCATGCCGTCGCAATGTTGCACGCGATTGCTCGGCTCCTCCATCAGAGGATCGCGGGCGCACCGACACCCCCACGGCTGGGAACCGAGCCTAGATACAACACTGCAGAACTCAGGTATTACGAAAATTCGCACAGTGTGCATTAGTATAGGAAATAATTCGGGTTCAATTTGGAATTTATTTTTTGCTTTTTTTTAGCTTTTTGAAATTGAGCTTTTTGGACAATCCACAAGTGTAAATAAATTCCAAATCGAACGAGAAAAGTCGTATGATTTCCTTTTAATAATATACATGGAAACATTTCTAAGGAGTCGTTCCCAAGTCTGCTTACAAACTGAACAAGCCGCACGCATTTCCTTGACTGAAATCTGGACCAAAGCCTGACAGAACTTGAGCATGAACAAAAAACAAAGTTTCTATAATATAGCTCTATGTTATAAAGGTATTTTAGCATTTCAAAAGAAAACTTGCATTTTGTTAACCTATTTTGCACTTTCTTACCTTTTTGGCACTTTGTTGCCTAAAAAATGCCAATCACAATCCCCAGATTTTTTTCATGTGTATTATTAATGATATAACAACTGCTTTGGCTTGGTCTCAACTATGACGTAAGTATCGATCATGATAGCGGGGCGGGGCGGATCGTGAGATTTTTAGCTTCACTCCGTAAAAATGAACCCTTCTTCTGGAATGATAGACACTGATCGTGATAAAGAAACGGAGTCCAGCTAATCAAGTAGACCTTGTAAGCGAAATCTCAGCAATGCCGGCCGGCATCCCCTAGGGTTAATAATGCCCCACCCATGAGGACTTAAAGCACTTGGATTGCTGTAGGGCAACTTACCCCTAACATCGCTGTCGCCCGTCAACGACATGCATGCCTTTAGAGCGGTTGTTTTTCCCGTCTCAGTGTCTCCATAAAGGAGTACGACCGGACATGATCCTTTTTGCTGCACAATCCGTTGATACCCCATCGACATTACGGTGCCTCCAAGAGCGAGACATGCTGGGGCATAATTGGAAGTTAGCAGGGACTTCATCCCAGCTAACAGAGTTGATAGCCCTTCGGTACCAAAGGGCCTTGAAATTCGTAAGGGCCGACTGGCATTACCTGAAATACAAATCATTAACTAAGGACTATTAATATTTGCCAGTTCTACATTGAGATTGATTATGGTTTCTTCGGTTTCATCCTTCTAATCGTGATTGATCATTCTATACTTCTTAGCCGTAACATCACTGCTATGGTGGGTTCCTAACCAGATCAGGTAAACAGCGTTTGAAATTAGTTCTGCTCATGAAACTGAAACTAGCCAATTAAGATCATACCACAACGCACTACTTTTATTTTTATAGTTGCATACCAAGGTTTCTATTGCCATTTCGCCACGCTTTCTGGTATAGAATGTAGCGTTCCTCCTCCTCGATGACGACCTTGTCTGCTGCGCGGATTTGAATATCGTCAGAGAGGACGAATGTTCCACATTGTTGCCAAGCTGGGAACTATGGCATACATTTTTTTTAGAAATTATTGTCACCTTTGTTAGTTAACCCTTGTGTAGCAGATATAGCCAAATCTCGATTTCCTTCTTAGGGAGCGGTCCCCGCGGGGTTGGGGTGCGACTCCCTATACCCTGTAATCGAATGCTAGGGGTGGCCGTCGTATTTTTTAGGGTTTGAAATCGGCGATCTGGTATTTTTTAGGGGTTCGAACATATAGAAAGGTATGGTAAGAAAAAATAGGTATTTTTAGGGGGTTTCTCACACAATTAAGGTACATAAGTCCAAATTATTTTAAAGAATGATAGTGTATTTGAAACTCGAGATGATGGGAGGATGCATTTCATGTATATCAAATAAACAGCGAGAATAAAATTTAATCTGTTTAAAGTTGTTGGTATTTTTTAGGGTATTTTAAGACTAAGGGGTATTTTTAAGGGTGGAAATTGTTTCCGACCAGGTATTTTTTAGGGTCAAAAATCGCGTTTCCCTACGGTCACTCCTAGCACTTTAACCTTAGAGGCCCCCCACCCCTCCGAGGAGCGGTCATTGATTACTGGAGGGGATTTTTTGTAAACCCCTGGGGCCAAACATTTTGCCCCCCTCCCTCCCTCAAATTCAAGCCCAAATATATGACCCTAACATTTTTTGAGCCCAAAAAAATTTGATCCCCCGCCCCCTCCTTCCCAGCATAAACATATAGACTCAGATTAAGTGCAACCGAATGTGTAGAGTACATTTATAAGAGTGAACAGCTCCGATATAGTATATTCGTGAGAGATCCTTTGCACAGATCTTAGTTATATTTATAAAGTTTTTCCCGCAAAATTATAAAGCTATTGGTTTTGGCAGCCAATCAAGTTCATTTTATCAGTACCTCATTACAACTTGCGATACGCACGCTCTTGTAAAAACTGTATTCTTTAATTATGCCTATTGTTTCTGCTTTGTAGGTAAAAGGTAGGTCTGTGCGTGACCTTACGGGATGTATAAAGAAGACCACTAAGGCCTAGTGCATACGCCGCTCTTATCATGATCCGTAGCAAACTGTTACCATGAAATACTCGAAACTCGCGGCGTTAAAATCGATTCTATATTCACGGTTTGATTTAAATAGTTGAGGTTACCAGCACACGAGAGATGACCAAAAAATGTTGTTTTATTGAGATTTTGCATTAGGATCGGCTCATGATAAGAGCGGCGTATGTACTAGGCCTAAGACTCCGTCCACACTAACGCGTTTTCGCATCCGTATACGTTTTGATACGTTTAGTCCTTCCGTCCACACTAGCACGCTGATCGTTTTCATCGAAGCCGTTTGAAGACGCTCTCGAAAGTGAATAAAAACGAATCCGTTTAAAAATGAAAACGACGGCGTCAACTACTCCACTTAATTTAAAGCTGTCTTTGCACACGTAAACATCAAATAAAAACTGATCGCTTTTTGTGAAGCTAAATTTTTCCGAATCTCCCATCCATGCTAACACGCTGCGGCGAATCCGTATAAGTTAAAATAAATACTTTTGAAAACGCTTTAGTGACAAGGCCTAAGTAAGTATCTAAAAATAACTATAGGTTTGTCTAAAGGTTCTCTCACGCCCTATTACCATGTTGTACACTCTTATTATGTACTCTCGGGTACCTTTTAATTTTGAACAGGCAGGTTTGTAAATTTTGTTACCATAGCGTTACAAAATGTGTCATATTTTAACCGTTAGAATGTTTTTTATTACCCGTGAAATACACCATATAGCGTCTTTCTTTCTTCCCTTTTGTGCTGGCTTAACTACTACACTTTGGCTTTTACACTTTGTTTAACGGGTTATATAAACCAATTTTTTCCCCGCACTTTGCATATCTAAAACAAATATGTCCAAATATGCAATGCTTCGCTTGTGTGATTCCGTTATTTAAACTTTATTCGATATAAAAATATGTCCAGCAAGATTGGTACTTGAACTATTAAAGGACTAGAGGTACCAAAAGCCATAATTGTTTAATGGAAAATGTCTAATGTTCGCAACATGTCTAATGTTGTCATGAATTCCTGATTTGTGGAATAATAAAACATAGAAATTATTTAAAAAAAATTATATACTTACAACAGTCGCGACTTTCTTTACAGCACGCGCGTCGTTGCATTCGAACGAACATGTACGCCCCAAGATCCACAAAGGAGGGGGCATCTTTTGGATCCTGTGGTAGAGGCAATTACCACAATGTCGCTGTAATATGCCCATGAGTGAACGGCTGTCGCAAAGTTGACCGAGCGACAGGGCACATTTCCTGTATTAGAGAAAATCAAAAGTTGATTCCTTAGAGAACCGTGGATGTGGAAGTGCAAATATATTTTTTGTCCTTCAACTCGTATATTATCGTGCGTACTTCCTGACATAGTGTTACATATGATAGAAACCAAATTCCAAATCTTACTCACCATTCTTTTCCTTTGTTGGAGATAATCCGGAATACGAAACCGGAAATGTCCGATGCTTCAAATTTGCCGGCGACACTAACCGTGAAATTGGTGATGTACTTCGTGTCGGAGCCTTGTATGTACGCCAGTTTGTTGGATTTCTCCACGATTCCCTTCGCACGGTCCTGTGATGGTTGTACCTGTGCCAGGGGAAACATAAATATACAGTAATCAGACAAAAACTAATTTAATTTTGATTTCTACCGATCACCTGCAATTGTTTGCTTGAAAATTTATGTTGTCATAAAACAATTCCGCAGCGTTGTTATTGGAAAGTAGGCGAAACACTGAAACTTAAAACTAGGAGGAGGCGGGGGAAAAAATTGGAACAGTGATACATGTTGCCAACTTGGGACTCCTAGCGTGTGGATCAGGCATTCGTCACACGCAACCTGCTGTGTGTTCATCTTCGAGATACAAGGGATACAACGATTTACAAGGATATCAGATTCCTATAAAACGTACGTGACTCAGGATGCGACTCCTCAAAGCACGAACTCTATGCAAGTATTGCTTTGTACTGAGTTTTAGTCCTCATATGCGATTAAATGTTATTATTTTCCCGGTCACCAGGGCCATGGTCGTTGTTAAAGCCCCCGGGGACACTTTCACAAGGCGAAACCCGCCCTAATTTTGATAAACGCATTTCATCCAGAGAAAAGGTAGATGAACGTTTCATTTTCTGCGTATAAAAAAAAAGCCAAAAGCCTGTAGGTTGTATTCCATATGCGCGCAATGAGCACCACAAACTAATGAATTTATTGTAACGTTGACATCACTGGAGGGCTTCGTGTGGGGTTTTGTTTGTCCTTGCCAAGATACACCCAAGTGTAATTGCAAACATTGCAATCCAATCATACGAATCCTATTAAAAAAGCAAGTTTTATTCTTGTTTCCATTCTTTGAGTTTGCATTGTAGCGGGATGAGATTTGGGTTATTAACTAAAATCAATATGCTCTTTTCAGTTCTGAGCATCATTTGGGTGAAGCAGCTCAAAGGGTGACCAGGCCACGTGACTTCTGTTGCAAAAAGCCTATCGGCCAGACCGGGCTTTGATAAACACATTTCATCAAGCCTTTGAGCAAGGGTAGATGAACATGCTTTGTGTACGGTATAGTAAACAAAGCCTGCCAGGAGCCCAGGAAGTACGCTACCTCAACTATTACAGGTTAGATGAAATGGGCTCCTGAGCCAACAAGGTTATATTATTCATGCGCACAACTGCACGCCTCAAATGACGAAGTATATTATTATTCATTTGCGTGAAGCGCGGCCCACATGGCGAACTGCTTGTAACGTCGAGCTCACGCTTACCTATGGGGTCTTCTTTCAAACATTTAGTGACTGCCCGCCAGGCTTATCATTGCAGGACATTAATTTTGGAGAGTTTGCTTTTCCTCGTCAAGATACACACTTGTTCTTGTAAACGGCGTGAGGGTTTGTGTGTTCATTGCTCAAATGGTATATTAGGGACCGGTCATTATTTATCTTATTTTGATATAAACGCATTTCATCAAGCCATTTCATTGATAAAAGCACTTTCACCAACAAAGTGTAGATGAACATTCCGTTCTCTATGTATAGTGAACAAATCCTGTAGTTTTTATTATTCATGCGCGCAATTGTGCGCCGAAATTATTATTATTCATTTGCTTGAAGCGCGACCCAAATGACGAATTTCTATGCCTGTAACGTCAAACACACGCTTACTCTTCTTTCGAACAAAGTGACTGCCCGCCAGGTCTATACTGCAAGGCAATTTTGGTACATGTTGGAGTTTGTTTTTCCTCGCCAAAATACAGTTATTCTTGTGAACGGTGCGAAGGTAGTGTCTACGTTGTGCGAGTTGCCAAAGACTATATTACATGATATTGTTTCTGCCGAAATTTTTATTAAGTAATTGAGTGAAGTGAAATAGAAAAATGCAAATGGTAGAGAAGTTGCTGGAATAACAACTTAGAAAATTTCTTGTGGTCCCCACTTTCAGGGCTTCAGGTTTCGAGAGATCCCCCCTTTCGCTCGCCCCCAAACTGAAGTGATCCCCCAAAAAATCCTCTGCTCCCTCCCCCCCAGGCGATAAATAGATGTCATTCTTTATGCGCAGCGAGGAAAATGATAGAGAAGTTGCTGAAATAACCACTATCGGCATCTGTTTTACCCTCTTCATCGTCTAAATGTTGCTGAAAAAGTGATGACCCTGCCCCAAACAGGAGTGGAAAAAATTTTGACCCTCCCTTTAGACACGCGAAAAACTAGGACCCTGCCCACAAAAATAGGACCCCCCCCCCCCCCCCTTGCTAAATAATAACACGTCTCTTATTCCAGATTGAGAAGTTGAATTAACATTTGAAATCCTATTTTAATGAATAGTCTTTTAAACTCATTAGTCGTCGATGGAAAGCAATTGATCGTAAAACAGGGTAAGAAAAACTAAATGTAATTGTAAGGTTATTTCGCTCGATAAATTGCAAGCAACTTTCGCCATCAAATCATTTTGTTTTATTGTTATTTATTTTATTTCTCAAATAAAAATCTCTGCAAACCCAGAGTAAGAACAAATATAGACAAGGAATCAATTGCTTTTATGGCGTCTGATATCTGGAAAGATTTACCATCTCGGATTAAGGATTCTAGCATCTTTGCTTTTCCAAAACTTGCTAAGCATCATCTACTGTTTGTTCAATGACTAAATAGACAGGGCATTTGGGGAAGTGCGGTAAAAAACGGCAAAAAAGTGCGGGATTTTTAAGAAAAAGTGCGAAAAAAGTGCGGAAAAAGGGTCAAAAGTGCGGAAAAGTGTAGTTTGCGCTTTTGGGGGATCATAACGAGTCATTCCTGTTGATTTTCTATTTGTTTTGTCATTTTTGAACGTAATTTCGTTGAAATTGAGAAACAGCTAACTTGTTCAATAGTTTAGGTCAAGAACAATGGAAAAATGCAAAAAAAGAAGGGCTCACCATGCGTGCTTGCGCGCCATCAGCCATTTAAAACTCGATCCCCACAAGATCACTCCAATAATAAACGGTCTAAAGTACTCCAAAAAAAAACACACTGTTTTGTCATCACCATCTACGGTGAATGGCTCCGGCAGTTTCGTAGGATATTTACGGCTTTTAAGTACAAATAAACGAACTTCTAACATCCAACGTTTTTCGTTCTCCTGTAACGCGCGCCATTTGTATTTACCCATTTCTTACAAGATCAGCTATTGGCTTATTTCCATCCAATTGCAGATCTCCTAATTGATGGTTTCTTGTACTCATGTTCAAACGGTCTGTAGTGGAACGCCTGGTATTTTTTTCGTTCGGTGGCGATCGTATCGGAAGAAAATAGTAGAGTTTTCAAGGTTTTTGCGCTTAATACTTCAACATCGACATAGTAAACTATGTGTTGACCTGCAAATCTTTGAAATAACCGTGTTTAGAAGGATTTTTTCACACAATTTTTAGTCATTTTCTTAAAAGTGCGGAAAAGTGCAAATAAAGTGTGAAAGTGCGGTTTAGTGCGATTTTTGGGCACAAGTGCGGAATCGCACTTCCCCAGATGCCCTGAATAGAGAACCATACAATTATTTATCTCCTGTACTAATAACCTGGATAAGCTCTTACACTGTGCAAAATCAAGCGTACCGTGGCCCTGACACGCCCTGAATCGGACCCATATTCGCGGCAGATCATGGAATTTACAGGCGTGTCAGGACCATATTGCCCGCATAGCCATGGCGTGTCACGATCCAGAAATTCCCGGTCTTCGGACTAGTGTCCGTATCACGGAATTTCCGGGTTCGTTACACCTCCTTGACACGCCGAGTGTAAAGACCCGGAAACTCCATTTCTCTTCCGAACACGCCGAAAATATGTCTAGTGGAATCTCGTGCAAACTCCATTACTCGCCGTGTGAAAGGATATATTTCACTTGAAATCACACATGAAACTGCCTGACACTCAAAGTATACCAAGTTTCATGAACATGAAACGCGCCTGACACGCAAAGTATAACCAAGTTTTATGAACATGAAACTGTCTGACACGCAAAGTACCACTAAGTTTCGTGAACGTGAAACCGCCTGACACGAAAAGGATCAACAAGTTTAATAACACGAAAACTGCCTGACACACAAAGTAGAACCAAGTTTTATGAACATGAAACTGTCTGACACGCAAAGTACCACTAAGTTTTCGTGAATGTGAAACTGCCTGACACGCAAAGTATCACCAAGTTTCACGAACATAAAAACTTGGCGACACTATTGTTACCAGGGTTCAAAATGCGCTGAAATTATCGGACTAGCCTGCTAGCCGGCTCTCCAGTGATTTTTTGGGGATATTTGATTTTTTGGCGCGGGATACGCAGTGTGATCAGTCTATGTTTATACCCGGGGGGGGGGGGGGGGGACTCCTATATTTTTGGGGCGGGGGTGCTCGTCGTACCTTCTTAGGGTTTAAAATTAGGCCTCTGGTACCTTTTAGGGGTAAAATTTGAAAACTTGTATTTTTTTTTTCGAGATAGGTACCACTTAGGGGTGCGCTAGCTCTAGCAAATGAAGCAAATCACGCTTGTTTGAAGCCTGAATTTGAGACGTATTTTCGCTCGGAAAAAATTCAAGAGAAAATTACGAAGGAAAATGCGTCTTGTTGGAACCTTTTTAGGGGTCAAAATCAACTAAGCGACGCCATTTTAGGTACCTTTTAGGGGTAAAATCGACATTCCCGACGAGCAACCCCGCTCCAAAAATAGGGAGCCCCCCCCCCCCCCCCCCCAGCCGGTGTTTATACAACCTGAGATGAAAAGAATCACGCGAACTTGGTATTCAAACTATCTGACATAGTATCGCCGGGTTCATACTCCTCAGGTTTTATGTAATTTTATTTTAAATAAGACGAGAACAATAATTACAAGAACTTAAAATTGCTACAACACTTGTAAGGAAAGTGCACTCTGTTGGTCGTTTAACCTTATGAAGCGCGATTACTTTTGGGTAGACACCAGTTTGACGGCATTAATTATAGATTACACGCTACCTACACTTTACTCTTACTGCCTAACAATCTAAAAGAAAACTGAAAAAGGTCCCCCCTAAACGATGAATAAGAATGCTGATCTACAGTTAGTCCATGGCAGTACTATAGCCAGCTGTGACAAATCTTGCTCTTGATGAACTCTTCTGTACACACTGAAATGTAATAACAGGCAAAAGAATGTAAAACAAATTAAGGCAAGGGTCGCACTAGCGGAGTTTGTGTTTACCTAGCCCAGGAACGTTTGAAATGTTTGTAGATTTGGTGACAGCTCGAACATTTTGTCACGGTCGCACTACACTTGAAATGGTTGTCAATCAGAGGCAGAAAACGAAAACTAGACAAGAAGCAATTATGTTGACCTGTAGCCACGGCGAAACTCGCTGGGAAAGTTAAACCCTTGATTTTTTTTCTTTAATTTTCTTTTGTCCATACGCGTCGAGCCCGCTTCCCGCCCTAGTACGTGATCTTGGCCGATGCTTACAGTAAGTGGCGACAGGCCATGTCGGATTAGCGTTCCAGAAAAAAAGCAGGTCGGCGGTGCCTTTGAAAAATTTTGGAATTCCACAAGTCACACCAAATATAATGAAGGTGTTCCACAGATGGTTGGGCATAATGAAGAAGCTCTAATCTTTTGATATTGGCAGAAATACAGCAATAAAGAAGACTTGTATGTAATGTGTTAACTCGCCAACGTGTCGTAGGTTGCGTATTAGGGTTAGCTGGCATGGATGTTAGTTCGGACCAAAAAAGCGAAGGCACGCGTTAACAGATTCAACCCTTCACGATTACATAGCGTGCCGTGGAGGATTGTGAACAATGCTTTTAAACGGCTTTTAGCAGTACAGTATTTAGTAGTAGTCAGTCAAGCACATGGAAGCGAGAGGAGTTCAAGCCTAATGCCGAATCTCCGCAAGCGCGCGAGAGTTTTCGTTCGAGTAAAAGTATTTGGAAAGGGTGCTGAATAGAGAAAATGGCGCGAACATATACACGACATCGCGAGCCTCAAGAACAGTTAGTTTTGTTCACACGAGTATTTTTTTTAATGTTTCCGTGCAAATGCACCAGGGACAATTTGATTCATGTTTTTTTACTAACCCTTTGCCTGCTTACTTTTCTTTTATTCCACAAGTTTGTATCAACCCTAAAAATTTTGCAGATTGCGGTCGCACCAGTTTTTTTGCCAAGTGATGAGAATACGACTCTAAATAAACACACATTCCGCTAGTGCGTGACAAGCTAGCTAGCGATTGGGTAAATTGCATTAAAACCATCCGTAATTGGATTTAAAGTACACAGAGGACGACCTTGTACACAGAGGACGAATTTTTGTAATTAGGGGCCGACCATTTAACTTTTGAGGGGGGGGGGGTGGGCTTTTTTGAAAAAAATATCTTGCACGGCCCGAAGGGCCGAAAAAAATTTCCTGCACAGCAAAATGGTGACTAAAACCCTTCTTTTTTATTGGAAAAAATTCTCACCGCTTAACAGAGGTAGAAAAAAAAATCTTGCACCGACAAAAAGCCCACCCCCCCCCCCCCCCCCTCAAAAGTTAAATGGTCGGCCCCTTAAGCAATAAAAGTACTTTCCGCGTGCTCTCTGCTTTCTTACAAACACGAGGGGGATGTTGGGAGAACTGATCAAAACTTGAATAAAAGTACTTTCCGCGTGCTCTCTGCTTTCTTACAACACGTGGGGGATGTTGGGAGAACTGATCAAAACTTGAAAGACACGAGCCGAAGGCGAGTGTCTTTCAAGTTTTTATCAGTTCAACCAACATTCCCCGAGTGTTTGTAAGAAAGCAGAGAGCACGCAGAAAGTATTTTTATTGCTTTTAGAAAATAACACACACGCGCGACAGCGTTGCGTGACAATCATGTTTCTCAGGTCTCTTACAAACACGCTTTTTAACCAATCAGAATGCGCACATTCACAATACAACATAGGTGTTACTTTCTAAATCGCGTTAATAAAGTGCATTGTTAATTTCCTATATTAAGGTAACTCATTAGATGTTTTTTCATGTAATACGGGCGGACATTTTACTCGTTGCTCGCATTTTTCCACTCCCTTGCGAGGCTTGGAAAAATAAGTCTGCAACTCGTAAAATATCCGTTCGCATTACATAAAAAAAACATCTAATATGATGTATCTATTTTCTGATAACTATTATATTATTAATCAAAATTTCCGATACTGTTATTTTCCTTTTTTTAATGGAATCAATCATATACTTTGAGGCAAATCTTGGATTTTGAACAAGGTCAAATTCTCAATCTTGATTTTTTTTGGAAACTGGGATTCTTGATCACGATTTTGAAATGGTGTTCTAGCATTCTTGAAATGACCATTCGCCACCCCTCATGTTACACATGAAGAAAAACCCCAGGGGATTTCGCCCTCATGCTGACTATAAATGGGATGCTCTGCCAGACAGGGGTAGGGTGTTGAGGCTTAAAATATTAAAGTAAAGCAATTCTTATGAATGGTTTCAATAATATCGTGCTATGAAAGGGGTGCATTCGTCTCAATTCAGTATAATAAATCAATTCAGTATAATAAAGGGGTACCCTTTTTCTAATTTTTACTATAGAAAGGGTAAGGTGTCTGTCTGAGCAGAGTATCCCAATACAAAATGATTTGAAATGAACCCCCTGCCCCCCAAAACCGGGCTCAGCAAATAATTTTGACTTTAGAAAGTATGTCATGACCAAGGGCCAGACAAATTAACATTGTTTGCCTTTAAGCCCACTCTCAGTCCCATCAAAATAATATGTACATGTAGGCTGCAGGGCCAGAGGCTGCCATCAATTGACATAGATCGGAGTAGTATCCTAAGTCTGCTATCCATTATTAGGGGTATCATGCTATGGGTTGGTCTATATAATTTCAACCAAATAAGCTGTTTCAACTTGATGGGCATTGATTCAGGAACATAATAAAATTTGGAAAGACTGAAAAGTTGCTTTTCCTTGCACTGAAAAATGACATTGCTACACCTAATTTTCTAATTATGTTAGGGAACATTTTTTGTTGACCACAACCAATTTTTTATTCCTAGACAGAAATCCATTTTCCTAACAACTCCTTGTCTATTTTTACGGAGAGTCTGCCACAGGCCACTAGCTACTTTACAGAATATTTTATTTATTGTTTTCATGTCAAGGGAACTTATATGATTTGAATTGTTTTCCAGAGACAACCCAAAGCCAAAGAAAGAGAGGGGCATGCAGATGGAGCCACACCTTTCAAAACTATCCATTGCCACAGCTAGAAAGAGACAGTTCAAGCTTAGTAAATTGCATAATTACCAAAAAAGAGTACTTAAGGTCTCGTGAAAAGTAAAATGTAAAAATTCATAAAGAAAATTATTTGTAAGAATAAGTGATTTTATGCTTTTCATCTGTTATTTTATGTAATAAGAAAGATAAGTCTTAAAATTGTGTACTGTAATCTCGACATGTTTGAATAAGGCAATAGAAGTACGCTCACCTCCCCTGACGGGAGCGCATTTTGTCATGGTGGCGTTTGCGTATGACGTAACAAGTTCGCATGTGTCGTTGTTTGGGCCACCATTTTGTTTTCGCCTCCGGAGGTGCCAAGAAGTTTTTACCCTCCACCTCCCCTTTTTCTCCACCATGACTGATGTGTTTGTAATTTTTCTCATTGTAACTGGTAATGTTTGAGTTACCCTTTTTAGTGCCTCCACTTTGCGTGGTAGGAAATACATTGTCACTTTTTAACTATTTAAGAATGAAGTTGATATTAAAAGGCTATATGCACAGATATAGCCATATTTATACCAAATTGGTGTCTGTCCTCTCTAGCCCCGCAAACAGAGCTCAGCAGCAATAGCAAAAAAAACCTGTTTCTGACTTGTGTCATTCAAAGAAAAGGCATAAAATGACTTTTTTTTTCCCAAAATTCATTTGATACAGTCTTAAAGTATAATTTCTAAAACCTCAAATGACGCATCAACTGTTTTCCTAGGCTTCCATTGCCCATTCTTTTGTATTGCCGGCCTCTCATTTTCTGTAATTTAATTATCTTTACACGCTTTTTCTAGCACTTTAATTTTAGGTCAAATTTTCACCTTCACAAAGCTCCTGACCCCGCACAATTTAAGATATCGGCCTCAAATTTCAGTGTCGTTAGAAAATGATCACAACTAAAAAAACCGTGTCAGGGAATTTTATTTTTTACTTGAAATATTTTATGATAAAATTATGCGGCCACAAACTGTAAAAAATGTGACTTCTCGGAGAATAAAATCCGACAAAGTGTAAAGTTGTGCAACAAACCGCTAGTGGTCTGGAGCTTCTCAAGTAAACAAGGTAGTTTTAGTTTGGGGTCTTAAAATAAAAGAAGAATTGAAGCTTCAATAAACTAGACAACTTCAAAAGATATAGAGGATATTACATGGCCGCGCGGAGATACGAATTTTGTCTTCGAGTGTTGAAAATTTATCTCACGAGTGAGCGCAGCGAACGAGTGAGATTAATTTTTAACACGAGAAGATAAAATTTGTATCTCCGCGCGGCCATGTAATGTTCTGTTTATTATATAAACATCAATGAAATACCAAATTCAAATTTTATTTGAGTTAAGCTTAAAATGGAGCATTCAGCAAAGGCAAGGGTGATATTTTCACATGTGAAAATAACATGATATTTTCACGTGTGAAGATATCAAGTTTTCGCGCGGGAGATCACCTGGTATTTCATTGGTGTTTATATAATAAAGAGCAATATATTTTAGCTTTAAAATGATATATAGCTGATTATATAGTATAAATTGCGACGGGACAATAAATTTTTTCGGAAGACACCTCTCATGGGTTTACAGAGCCCTTAAGTCCTTCCTTAATTATGCTATACAGCTTGTTTTAGATTGCTTGCAGCCCCTTCTTTGGTGAACGTCCGTAAATCGAGGGCTGAAGAAGGGGCTGCAAGCAGTCTATGTTTGGTTGGGGTCCTACATGCAGGGTATGGGTAATTTCTACTCAAGATTTTTCGAAAATGCTGATATTATTACATGTACATGTATATAGCAACTGCAAACATCACTCACAGAAAACTTGAACAAAAGACATGCACTGATAGTATGAGAAAAAAACTGATGATGATGTTTTTGACATATAGAACCTGTCAAAGAATCAGAAATTTGGCTATTAATTTGGCTGAATATTAATTACTGCTTATATTTCACTCGACCGTGCATTACTGTGCATCAACTGGGCCATTTTAAGGAAATTCAATACCTGCAATATATGTACTGACAATAAGTAATTTAGACAGGCCATTTTAGAACCTCAAGCAGTTTGAAGATAGTGGTCAAAAATCTTGTTACTTAAAGTGAAAAATATTTCAACTTGGTTTTGTTTTGTATGAATATAAGTGATAAGCTGTATAAGCTGTGATCATCAAGCCAATAATTCTCATGGATAACTGAGCAAAAATTCAAACTTCACAAAAATGTTCCATTAAGCATGAAAAATCCCCCAATGGCAATCCTATATGCATTCGCTAGACAAAGGGAATTGTGTCGCCTGGCTGCTCTTTACTGATTTTAGTAAGGGTTTTGACCTGTGGATCACAATGTACTGATTGAAGAGCTGCGGTTTCTGGGGGTCCATGAAGTTCTTATTAGTTGGGTTTGGTCTTTTCTCTCTTGTAGGTCACAGAGAGTTTCCCTGGGCAATTCGCTGTCACACTCGGTCACACCTAGGGTGGCATCCCTCAGGGGGCAAAACTTGCGCCCCTCCTATTCGCGGTGCTTCTAAATAACTTATTTAGGCAATGCCATTTAAGGGCCAAGTACATATGTGGATGACCTTATACAGTGTACTTATCAGATCCAATCCTGGAGTATGCTGCTCAATTAAACATATTATTATTATGAGATTAAACATATTAATAAACATTATACTTAAACATATTATTATTATGAAAATAGCAAATATACACGAGGTTGGACCTCTAAAAAGTCGAACTGATGCACTGAAAAGGGAACTTCATAAAAAAATTGTGTTTTGTAAAATTAAATAACATTATACCATAGTTTAGCCCAAAATAAGCTTTAAAATGAGGTATCACTTGTAAAGATACAGCCATTTTTCGTGAAATTATGCCATTTTAACCAAAAAGTACCCTGAAGGTAGAACGTTACCTTAAGTGCTTTTACATAATTTCTGCTCATAATTTCACAATTTAAAAAAAAAGCAAATGTACAAGCTAGAAAAAAGACTTTTTTGCAAAGGCAAAACCTATTATTTTCCTATGCAATGTTTTCATAATTTACTTGAGAGTCTTAGTCTTTGTCTTAGAAGAGTCTCTGGGGCTGCAGATTGTTGTCAGGCCTGCTCCTGTAAAGTTTTATTAGAATCAAAAGTTTACATCTTTTAAAAGTTGCCACCAGGTCTAAGAAGCTTTGTGATGTTTTTGTTTTCAAAAAGATTGTATGTCAAGTGTGTTATTCACTTGTGCTTTGTTATGTTCTTCTGACACATAGTGAAAATCAAGTCTTTTCCTACAGGTATCCCACAGTTTGGACAGTGGTTGCTCTATTTTGTAAAGTTCTTTGAAAGCACTTAAAGACACTCTATTTCAGTTTAATTTTCACTTGAAAAGCCAAGATTTATTTGGTAGTCAGAAAAAAAGGTTTCTTTTGAATTATTATAATTATTTTAGAATAAATACCAAATCAGTGAATCCTAGGAAAGAATTGCATAAAAACATTAATGGTTTTGGTAGCGTTTTTCCAGTAATGTGTGAAAAATGTAAATGAACTAGACGCATTAAATTTGCATGAACTCGGGCTTGTCTTTAGATCTACAAGGGCATGCAAAAAAGTCAAAAGGAAGAGGACGAAAAAAAATTAGCCACTCCCCCCATTAAATATCAAATGGTCCGTCCCTTAGCAATATCTAGATCCAGTCAATGATTGGGGAGGGTCACCATTAAATATGTCACCGCATTTGGGAGGGCCAACAGTTTTCCTGCATCTTGTCAGGGGAGGTTTTCCAAAATAACGTAGACAAAAATAAAAATGCACCAGCCCTCCCTCCCTTTCATTTATGAGCAGTCCCTAACCATCTTCGCATTACCACAGTTTCAAAACATATACTGTAAATCGCAGAGAAGGCTTTACCCTGAAAATGCCTCCAGTACATTCTTGACAATTCTGATAAGCACTAAGGGACTGGCCATAAATTAGAGGGGGTTGGGAGGGTCTCTAATTTTCATGCAGGTGAAAAAGGGAGGGTCAAAAATTTTGTGCGAATGATAAATGGGAGGGTCATTTTTTATGCAAATGTGGCTAGGGTAATATAAGGCCATAGTGATCAAAGGGTCAGGGAGGCCCATGCACCCCCAAGTTTTTTTCCCAATTTAGTTTCCCCAATGTGGTAATTTTACATGCAGGGCTCTAAATTTTTGGCACGCTTTGCACACAAGAGAGTTTTACAAATTTTCCTTAAAAATTGACTTCAGTTCTTTATTATGTTGTCCCCCCATTTTTGAGTGTTTGGAGGCTAATGCTACAGCCCTGTAATAGGATCTCTAGATTTACCAATAACACTTAAGTAACATTCAACTTGACATGTTGCTTTGCATTTAGTCTTATTGCAAAGGTCTTCATAGTAGTGTTCCTGTATTATCGTGCCGGTAAAAAGTTTCCAGAGGAAGCTTAGACAATAAACTTTAATTTTTACAGATGGACATATTGTTTGCACCTGAAATGGTGATGTCAATCAAAGCCTATATAGATTCTATAGAATTTTTTTTTCATTTTTGAACGCTTATTTCTGTGGCGGCGCGAACCCAGTCCTCTGCCTTTGTGATATTTTGAAATGTGCACCACAAGTCTACAAATAAGTTATTTTTGGCCAAATGTTGCTCAAAGTTGTAAATAACCTGTCTTAAATAGTAACTAAATACAGGTGTCTTCAGGGAATGGTTCTTACACTGGAGATGACCCCTGTGTATACTGCAAATCCAATCTGATAAGCACCCCATGGGTAAAATGCCTTCTCTAACAGTTGCTCCACAATGCCTTCCTAAACTAATTTTTTTTGTACTGAATTTCCATAAAAATGTCACATTCAACATTAGCAAGATTTTTTTATGTCAATTAATATGAACATGCATTCAGTTTTTACCAAATAAATTCCATCTGCATTGTAGTAATTCACTAGTCATTTGCTTCCACTGACCCCAACCCCCGCAACATGCGGGGATTTTGCC
Source organism: Scolanthus callimorphus (assembly GCA_033964015.1). NCBI lineage: Eukaryota > Metazoa > Cnidaria > Anthozoa > Actiniaria > Edwardsiidae > Scolanthus > Scolanthus callimorphus. The sequence continues at coordinate 2,844,966 of CM066912.1, read as the reverse complement.
AGGCAATAGTGGGGGGAATATCAGTGGTTTGTCTTGTATTCTTGCCCAATCCCCAGGGAGTTTACTTCAAATTTGCTATGGCTCAGATAACCGGCCGGGGAATGGCGGGGGAAACAAAACACCTGTCTTTTTCATTTTGGCAAAGACACTCTACTGGTTTTGATAATACTTATTAGGAAAGTTTCTTGTATCCATCTTGTGGAGGGCGGAATTTGTCCCTTGGTGTAGGAAATGTTTCCCCGGGGTGTAGGGAATTTGCCAAGGCGTTCTCCCCTGGTTCTGGTAGGCGGTGGAATTATTTCAAATTTGACAACATCTGTTTCATATTCCCCTGCTATGTCGGGGGGGTTGGGGTCGGTGGAAACAATGACTAGTGCATAAAAGTTGCTTCATCGGGTAAAGTTGCATTATTACTTTTAAATGCCTCCTGAGTTGTGTCTTGGGGATTAAATAAGAACCTTGAAGCTGGTTCCAGCCGTAAACATTTCATGATCACTGTTTATTACAAACTGGGATTACCTACAGTAACTTTCGTCCTTTCATTGTGCGTTTCTCGAAGAGATAGACTTTTGGTGTTTTCCCTCGAAAGTTTTACACTGCTAAATACACTTGCAATTCCCAATTTGGAAGTCCATTGTGAGTTGAATTTTCCCTGTCGTTCAACTGATGAATCCATACTTTGGTGCAGTTCTTTATGCTTATATTTGGTTCGTGAACTCGAAACAGAAATGGCGGCCCCTGTGTCGAAGATGAAGTTAGAGGGATAAAATACGAACTCCTTTGACACAGCACTTACAAAAACAATCCTTTAAATGGCGCAATTTAAAGACACGAGTTGTAAGAGTTCGCCCGAGGAACGGTTCTGCTGCAGTTTAGCCCAGTTCTATCAGACCGAAGGCCATGACCGAACAATATTCTCCTTCGTTTCCTGCAAATCTCGCGCAAATACCTCCTACTGTAGCTCGATTAGATAAATTTGATGAGACTCACTATTTGGATGTCAGATACTCTGCTTACCTTTCAACCCACTGAAGTAGATAGATAACTGTAGTTGTACTGTCTGCAGTCCGTTGGCGAGAATATTTCCAGCACAATGTGACAAGACCAATAATTTGCCGCGTTCATCCGCCATTTTTATTTTCATTTCTCAGCTCTCTGGGTTTTAGTCCTCCTCGGTCATTCGGTGTCGCGTCCCTATTTCCTCCACCAATAATGTCATTTTTACCCCTTTCCATCTCTAAAAGTTATCAATAAAATGTAAAAGGAAATCAGCACACGAACTCTAGTCTGTCATTTGGTCGATCTTTATTACTTTTAATCCCGTTTCCGAAAATGTCTCAGCGTAAATTCATAGACTGAACAGTGAAGTGAAAACCTGTTCAATGAATGAAAGGTTGAATATCTCTAAGAAGAAGCTTAGTTAACTTAACTTTACTTACTTAAATGTCGAGATTACCTTTCCTGTCTTCCTTGCAACCTTTTTCGTTTTATTGCGTGCTCATTCATGCACTTCTTGCCTGTTTGTATAGTCCGAGCCCTCATCACTCATTTCAAAACCTTGCCGAATAAACATTGGAAGGCCACCATCTTCTCTCCGATCTTGTTTTCCCTGTTGCAGAGCAGCCAACCCGAATTACGACTAGAAAAAAATGCTACTTGATCAGAACAGTCCATGTTCACGACGGCAGAAAGTAAATTTGCGAAAAAATAAAGAAACGGGAGATCAGCCTAATGCATGAATCTCCGCAAGCGCGCGAGAGTTTTCATTCGGGTTTGAATAGACGTTTCCCGCCAAAATGTGAAAATGGCGCGAACATATACATGACATCGCGAGCCTCAAGAACAGTTAGTTTTGTTCACACGAGTAGTTTCTAATGTTTCCGTGCAAAATGCACCAGGGACAATTTGATTCATGTTTTTTTACTAAACCCTTTGCCTGCTTACTTTTCTTTTACTCCTTTTTCTGTTCTTTGTTTCGTCGTCAGTCAGTGATTCACGGCCCGGATTCCTCGTGAAACCGAAAGTGACCGGGCGTGTCCGTACATTTCACAGCCCGGGGATCCTCTGTCCTTCTTGGCGAAAAAGAATCGCACTTACTACAAATATAAAGGCATCGATACCCGAAAAAATTGTTTTATCAATATTGTTTTGCCATCTATATAATGTCTCAGGATCGGATGAACTATTAGCCCTCTCTAATAGTCACAAAAATAATGTTTTTGGTCTAAACAAAAACAAAAAGGTCGCTCGCGAGACGATTAAAACACTGTTTTTTTGCGTTAATAAAAACTTTTTTGTTAACTTATGTTGAAAAAATAAAAGTTCCCAAATACTTCTAGTGATTCTTGAAGTTTATTCGGCTTGTCAAACACAAATATCAACACAGCAATTGAATTTCCGCACAAACAACACAGCTTATCAAGATGTTGACAACTCCAACACTTGCAGATTTGATCCGAAATGTCAGCTTTGCAATTCCCGTGTTTTTCCCGCCTCAATTCATGCGAAATGCACCAGAAACATAGCAAAATTGCTTCCTAATAAATCTTTTGTCTTTTTTGCTACTGTTAGAATTAGAGTTAAAGAGTGATCGTCTGGTTTTACTGTTCTATTCTCTTACAAGACTACTGCTTTTGACACTAGCGTGACACGCCTTTATTTGGGAGTTGTCAGTGTGATTCACGGCCCGGATTCCTCGTGAAACCGAAAGTGACCGGGCGTGTCCGTACATTTCACAGCCCGGGGATCCTCTGTCCTTCTTGGCGAAAAAGAATCGCACTTACTACAAATATAAAGGCATCGATACCCGAAAAAATTGTTTTATCAATATTGTTTTGCCATCTATATAATGTCTCAGGGTCGGATGAACTATTAGCCCTCTCTAATAGTCACGAAAATAATATTTTTGGTCCAAACAAAAACAAAAAGGTCGCTCGCGAGACGACTAAAACACTGTTTTGTGCGTTAATAAAAACTTTTTTTTTAAACTTATGTTGAAAAATAAAAGTTCCCAATACTTCTAGTGATTCTTGAAGTTTATTCGGCTTGTCAAACACAAATATCAACACAGCAATTGAATTTCCGCACAAAACAAACACAGCTTATCAAGATGTTGACAACTCCAACACTTGCAGATTTGATCCGAAATGTCAGCTTTGCAATTCCCATGTTTTTCCCGCCTCAAATCATGCAAAATGCACCAGAAACATAGCAAAATTGCTTCCTAATAAATCTTTTGTCTTTTTTGCTACTGTTAGAATAATCGCCTGGTTCGTTTTATTGTTCTCTCTCTTACAAGACTACTGCTTTTGACACTGGCGTGACACGCCTTTATTTGGGATTTGTCAGTGTGATTCACGGCCCGGATTCCTCGTGAAACCGAAAGTGACCGGGCGTGTCCGTACATTTCACAGCCCGGGGATCCTCTCTCCTTCTTGGCGAAAAAGAATCGCACTTACTACAAATATAAAGGCATCGATACCCGAAAAAATTGTTTTATCAATATTGTTTTGCCATCTATATAATGTCTCAGGATCGGATGAACTATTAGCCCTCTCTTATAGTCACAATAATAATGTTTTTGGTCCAAACAAAAACAAAAAGGTCGCTCGCGAGACGACTAAAACACTGTTTTTTGCGTTAATAAAAACTTTTTTAAAACTTATGTTGAAAAAATAAAAGTTCCCAAATACTTCTAGTGATTCTTGAAGTTTATTCGGCTTGTCAAACACAAATATCAACACAGCAATTGAATTTCCGCACAAAACAAACACAGCTTATCAAGATGTTGACAACTCCAACACTTGCAGATTTGATCCGAAATGTCAACTTCGCAATTCCCGTGTTTTTCCCGCCTCAATTCATGCGACATGCACCAGAATCATAGCAAAATTGCTTCCTAATAAATCTTTTGCCTTTTTTGCTGCTGTTAGAATTAGAGTTAAAGAGTGATCGTCTGGTTTTATTGTTCTCTCTCTTACAAGACTACTGCTTTTGACACTGGCGTGACACGCCTTTATTTGGGAGTTGTCAGTGTGATTCACGGCCCGGATTCCTCGTGAAACCGAAAGTGACCGGGCGTGTCCGTACATTTCACAGCCCTCCTTCTCCGGTGACAAAAAAACCGTGCTGATCCGGATGCTATAAGCATACCAATTTCGCAAAATGCTAACATAACAGGAGAGCTTGAAAAGTCGTAATTCATTGAAGTGATCAATTGTCGTTTTGACGGCGCAATAATTAAGTGATATCTCAAACCAAAAATTAAAAGAAATATCCAGGAAAACAAATCGAGCACAGGCACGGTAGGGAAAAAATTCGAGCAGCACTGAGACTGGACGCGAAAAAATATCGAGGCAAAAAAATTATCCACTCCCCTATCAAATGGTCCGTCCCTAATCTCACAAAAATAATGTTTTTGGTCCAAACAAAGACAAAAATACGAGACGACTAAAACACTAAAGTACGTATATATATTCTCAATAAAGAGACAATATGGTTTTTAAAACATGCCTATATTTCTAGAACATCCAGTTCCTTTCATCAGGGCATACTGGAAAGCAGGCGTATATATTTTTAATAAAAAACGTTTTATTATTAAAACTTGTTTGAAAAAAAAAATAACGTTCTCAATACTTCTAAATGATTGTTACAATGGCAATGGCATTTATTGAAGCCAGGTCCCAATATTTAAGTATATTTAAGTAATAAACAAAAAGTAATAATTGTGTGGTTCCAGAACACCCCCCCCCCCCCCCCCCCCTCCCTCCCTCCCCTCCTCACAGGTCTGGTTTTCAGCTCAGCAAAATACTCGTTCTTTTAGTCTACACTATATTTTCCAGAGGGGTGGGGTGGGGGCACTTTTTAACATCTTCCGTTTGTGTCTGTGGTTGGGGCGGGGGGTTAGGGGGGGGGGGGGGGGTGTTCTAGAACCACACAATTAAAAAAAGTCTATTCTGAGCCAGAATCCGATTGCACTGTGGGCGTTGCCTTCTTCTTTTTTCCGATTTCAGGTGACTCAGGGGACTCAGGAATTATTTCCTCCTCTGCCCCCTCAATAACCCATGATTCCATATCTTTGGGAGGCTCCTTTATTTTGATGTTACCCCGCACCCTTTTGTTGGTTGGGTGCTTGGGGTCAGCTTTCTTTGCGACATCAATGCGTTTGATCAATGCGTTTGCCCTCTTGCTTCTCCAGGAGGGACTCCTCTGGAGCCATACCCCATCACTTCCCTCCTCTTCATCCGACATGGCTATAGGACCCATGGCCAACAGAAGCTCTTGGTCCTTCCCTCGGGCCAACTTTTTCCTGTTAATAAAGAGCTGAAGAAAAGAAAAATGGAGCAAGTATTTAAGCATTAAGTAAGGAGAGGGAAAAAATTGTTGTAAAAAATAATCGGACTCAAGTCGACTGGATACGTTTTTTGTTTTATAGAACGTCAGGGGAGAGGTCAAAACATCCGTACTTCCGTGGGTGCCCAATTTGGGGGGGTTGGGTAGGTGCCGGAGCCAACTACCTCTCAGAGCTTAATTTTAGAGCAATTATCTCCTTAAATAAAATAGACTATTAAAAAGGTGTATGCTCCAACGCTTTTCTCGCAGCGAGAGGAGTCCATATGTGCAATAAAATCAGGTACTCCTAGATCATGCTCTGAGAAAATTAGGTCTGAAAAAGGGGTATTGGGTATCTAAGGGGGTAGATGCCGGTACCCACCACCTCCCCTGAAGAGAGCTCACGGCTCATCTAGGGGCTTATGGGGACTCTCTGTGTTCTGGGCCCGAATTGAAGGGGGGGTGGGGGGGGTGAAAATGTTTTGGGTCTAAGTTTAAAAAAAAAGTGACAACTCCCCAACCAATGATGCAAACACGGATGTCATAGACCCGAACTTTGCTTTTTATTTGGAATTAAATTGATAGTATAGTATTAATAGTATTAAATTGGTAGTATAGGTAGCTCAGAAATATACGATAATAAATAAAAACTGCAAATGTTATGCTCGCACGTGTTCGCACGCGCTGCAGACCCCAGGGGTACAAAATGACGGGGGGGGGGGGGGGGGGGGGGGTCCGACGGAGCGCCAAATTTCATACCCAAAATACCTGAGCTATAAATTTTATATCAAAAAATACCTGCTCCCAAAATTTTATTCCCAAAAAAATACCCAACTTTTTTAGCCTAAAACACATGATGCTGAGCTGCTTGTGTTGCCCAGAAATAGCCTAGTATTTTGATGATCAGAAGTTTCAACCCCAAAAAAATACCCGCGGATTTTGCAACTGCAAAAAAATACCTGATAGAATTTTCAACCCAAAAATACACTTTTACTACAAATTTCATACCCAAAAAAATACGTCGGACCTCCCCGTTATTTTTATCTCCGAGTACCCCCTGGGCTGCAGACCCCCGCGCCCGGTTCGCAACATGATAGAACGTCGCGCCAAAGTCACATGTGGTACCAGTGCTGACGACATCCTTCTTCCCGCTCGCGTCCGAGTGATGGAGCTGTTCTTTTACCAATTTTAAAGTGTTACTCAAAGGTAAGGAGTTATTATGAATGAGCTGAGTTCCTCAATTAGGGAAATAACTGTCTCTAACGTTTCTGAATGTTGCATTTGAAAACATAGTTAGTAGAGGAGTCTCCTCTACTAACTATGTTGAAACCCAAGTCCGAGTTTTTGTTATCTAATCAACGAACTTACTAAAATCATGGAGTTATTATGAAGCTAGTACATTTCCTGCTCTGTGGTGAATGCTTCTTTGTGTTAAAGTCTCTTTTGTTGTGTCAAATAGTACATGCCAGCATGTCGCAGGCACGATATTTAGAGAACGGGATAAGAAGGAGCAAAACAAAACACCACGAGCAGACTCAAATGGATGAGAGGTCGACTCGTGCCATTTTATCACCGGAAAGTACCGGGGGAAAGTACCTCAGCTCGCGAGAACATCATGTTGATTTTCTCATAAAAAATTCTGCTTTTCCTTTCTACAGGAAATGCTTCAAGCAAGCAGGCTGGAAATGTAAAATAATCCCCTACGGGTTCGGCAGATTAGACTACCCATGTAAAAACATAGACGGGATCCCGCCTGGGATTGGGCGGGATCCCGCCTTTTCACCAGTCGGGATCCCATCTGGGAAAGACGGGATCCCACCTGGGATCCCGCCCGGGATTAGTGGACATCCCGCCTTAGCGGGATCCTGCCATCCCACCCGGGATCCCGCCATCCCACCCGGGATCCCGCCATCCCACCCGGGATCCCGCCATCCCACCGGGATCCCGCCATCCCACCCGGGATCCCGCCATCCCGCCCGGGATTAGTGGACATCCCGCCTTAGCGGGATCCCACCTGGGATCCCGCCATCCCACCCGGGATCCCGCCATTCCACCCGGGATCCCACAATTCTACCTGGGATCCAACCCGGGATCTTGCCATCCCACATGGGATGCTGTCACCTCACTTGGGATCCCATCATCCCACCCAGGATCCTGGGATCCCACCCGGGATCCTGGGATCCCGCCATCCCACCTTGGATCCTGCCATCCACCCATCCCGCCATCCTCCCGGTATCCCACCATCCCACCCAGGATCCCGCAATAACACCTGGGATCCTGCCATCCCACCTGGGATCTTGCCATCCCACCTGTGATCGTGTCACCCCACCTGGGATCCCAACTGGGATCCTGCCATCCCTCCCGGGATCTTGCATTATTCTGCCACCTTACTCGGGATCTTGCTATCACACCCGGGATCTTCTCATCCCACTAAGGATCCCGCCATCCCACCCAGAATCCCAATCGAGATCCTGCCTACAGGAAAGGCCATCACAGCAGAGAATTCTGTCTTTTATATGGACTTTGAAAAAGAAAACTTGTCTCATAACACAGTTATTATTATCAGCAGGTTTAACCAGGGATGTGTCCCTGGTTTAACCTATGTGTCCCCTGATGTCATCACAAGAAAATGCATTTACAATTAATGAGACATCGATATATGTTTCAAGATTTCCTAATAATGTGTAACATGGCTAATGCTTACAGAGGAACTTATATAACTTGTCTATATTGCATAGACACTTGCCGAGACCCCCGTCTATGCAAAGTATGTGGAAAGCAGTTTTATTGCTTAATGAAAATCTTGTGAAAAAGACCTGTGAAAAAAACTTGTGAAGCACCTGTGAAAAATGCTCTTAAAAGAACCCCAAAATTTGGCCAACAAACCGGTGAAAAAGAGAGATTGTTTAAGAACTTCAAGCAATTTTTGCAAGAAGGTCAAAATTTTGTTACTCTGAAAAAATAAAATTCACAAGTCACAAAATGTTGCATTTAGCAGGAAAAACCGAATAATTCTTACACTCTAGCTGATGCAAAATACTATACTTTTTCAAGGATTGAAAGTTATGCCCCCACCTTCCCCATGCCAACCCCCGAGACAGCTCACCTCATGCGAACAGAATCCTACCACAGTGACTATGCTGTTACTTTAAAAGAGCAGATTTCAGATGATGCCAGAGCATAAGAACAAACAAACATGCAGTCTCTTGTTTTCTGCAATTACTTTGTCTCCTTTTGCAGCTTGTGTTTTTACTCTCCCAACATCACAACATGCTCTATTGCACTCAATTTGTACTTCTCTTTTGTACTTATGCATTTAGATTTCAACACTCAATATCAAATCCACTCTAAGAACATAATGTGACACCAAAACTCTGTGCAGGTGATGAGTCTGTTTTATTCATTTTTAAGCAATGTATATTGAAAATGGTGAATAAAACCCCATGGTAAAACTATGAATAATTTTTTACTTGAATTCATGTGCTGCTTCTTAGCTCCTTCACTTGTTGCTGGCTAGATTATTTGATTGTTTCAGACTGAAGGCAGCGTGAAGTTCTGTTGATGGCAGTATGCATATGCATTCTGTTTTACCTGAAAAACGTGACAAGCAGGATACATTAGAACTTGCTTAAGCTTAAATGACTCATTAAACATAGTTTTACAGGTGTACAGGTCACTTACTTACTTGCTTACTGCGGCGGCCTCAGCCGAACCTCGCATCTCGAGCTCAAGTCGCTCCTGTTGAGCATACAGGAGCCAAGCTCAGTGGTATTGGCCGCACCAGTATCGCTCCGTAGAGTGTCAACCATAGTTGTCGCTGGTCGGCCGGGGCGGCGGTTGCCGTGCGTTGGCTCCCACAAGACGAGATGATTTGCTGTGAGCTCTTTGTGGCGGTAACAATGACCGGCGAGGCCAAGTCTGCGGCAGGCCACCCTGTCAGATATTCTAGGCAGATCACCGTAGAGGACGTGGTTCGAGATGTGGTCACTCCAACAGGTCAAGCCTTGTCTAATTACCTGTATGTCATTACAACAGAATCAAATGCTCCATGATCTAGTGCCTGTCAACCTGCGAGTGAATAATTAAGACAGGTTGTTTTATAAGCGAGCATGGTGAACACTAGTTGTCAAGATTATTGTTACGAAAATGTAAAAAATATTTTAACTTAGGTATTGGTTGTTTTTTGAAAGGTATGAATATAAGTGATAAGCTGTTGTCCCTGCCAAAGTTCACAGAAATGTTGTTCATTACAGCCATTCTCAGTTACATGCTCTGTTACATGCAACATGAGGTTGCTTGGAAAAAGCTTGCAAGCGAAAACCTGTTTTTTTTTTGTCAAAGTTTCCATGACAATGCACGTGCTTTCGCCGGCTTGTCGTGCTCAGACAAGACAGCAAAACAAGTTTTCGCTTGCAAGCTTTTTTCCAGGCGACCGTGTGTAACTGAGAATGGCTGTAAGCATGAAAAATATTTGCCAAGGCTGTCCAAATTATACATTCCTGGCGCAGGTTGTTCAAAGGTGGACTAAATTTAAACCAGGTTTAGTTCTGAACAAAACCATCAAGTCACCATGGTAATTACTCCTGGATTAGTGCTAAACCACTTTCGAGCAACCGGACCCTGTATTATTTGTTAAACTTTAAAATTCAGTTTCTCTGGGTCCGGTTGCTCGAACGTGGTTTAGCACTAATCCAGGATTAATTACCATGGTGACTTGATGGTTTTGTTCAGAACTGAACCTGGTTTAAATTTAATCCACCTTTGAACAACCCGCGCCTGATCTCCATGCGAGTTTTCATACATATAATCATGTGAACTCTGAAGCAATTACTAGTCAATCCATGGTTTAGCAGCTTATTCCTCTGTCTCAGAGATTTTGCAAATACTCCTAAAGCTACTACTATGTTTGATTACAGGATTATGAAACTATGAAAAACCACAGTAATTAATAAAATGGCAACTTCATACAGATTAGAGTGGATTTCAGATAAAGTGTTGTAAGTAGATCATACTTGTGTTTTCTTTTCGATTGCCAATTGAGGTCAAGAGGTCTTGAAATTTGTTTAGTCAAGAAAATTACGAGTTGTAAAAATGATCCCTATGGCATTTTGTTTTCTAAGCTTTTTTGAGCAGTAAAGAACGTTAGCGGCCAAATTATACAAGGAAAAGAAACATCACATAAGTATACATAATAACAAATACTTGCCTATGTTTGTAGCTTATAGTTTTTTTCAAATGTCGATACGATAGTAGAGGCGAAGACTGAAGACATGTTTTCCTCGTTTTTGGTGGTGAAAAAAGACGACGCGTGTGCGTCGCGTTTCCCGCCTTTTTGGTGTCACGTGACCTTGCGCTAACGTATGTGTGGGCTGCCTGTGGTGTGGTTAATCAAACATGGCGCCTTCCTTCCTTTGCTTCTTGTTTCGCGGTCGTTCCTTGCCATGAAATGTGGAAAGATGGGTGCAAAAACAGCTTATCCGAAAAGTGGATTGAATTGCTAAACGATTTAATTATTGAAGATTTTTCTAAATGCATTCGGACTGTTTTTTTCTGTAAGTTATGCCTTTTTCTTTGATGACAACTGAATTCTAAGAGAACATCAGTCAATGGGCGAGTTCATAAGCACAAGACAAATGTTACATTTTTTCGCAATAACTAAATTGTAAATTACCTAGAAATAGTACAGAATAGTACATAATTCTTCAAATTTATTATCATGGATACACATGAAATTTGGCAGAATGATATAAAGTTTATGTTGACAAATCTTATCTACATGAGTGAACTTCCAGTAGTTATAGCTGTGGAATAGGTAAAATCTCATTGTGGCTCAGGCCTAGTTTATATGTCACTTAATTTCGATAATTAAATTTGTCTCAATTAAATTTGTCCGAAATACGATGTATAAACTAGGCCTCAGTGTACTTTAGTCTATAAACATAGATGTACTATGTAGACTGTTGGGGCTTTCTCACATTATATTACTGAGGTAGGGGTGTACAATATGATGGGTAAGAAATCACAGTTTGTGGTATCTTTTAGGAGTTTTCCCCTTGAATTTTGCAGTAAATTAGAGTAAGTATTATTTGGGAAATATCAGGTTTAATGCTGTTGGCCACTGTCAATATTATTGGGGGGCCTCCCCCTCTCCCCAATCATAATTACAGGGGGGACAAGAGTGCCCCTCATCCAACTGCTTCAATCACCCCTAGATACTGAAAGATGTGCCTGAGAAAATAACAAGTTATAATAATAATGAAAATCAAAGCTAGAGTTGGGAAATCATGGCTACGATCAAAATCAAATTTAATTAAACATCGAATCAAAACAAAGGTTGTTATTTTGATTTCAAAGAAAACCAAAATTTACAGTTTCTTCACATCATATTTTCTCATACCATTTTGTTGATACTTAAGATATAGAATTCACAGCTTTTTTTCACGTTTTTCCTGATTCAAAATGTCACATTTTTCTCATGATTTTCACAGGGTTTTTTCACAGGTCAAAATAGTTCACAGGTTCATTCACAACATTTTCACAGGAATTTCACATGTTGCTCTCCAGTCTCACTCTCATCCCACTATGGAGGTGTCCCATCATTGCAGGATCCCCGGATCCCAGCGCCTCCCACAAAAAATCCTGACAATTCCCAACACAGCTGATAAATTTCCCTGCACTCTTCTCTTCCCACCCAGGTTCTCCCCCTTATATCCCACTGTGGTGCCCCATCATTGCAGGATCCTGGCTTCCCCACCTCAAAAAAAAACTCCCTCTGGGATTCTGCCATCCCATACGGGATCCCACCCATTAGGTACTCAAGATCTCACTGGGAATCCCACCTGACCCTGAGAAATTTCATCCCAAGAAGGATCCTGCTATCCCATCCATTTGGGATCCTGCCCAGGAAGGCTGGATCCTGGGATCCCTGGGAAATGTTATCCCACCTGGGATAGGCGGCATCCCACCATCCCATCTTGGATCCTGCCCGGGATGGCCATTATCTCACCTGGGATAGGCAGGATCCCACAATCCCACCTTAGATCCCGCCTGGGATGGCAGGGATCTCCGCAGGAAATGATATCCCACCTGGGATAGGCGGGATCCTGCCATCCCACTTTTGATCCCGCCCAGGATGGCAGGATCCCAGGCGGGATCCCACCTACCTGGGAAATGTTATCCCACCTGGGATAGGCGGGATCCCCCCTATCCCAACAAGGATCCTGCTATCCCATCCATTTGGGATCCTGCCCAGGAAGGCTGGATCCTGGGATACCTGGGAAATGCTATCCCACCTGGGATAAGTGGGATCCCACCATCTCACCCCACCTTGGATCCTGCCCGGGATGGCCATTATCTCACCTGGGATAGGCGGGATCCCACCATCCCGCCTTGGATCCCGCCCGAGATGGCAGGATCCCAGGCGGGATCCCACCTCCCCGGGAAATGCTATCCCACCTGGGATAGGCGGGATCCCGCCATCCCGCCTTTGATCCCGCCCGGGATGGCAGGATCCCAGGGATCCCAGGCGGGATCCCACCTACCCGGGAAACGTTATCCCACCTGGGATAGGCGGGATCCCGCCATCCCACCTGGGATCCCGCCTATCCCAGCCGGGATCCCGCCTGTCCCGGCCGGGATCCCGCCTCTCATTTTTACATGGGTAGCCTTCAAGCGTTCCATGATGGGCCGGTTGTTTTGAAGTGTTGGTCAAAGGTAAGAAAGATTTTGAATGTACTGAATTTTTCAATTACATGTATAGGGCTGTTCCACTTTTGCATAATTTGCTACAGGCCAGCTATATCAAGGAATCAGGAATTTCCACCTGGAACTTTTGCATGGTGAATGTACATAATTAAAAAAAGTATAATAATAGGAGGGGTTCCTATTATTATTATTTATTATTTAAGCATTAGAGCATACCTTTCTATGACTTATCGGTGCAAGAACATGTGTGTCGATGTTGGGAGAGACACAAGAAGTCCTGGCGAGTGATTTTATAACGTTTCGAGTGTCTCTCCCAAACATCACAAGTGCTCTATTCGCCGATAATGTCATAGAAAGTTGTGCTCTAATGCTTTTATGATGTAGCTGGGGAGAACCATTACTTTATCAGTGTAATAGAGCATAGATTTGGACCAATCAGAGCACACGTTATGTATCAGTCAATTCCAGCGCTGACCATGCCCCCCCCGGGCAACCCCGGGAATTTTGGTCATTTCTAAAAATAAAAATTCCCCACCCCCGGGCTAGCAAAAATGCAAAATACCCCACGGCGGGGAACACAAAAAGCGGAAAAGTGCCCCACCCCCGGGATGAGAAAAAGACGGTAGGATTCAATCGACTCTGCATGACAAAGCTTCACAACAAAAACTTCAACTCGATTTATACTGTCCGAGCATTTATAATTCGTTTCAGTAAATGTACTTTAGTTTTCTTGTCTTTGAACGAGTTCTCACTTCACTGAAAGTGAGACAAAATATAAATAAAGAAGTGAAACTAAGGTATTAGTACAATATCGGTAGACATCCTAGGCCATTCGCTGTTATAGCCATTTCTGCAAATTGTCTCCGGAATCTCTCAATGCGAAATTTACCTTTATTCTATTTGCAGAGCAACTATTTGACAGTTATGTTACTTGACTTTTTGCTAAATTGGAACTCTTTATAGTGTCAATTCATTTTTATGTTTTTCCACTGAGACGAAATTGCGAAATCTGTTTCTTCTCTTAGGAGACGTTAACTGCGAAATGTAAAAATGTGTCTTCTCCCAAAACGTGGTGTATACGGGCCATGCTCTGCATTATATTTTATGTGGCATTATTTTCTGTAACTGGGACTTTGCCAAACGATAGTTATTGTAACTGGTGTTGTAGTTCGCAAAACCCGACGTGCTTGAGATTAGAAAACCAAAATTCCCCACCCCCCTCCCCCGGGAAAAACAATTCCCGACCCTGGGACCAGCAAAATTTTCAAAATTCCCCACCCCAGGGAAGGCACTGGTGCGCAAATGCCCCACGGTGTCCCGGGGGGGGGGGGTGGTCACCGCTGGAATTGACTGATACATTATGTATCGTAGCTATATTAATAAATGGCAAAAAAAACAACATTTCTTATAGCTTGAAGTTTATCTGTTCAAGAATTCCAGGAGCCAAATTGGCCTCACAAATGTTCTTGTTGTAAATATATCTTCTAAAAAATGTGGAAATGTGGTATTTTATGCAAGTCATCCAAAACAAGTGCTTGGCAAAAGTATTAAACCCTAAACCCTAACCCTAAAAGATTGAGTCTTATAACTTTGGCTGATCCAAAACACAAGCAATAACCCTGAACCTTAGTCAAGAAGTTGAACCTTTAAACTATGCACTCATCAGTGGAAAACCCCGCACCCCCTACCCAGGGGATAGCAATGCATTAGATTTCTGTGACTGCCAGTGCCCCGCTAATTCCCCCAATACAAGGCACATTTCCATGTCTAATCTAGACTTTCCTCTCCTGCACAGGGCTGCCAATTTCTTTGCATTGTATGTACCCCTTAGAAACGTCAATGAAAGCACTGTGGATCATTAAGTAAAGTTTTTAATCACAGGGAAAACTGTTGGCGATTTAGCCAAGTGCCACAATATTATCTTTTGGTGAATTCCGGCCCAACAGTCCGAGCCGTAGCAGAACCGCAGGATCTAAAAAACACAAGTCTCCTGCATACCGTGGCTTCTTAAGCAATCTAAAACCAAATTAAACCCCCGCTATGCCCCGCTATTCCCCAGGTAGGGGGTGTGGGGTGCCACTGACTATTGCATTATGACAAATTGGTATATTTTTTTATAAACCTCCCCGTATGAAATAAATGTCATTGCCGCAAAGTTGCTGCAACTGAGCGGCAATTGGTAATACGTTGCGGTAATTAGTAGCCGGAAGATAGTGCAACTATGCGGCAAAAAAATGTCGAAATTGGCGACCTTACTGCAACCTTTCAGCACGATTACTTTACAGCAACTGGCTGCAGCAACGTTACAATAAGTTAACAGTGTACCCATATAAAATAAGATAATAATCAAACCCAAAACTCAGTGATACAAGATACAAAGTTACTGGGATTTCCCCTGTTAATTTTCTTTGTCACATTGTTAATTTTCTTAGTCACATCCCCAGTGTTTGGGAATTCCCGTACAAACACTACATCGGAGTTGCATTATCGCAATCAGTGTAAAAGCAAGTCCGTGTCTGTGAATATTTCATACGGGAAGCTCGACATTCATGAACCCAATGCCATGGAGGTATTCCTCGGAATAAAATCACATCATTTCGAGTAGTTTATAAAACGGTGAAACATGAAATCCACGGCAGTCGATCATCACATTAATTAGTTCCACACGGTATGAGATCGCTTACCGAACCAACACAACATCACAAGTTCTAGCGCTTGACGTAGCTGAGGATGTAAACACCATTTGTTCTACTCATTGGTTATTTAAGGAGTCAGGTCGATTTGCAGTTTAAGCACGTTTTCTGGTTCTCCATCTGTCCATCTGCAGCACTCCAAAGGCTGAGCAGAGCAAATGAGCCTTGCGTGAAACTTGCCTGATTGTTATCAATGTAATGAACATGTCCAAAGAATTACGAACATGATACCACTGGACCGGGACTGCAATTAAAATCTTCAAAACCAAAGAAAATGAATTTGTATCCAAAAGCTAAAATGGAATTATTCATTCTATTAGGAAAATAAAAGGAAAGGGCAAGCAGAAGATGTAAGCTGTAACTGAAATAAAGTTGGGCTCATTGTTGCATTCCATTTGTGCCTTTCGTGACCTCTTAAATATAACCGGATATCGTTTACGCATTCCATTTCTACTGTTTCACAAATTGAACGCGTGACTCAGAGATCATTGCAGTGTAAAAGCTTATAAACTCTAGTCGGTCTGCAATACAGTTATGGAAACACTGGAAAAACAAACCAAAAGAATCATAATGGTTCGCAATGGAGCGGGAAGACAAAGGCTTTTCTGAAGTGAATTTTAATTACCTGGTATACAACGACAACCCAAAGTACTCAAGGAAAGCGACGTGGAAGTTTTCGTGAAGATAGACGGGCTCAAGGGGAAAGAAAATTAGTGGCGATGTGAGGTAGGGCATCATAATTACTTTCCCTTCGCTTTGCCAAAGCTTTGTGAAAGTAAAAAAGAGGCATATAACATTGCATCAACAATCACGAATATCGATACATAGTTCTGACTCAGATATACTGCTTATATTCAGGATTGGTGATCTGAGGTTTATAACGGATTTTGGCGCCCAAACCTTTTGCTGGGATTGAATGCAACTAGGTGGTCTTTGAAAAAAGGAAATACTTCTTTTGCCATTATTTTAAGTTGTTACCCTTTAGATGAATTTTTCTTCTCTCATTATTAAATGAAAACCGGGATCTTGCGTTTTGGCGCCAAAATACGTTGGATAGAGAGCGAGGCTACTGGATTTCAGTCCCCAGTCGTGACCCTAATGCCACTGAATGCTTTTAGTTTTTCCATGTATCATTTTACATCAACAACCACGGTTTGGCTTCCGTCAATCAAACCTTAGTGAACATATGGGTGATTTAATTTATCCGAGAGAGAAAATGTTAAGTACTTTAAAAATATTTTGTTTTCGCCAAAAAAGTGTCTGCTGGCAGTCCATTTTCGGTGTATGTAACTTTTACAATTTCCGTGTATGAAGGTTTAGCCACATTTTATTGCAAGTGATGTATGATCTGCGAATGTTGTAGTAAACTACCTCTATTAAAGAGATGACATTTGAAACGCTTGTAGTTGTACCCTGTTAAAAAAAACTTTTACGCGTTACTTCCAGTCAAATAAGGTCAAAATTTGAGATAACTTGCGTTTCGTTTTAGCAGGGCTTGATTATTTTTAGCAGGATGATTTAATGATTTTTTACGAAAAGCAAAACACTATTTTGATTTGTGTACGCAATAATTGTTGACAAACCATGACCCTAATCAATACTTTTTTCTGTCAATTTCAGATACTGGCAAAATTCACGGGTGTCTGTGGATGTGCATTTAGTGCCGCGGAAAGGGGAAAATTTTGCTGTAAAGACACTATTCGATTTCCCTGTTAACGGCGGTCTCTCATAGGGAACTATTCCATTATTGGATACGCAACTTCTACACTGAATGTGAAGCAACAAAAGGGAAAATAATGCGAGCATTATAAGGTCGGTAACTGTGTATGCGATCATAGTATCATGGACTGTTGACTGCGATGCGTTCGTCAAAGTGTGGGCAGACTGATCAATATGCGGGAAAACATCGCGTTCCTGGCACATTTTCGTGCTCTGGGTTAAATTGTTTCTTTGTTTATTGCATCGGCACGGATTAACTTTTGCGGTCAACACCGTTAAACCAAAAGATGTTACGCCTTGATAGAATGTCAACAATTAGCAAAATTCCATCAAGTGAAGGTATAAACGGCCTTCAAAATATACCAAATGCAATTTTTCAGCCATAACAATTAGCAAATATAGTTCGGTTGGCACTTAAGAATACCTGTAAACGTTTGGTTCTTTGTTCGCTATTATTCCTTGTTTCTCGAAATGTTCATAAGTTCTATGATTTTACACACAACCTATGATATGACGTTGGTGATTCCCCTTTATACCTACTAAAAAGTATTAACATGAACAATGAACAGCATTATTATTATCTGAAATGAGATATTGTAAAATAAACGTAAACAAATATTGATGATGTTTCTCAAATACGTTTTTTAGCTGAGTGTGCTTTACAACAACGGGTCAATGGGTAGATATTAGCATTATTCGTTTGTAAAACCATGCCCATAAATAAAAGTCAAAATATGTTATGTAAAGATTCGAAGGAACTCGATCGTCTTTTGTTGGCACAGCATCGTAATCCATAAAATGTGAAGTTGCAGCAAGATTGCAGCAATCACTATCTTGCTGCAACCAGTTATTCTGTTTGCTTGCAGCAACGTTGCTGTGAGTTCAAAAATCACTTTGCTGCAATACATTTGCAGCAACCTTACAGCAACTAATTGCTGCAACCAGTAGCAGAAAGCTTGCTGCAACTGCTTGCGTTAACTGCTTTTTTTTCGTAAGGGTCATTGTTTTCCTGGAATAATGCTTCATCAACTTAGGTGTTATATGTCTATGTGCAATTTATGATCCCTCTTTCGCGGCGCCCCTAAAATCATTGTCCTGGCTTGTACTCAAAGGGATACTCGGATATAAAATGATTGGGAGGGGGAGGCCGATGGTCTCTAAAATCATAGCCAATACATACTGAGCCAAAAATGTTATACCCAACATAACTTCTCCCAAAATTTGATAACTCAAAAATGCCCAACTTTTTCTAGCCAAAAAGACTATTTAATACCAGCAAACATATGATCATGTGGAGCTGCTCAGTGTAATAAACAAAGTTCTAACAATAGCTGCTGATTTGATTGCCTTTAAGACCAATACTCCAGTTTCTACACTGTCATTTTTATATCCATACAGTACTCGGATTAATACCTTGGTAGAATATTCAACCCAAAAAATAGCTTGATCAGCACAAAAACTAACCACCTGTCTTGATTATTTTTGCCAGCTCCTTATGCAGAGATAAAATTTGACAAAACAAAATGTTTTTTCACCAAAAAGAGAAACAAATGTTCACCCTTTGCTGGTTTGGATAATGTGCTTTCTAATTAAGTTTTGCCCTGGTTTTATATTCAATAAAAACCAGAATAGAGTACCAATGGAATTTTAACAGGGTTTTTGGCATATTTACCCTTCTTCTCCTTGATGCCAGCAGTTTACTTGCCGCTTTTTTGTCTGTCTGATCTTTCCTTTCTGGAAGAGTATCTAAAAAGGCTCCTCTTCTAGATTCATGGTATCTGGCAACGGCTCCTGAATATTAGAAATGAATGATTAATTACCCTCTTTCAATTTGCTTTCACCAAGTCGAGGTAAACACATTATCTCTCCCTCAGATGACAGCATCACAGATTCATATTTTGTCATGAACAAAATTGGCTATTTAATGACCAATTCAATATGTTTATGAACAGTGCATTATATTGACATGCTGAATAACAAAAACACATTTAGGTTGACTTAAAAGAAATAGTAACATAACATAGATACATGCAGCTATAATATTTTATTTCTTTGCGTGGGAAACTGGCAAATATATAATATAATACATGCATGTCCAACATATATATTCACAGATATTGACTATTTTGCTTATTCATGTTACAAACACATAATAGTCTGAGGTACCTAATTCTATGGAACTGAGAGTGACTTACTTCTGATCATCCCATTAGGGAATTCCTTTAGCTGACATAGTTCCTTTTGCAAAAACTTCCTGACAGTAGTGTTGTGGTCACTCTTGATACTAGGAGGGCATGAGAAAATAATTTAACCCTAATATTGTTTTTATTTTTCTCAGCAATGCCTTAGCTTTTTGTGTCTGGGGAACAAGCCTTTCTTTGTTTTTTGTTTTGCTGTGTACTGTGGGGGGCGGGGGGAGGGGGGAGCAAACAGGTTTTTCACACCAAAAAATTTGGTTGGGGGCTGCAACTTGGGGCAACCCCACCTAGCTATATACATATTGGCCTGCTCAGCCAAGAGACACAGAACAGAATGTTGTCTGATTTTAAACCATGCAATTGTTACAGAAAGTAAGTCAGTTGATTCGAGGGAATGAATGAGTGAGTCTAAAATCAGATCATTCTAGGTACCATTTTTATTTAATGCAATTCTGTGAGTGTTATTCCAATTTCTAGTATGTTTCTGACCTTTCTTCTCCTTTGAATTGCAGGTCTTGATCCTGCTCATTGTGCAGCATATGTAGCTGTTCCTATAAGATGCAAATCATGGGATGTACAGTATGTCATGTAAGTTAATTATAACATGTTGTATCAAACTGTGTAAATTGAAATTAATTTCTTGATATTGAAATATTTATACAGTGCTGACTGTCATTAATATTTGTATATTGGTGGTCAACCACTCTTGATTTTAAAAATATAATCAAGATGTGTTGATATAGAGAGAAAAAGGAAAACCAAAACTTTGAATTTGAATTTTGTGGGTTAGGGATACATTTTAGAAAACTCTACCTTTCAAAGCAAAGAGCATAAATGTAATATATAGATTTAGCCACTGGCTAAAAGCGGAGCTCCCGGTTGTGTACATGGTTTGTCACTATAATAATCTTTTAAGAAAAAAATGTCTCTAAATATGTGCAGTATACAGAGATACAGATGAAAATAAGCACGAAAGAAAGGTAAAAAAAATTAGGTACTAGCCCCTCACAATGGACTAATTCTAACAAGGTGCAACAGTGTAATCAAGTGAAAAGCTTTTCTTTGTCATGAGCTGTTTTAATATTTCAACATATAACCATACATGTACCATATTATGACATGTGCAGTGTATTTTTATTAAAATGTGTCACCCCAGAAAATACCCAACATGAATAAGCAGAGAAATTCAGAATACTGTAGTTGGTTGTCATTTTGGTATTTTGACTGAATTTCTGTGTAAAATTTATTGGAAGTTCCAATTGTAAGGGAAGGAACGTTTTTTTTTCTTGAGTGGTGGGGAGTGGGGGTAGGGAGGCACAAGGGTAGGGCCATACCTATATGAAAGCTTTTCAGGGGAGGGCACACCATTCTCTTACATGTTACTTTCAATTTAATTAATTGTCCATTTAATACCTCCTAGTTCATAACTTAAACTACTATTCTATATATACACTTTTTTCATGATGCATAGTCTTCTCAGAAGCCTTGGAACAAAACATATACCAAGGTGAGGGGAGGTTTGCACCTTTCCTAGACCCCTGCAGATGGGGGGCAAGATGTTTTCCCTAAAAATGCAAGGGAGGGCCAACACTTTATTGAAAACAGTGCTGAAATTCCCCAGTCCTCTCCCCCACCCCCTTGAAATAAGAAAAACTACCTTCCATGTGTGCAAAACCCACCATGGGAGATGAGTATTTGATAATCTGGCATTGTGTGGACCTTCCAGAAAATATCCATCCCCCTCCCATGGAATGGTGTTGAAAAGTACCCCCCCCCCCCCCCCCCAAAAAAAAATAAATAAATAAATAAATAAATAAATAAATAAAATAAAATACAGTATTTGTATGGAAAAAGTCAGGATAGTTGACCCCCCAACCACTCTGGCGTTTCCAATCCCTTCCGTGGAGGGAGGGGGGATATTTTCTGGAACCACGCACAGTCAGTGCTATCTATGTCTATGTACCATGCATTACACATAACAATAAGATTATGGATTATGAAGATGGAGATTCGTATGAGGAATCTTCCATCAGTTCATGGAAATCTAGAGCAATTAATCAAAACAAAATCAATTCCCATGGGTATCACTAATAGGGGTGCTACATGATTTTGTATCACACCAACTCAATGAAAGTTATACCATTTTTAATTTGCATAAATAGTCATGAAAAGCTTACCCTGGTCCCAGGGTGAAGTTTCCGTGTTTTTGAACCAAGTTGAAGTCGTATTTGGGTGATTTCAATGGTAGTTCGTTTTGCCTCAGTGATTCTAGTCTTGCTCTGTTTCTTGCTGAAACTTCACTTGGGGACACTCACTAGGATTCTCAGTTCTATCAATCAAAAACGTCAGTCCCAAAGGTGGGGCTTCGGGGGCCTCCTATCATTGGATGACGCATTTGGCGCCTTCTCATTGGCAGCAGGTTTAGTTCCGGAATGACATTGTATTATTCAAGGGGAGATGATTGGCACGATCTTGTTCCGGAACTAATCCTGCTGCCAATGAGAAGGCGCTAAATTCATCATCCAATGATAGGAGGCCCTGAAGGTCCGCCTTTGATTGATAGAACTGAGAATCCTAGTCAGTGTCCCCAGGGTGAAGTTTCAGCAAGAAACAGAGCATCCTATATGAGGTCGACCTGCAGCAAGTATAAACAAACTACCATTGAAATATAACCCAAATACGACTTCAAACTTGGTTCGAAAACACGGAAAACTTCACCCTGGGACAAGGGTATGAAAAGCTATGTCTAAACCAAACTGTGTGTGCACTGTGCAATTACATCTAAGGGACTGGTCATAAATTAGAGGGGGAGGGCTGGTGCATTTCTATTTTGGTCTACATGTTTTTTGGAAACCCTCCCCTGACAAGATGCAGGAAAAATGTTGGCCCTCCCAAATGTGGTGACATAATTAATGGTGACCCTCCCCCATCATTCACTGGATCTAGATATTGCTAAAAAGACATTTTTATTACTTTCTAAAATCCATTTTCATGTAATAATAGCAGTGATTCGATTATGTCTTTTGTTTAGGGAAAAATAATCCGAAAGTTACTTCATCTGTACGTATGTTTTACATAAAATACTCACAAATATCCTAAACTTCAACAGACTATTTCTCAATTAATAATAAATACACACAAGATAATTTTAAAATTCTGACCAATATTTTTTGTATAGATAAAGTAGGGCAGAGTGATACTATTAGAGTATCTTGTACAGTTGAAATATTGGTGGAGTCAGAATTTTATAATTTCTCTTATGTGTGCATTTATGTTTAACATAGATCTGTACATTATGTTGCTAAAATCCCAGATAATAACTATCTTGCCAAGTTCAGTGTAGTTCCGCCGTAGCATTAGTCTCCAAACACTAAAAAAACTAGCAGGGGGTGGGGGGGAGAGACAACATATAAACAACTTAAGTCAGCTTTTAGGGAAAGTTTAAACTCTCTTGCGCACGATGTGCGCTGCAAATATAGAGCCCAGCATGTGAAATTACTGCATGTTTGGGGGAACTTACTGGGGAAAAACTGTGGGGGCACAGGCCTCCGACCCTATAATCACTATGGCCCTGTATTACCCTAACAACATTTGCGTAAAAAATAATGACCCTCCCTTTATCATTTGCACCATCCCTCCCCTCCCCCCTCTAATGTATGACCAGTCCCTAACTGTTTTGCACAGTGAAATGCAAACATACACATGGGTTATCACCAAGAAAAAACAATCAGAGGGCACATACATATCACACACACTAGGGTGTAATGAGGCTCGGCCTACGGCCTCACCTCATTCCACCTGTCTCTACATGCATTATGCATCAAGGAATACTAAAACATTTGTATTTTGTTTTTTCCTATTGCTCTTACTGGTATCTTTTTACTAAGAAGCTAACCAGCATATCATCATAAGGTTTTATGTATTCAATTCACTCTAAATAGTAGACAGTGCCAATTCAATAACTTCTGCTGTGCACAAGAAACCCTTAAGCCTAGTTTCCATAAAGTCTTATCTGTCGTATCTGACGTCTCATCAGTCAACCGTGAAACAACAACAACAACAATACTTTAATGCCCTCTGTAGTAACAGGATACAGTACAAGAAAAGTTATGAATTAAAGTAATTAGAGGATCACAGTTACCTAAAAATAGCAAAGCTAATCGAGTTGGTAACAGTGGTCAAGCAGATAATAGTCATGTACAGTTCATAGGAGTTATAGTTAAGGGAGAGACAAACAAAGGAGAATAATTAACTAACAATAAAGAAAATAAATAAATAAATAAACAATAACAACAACACCAACAGCAACAGAGTAGTACATGAAATAAGAGGATGTGAAATAGAGAATTCCAATTTTCATTGTTTCACGGTCGACTGATGAGACAGATAAGACTATATGGAAACTAGACTAAAGTAAACAACTTCAGTACCATAAGTCATTGTCCTGTTGCCGAGGATTCAAGGCAGCAAAGAGAACACGGCTCCATCACCATCTTTGCATCTTCTCAAGTAAAGTAAAGTAGTTTGACTGCCAGCCAAATGTACAGCAGTATCAGCAGCGAGCAGAGGTTTTCTTGTGTGCCGCTCGATAGAATACAGTACGTTTTTCAGCGTTCTTATTTATCTGTGAATCAGAATAATGATAATATGTTAGTCTTTATGTAATGTGACAGGCGTTTGCTTAACTCACTTTTCTTTAGCTACCTCGTGGTTCTTGTTTTGATTTCGAGAAATGCCACTGAGCGTGCAGAAACCTAATGTTTTTCTCAACACACACGGCTCAAGCAATAGTTAGCCTTACTAGAAAGTTAAAGGAATTCTGGAGATTTTCGGGGTCGCATATTAACTCAAATGCATATTTTATTTTGAAGCTAAAACAAGTTCGCGTTTCACACGCCGGCTTAAGTTATGTTCTAGCCGCCCTTCTAGCTAGGATTCAAAGGTTAAATGCTTCATGTTTACTAACACAGTATACTAACTTTTAGTTCCTACCTTCATCCCGAGTAGTTTTTTTTTCTCCCGTGTATAGAAACAACCTCGGAACTGTGAATGTCCTGCCATCTCCCAATAAACACTGCTTTATCCAGGAATTTTGAACCACGAATTGCTCGACCGCCATTAACCCGACTTGTGTTGCTAATTATTTCTACAAATAAAACCGTCCCTTCGCAGCTTCTGCCGTAGTGGAAATGAGGGCTTCTCCCAGTTAATTTCACTCTTCAAAAGGTCACTGCCCAGTTATTAAAACGCCTCGGCTTTGTGAAAGAAATGGAGAGAAGATGAAGAATGACCACTGCACGAAAACACCGATTCACACGTCATGCAAAAGTAATGTGAAAATGAAGCGAATACCATTGAGGGGCACTTTCGACACACTTTTGACCAAAAACGAAATTAGACATTTGACAAGCTTTTGCGTTGCTATTCTAAAATAGTGAAGACCGCTTTATCGTATTATTTTCTTGACACTTGAAAATGTTATGAAATAATAGAATTTGCCCAATGTCGCAAATGTAGTGCAAACATACAACAACACTATAGTTTCACGTGCTGTGAATCTAGAGTGAAAGTGCTTTTTTCGATAGTTTCACAGAGGTGCAAAAAACAAATTTGCATAGGTTTTACAGAAGAAGTGAATGTAGCGATAATGCGGTCTTCACTATTTTTGCAATAGGTACAAATATAAATTTCGTCACGGTTGTGAAAAGTAGAGATAAAGCGAGTTAATAAGACTTTAAGCAGAAGCTAGAATATGTAGCGCAAACGTGATTTTTTACAACGCTTTTGAACTGGGCGATGAATGTAGATATAAAACAAATTTAGAGCACTTTCGCAACAGGGTGAAAAACAACTTTGCAACACGTATTCACACAGCTGGAAAATGTTGCGCAAAAATGATTTTTGCAACGCTTTTGCAGTGGGTAAGGAATTCAGGCATATAAAAATTTAGTGCCACTTTCGCAACAGTGTGAATATATCAACTTCGTATCGGTCGTAGACCTAGAAAATGCAGCGCAAAAATGATTCTTGCAACGCTTTTGCAGTAGGCGAGGAATGCAGACATAACAAATTTAGTGCTACTTTCGCAACAGGGTGAAAAACAACTTTGCAACACTTTTACACACCTGGAAAATACAGCGCTAAAGTGATTTTTGTAACGCTTTTGCAGTGGGCAAGGAATGCAGAAATACAACAAATTTATCACCACAACGCGGATATCAACTTCTCATTCATTTTTTAATAATTCTAATCTATATGTTTCTGTTCTAATAAAATATACCTAATTGTAAACAATTGTTAATTTTTTATATGTTACAATATAATTCAAATCCTGATGATAAAAATGTAATACTCTAAAAAAATAACTGCAAACAATAGTTAAATAGAAAATACCTATTACAATATAATTCAAAGTCTGATGCTAGATATAGGCTTTGATGACCGAGGGCTAATCAATAGTCTTTTTTTAAACATTAACTCTGTAATAGAATATAAGGTAGTTTTGCAGACAAGAGAGGTGTTCTTTGCCAATTTTCAGGATATTTCCCACAACACGAAATTCTTATTGACCATGAGGGGGCATTTTTGGTAAAGCATGGGTAGAAGCCCCTATGTCTCTTGCGCTTCCTGTACTCTCGATTCAAAGTTTTGAGTAAATGGGAGCAATTCTCCAGCAGTGGCCGGTTAAGCAGCCGCTTTGGTTAACAAGTCTGTCTCCATCCTCATCAACCTCCTCTGCCTCGCTCATGCTCTCATAAGAGAGTTGACAAGAGCTTGCCTTTACTTTTCTTTCGCTTTCTCGTTGAAGGAAGTGCTCTCTTCGAGCACAGTTTCCTCTGTCGACGTTTCTAAAACAAAAACAAAGGTGATCAAATCCTAAGCACCGTAACACCCAGATGGTGTTGCCAACATTATTTGTTAAGACATGTCAAAAAATACAAGTAGTCATTGCGTCGAAGAAAAACATTATTGTCAGCTTCATGTACATCTGAGTTTTGAGAATGAAAACAACAAGTGAATATACTGCGGCAATTCAATAAATAACCATTTTGTAGTTTTTACTTCTGATGATTATTATGTTGTACTAGTTTAAAACTTCAGCATAAAAATTGTGCACCATGTAGCAACTTTACGGATGCAAAACACATGCCCTCACAGCATAAAGATCGTACACCATGCAACCACTCTTACTGATACAGAACACATGCGCTCGCAGCATAAAAATCGTACACCATGCAACCACTCTTACTGATACAGAACACATGCCCTTGCAGCATAAAGATCGTACACCATGCAACCACTCTTACTGATACAGAACACATGCCCTCGCAGCATAAAGATCGTACACCATGCAACCACTCTTACTGATACAGAACACGTGCCCTCGCAGCATAAAGATCGTACACCATGCAACCACTCTTACTGATACAGAACACGTGCCCTCGCAGCATAAAGATCGTACACCATGCAACCACTCTTACTGATACAGAACACGTGCCCTCGCAGCATAAATATCGTACACCATGCAACCACTCTTACTGATACAGAACACATGCGCTCGCAGCATAAAGATCGTACACCATGCAACCACTCTTACTGATACAGAACACGTGCCCTCGCAGCATAAAGATCGTACACCATGCAACCACTCTTACTGATACAGAACACGTGCCCTCGCAGCATAAAGATCGTACACCATGCAACCACTCTTACTGATACAGAACAAGTGCCCTCGCAGCATAAAGATCGTGCACCATGCAACCACTCTTACTGATACAGAACACATGCCCTCGCAGCATAAAGATCGTACACCATGCAACCACTCTTACTGATACAGAACAAGCGCCCTCGCAGCATAAAGATCGTACACCATGCAACCACTCTTACTGATACAGAACACGCGCCCTCGCAGCATAAAGATCGTACACCATGCAACCACTCTTACTGATACAGAACACGCGCCCTCGCAGCATAAAGATCGTACACCATGCAACCACTCTTACTGATACAGAACACGCGCCCTCGCAGCATAAAGATCATACACCATGCAACCACTATTACTGATACAGAACACATGCCCTCGCAGCATAAAGATCCTACACCATGCAACCACTCTTACTGATACAGAACATGTGCTTTCACAGCAGTAGCGGAGCCAATCAGATTGCAGGATTCATGACAGTATGCAAGTGTGATTCTAGTACTTAAAATTACCACAGCAATAAATCATTTTAGCATTATTCCAGCTAAGATTGTCTTTCAAATGGCAATAGGAAACAATCTACATTAGGAAACGTACCAATAGGAAAAAATACGCATTTTAATCAGTTCCAAATTTCAGAAGAAGAAGAGCAATCAAATGGTGATTTAGCTAAAATGCATATTAGTGAACTGTAAAAGCAAATTTTACAGAAATCAGACCATCCTTCTTGATCAAAGTTGCTGGTGAATTAACCTTTACCACATTAATATGGCTAAAGCAACTTCAACATTCTTATTCATATTTACAAATTATTATCTTACAAATCCAGCTTAGCTGCCTACGAATAGCAGAAGCAAGTGAAGGCAGGGTGGGGACATGACTAACAAAAAAAATTTACATGGTTTTGAAGAATTTTTACAAATAAATTATGTATCAGTCAATTCCAGCGGTGAGCGTGCCCCCCAGCCCAGGGCAACCCCCAGGATTTCGGTCATTTCTAAAACTAACACTAAAAATTCCCCGTCCCAGGACAGGAAAAGATGCAAAATACCCCATGGCGGGGAAGACAAAATACGGACAAATGCCCCTACCAGAAAAAGCTTCACAACAAAATATTTCCGGTCAGAACTTCAACTCCATTCTCGGTATATAATGTAAATCTTACTTATTCTGTCCGAGCATTTGTAATTCGTTTTTTAACTGTAATTTAGTTTGTTCTCGTCTCTGAACGAGTTCTCATTTCAACTGAAAGCAAGACAAAATATAAGTAAACAAGTGAAACAAATCCGTCAGTCTCAAATCGTAATTGAATTTCTTCTTCTACTGAGGTATTAAGTACAATAGTAGACACACCTTCAAAAGTCTCCACTGTTAAATTTTTCTCGGCCATTTGCGGTTGTAGATGGCTACAAATTCCTTGTTTGTTGTCTCCGGCATCTCTCAATCTCAAGAGTGGTGTATACGGGCCATGCTAGGCATTTTATTTTGTGTGGATGTTATTTTCTGTAACTGCGACATCCTAACTGCCAATTGATAGTTATAACTGATCAGGGAAGTGAACTGGTGTTGTAGTTCTGCAAAACTCAACGCGCTAAAAGATTGTGAAATAGAACCAAAATTCCCCACCCCCGGGCAAGCAGAATTTTCAAAATTCCCCACCCTCTGGAACACCGTGGTGTGGGGGGCATGGTCACCGCTGGAATTGACTGATACATTATATCTGGAAATCACCTCACCTATCCTCTTCGCCTTCTGTTATGCATAAGGCCATACATCCATATATCTAGAAATAAGATGAAAAGGAATAAGTGAAAAGCATGAGAAAGAGGGAAGAAGTTGGACAAAGAGTCTACTTGGGTATTTTTTTTAGCAAATCACACAGAGTATAAAGATGCAAATAGGTGTCGTGTTCAAAATTAAAGGATCCTCCTCACCCTGCTTATAGTGCATTGCTTTGTTTTTGTTTACATGATTAAATACATCACAAACTGGATGATTTAATACTCAGTATCAAATTCAGCATACCGGTACTGTATCCTTGAAAAATCAGAAAACGTTAGTGAAGATTGTTGAAATACTGCCCAAGATGTGATGTTTTAACTTGATAATTTTTGCAGTAAAGTGTAATTATGGTTGAGCAGAGCAATTATTTAGCAATTAGTCACTGAAGGCGATGTGATTATCGGCGATTATTATTCAGCACATCAATGCACTGCCAAAATATGGTCATTGGAACGGCAATAGCTGTCTTCTGTACATGACAGCTATCCTGCGATATCCGTCTCTGAGGGAAACATGATGTTTTGAGCTTTTCGGGGGGTTTTGTGCTATTGATGTGCTGAATAATAAAACCATTATCCTGCTCGATTTTGCAGAATATCATCTGATTTTAGCCAACTTGGGACTTTGTCCCTCATCAGCTACCGGTAAGTATCAGATGATATTCTGCGCAATCTTGCAGGATAATGGTTAAATAGTCACCAAGACGAAGTCAAAGACTATTTGCTGATAATCACGGAGCCTGAGGCGACTAATTGTTTTAGTATAATTGCTCAAGTGATTCATAAAGGTTTTTGGACAGAATTTTTTTTTTGTTGGACTTTGTCATGATCATAACAACTTGCGTGTGCACTCCCAATCCTTTCAATGTTATAATCACCTGTAGGTGATTTGTAGCGAGAGAAAAGGAACCTCTTGTCCAATCAGCGTGCACAGATTCTGTTGAGTAATTACACTTGAGTAATTACACTAACATTAATTATTCTCATGTAATCTTGCATGTCACCTGTCTTCAAGGCCCCAAAAATATATTTACAAAAAGAAATTTGTAACAAACCAGGCTCAAAAATATAATTATTTACAAAAAGAAATTTGTAACAAACCTCTTAGCAGGGCCTTGGACCAAAGGCATCTTTCCTCCCCTCCATGGTCAACAAATTTACTACCTCAGTGATCTCTTGTAGCTCTATTTGCAGCAGATTTTGGCCTGCTGAGTTAATCAGACTGATTTATTATCATTCACCTGAGACAGGAATATTACTTGAACAACTCCTGCTTTCTCATGTTGATGAGAATCAACATGAGGTCTTAGTTTATTACACTTCAAAATAGCTAGTGAATAAGTAAAAAGCTGAGGATATTTTAGATGACCTGTAGCCAATCTTTTCGAGTTGGCTTTATTTAATATAGGCGCAGATAAATCTTACATCGAGACAAATCCGAGATTTTCGAACTGTGTAGCTCGGACTAGATGTGCTCTTGCCTGGTTTCTTTTTAGTTTCAATCCATACTTTGCACTCTCAAGTTGAACTTTAAGTCTTCATATAACACTAGGAAAGCTTCATTTCGGTTTATACAGCGCTAGAATTGCACAAGATGCGGCTACAACAACGATTCTGTCCTCGTGTATGGAAATAACGAAGTTTCCCGCCGACGCTCAGGGCGCATGCGTACTGGAGATACCGCTGAATCCTAAGATTTCCCAGTAGGCCTTGCGATTTGGCTTGACTTTCGTAACTTCTTCACACAGTAACATACCTGTCAACCCAACTTCGTCAAAAATCTTGAGATTCTCCCTCATGTGGCAAGTAAATAGAGAAAATGTTAAAAAAAAAAAATGCGGCTAATATACAGTAAATGTATGAAAATGTTAGCAAACATCATGCGGGTGACAGGCTTCAAAATCTTGTGACACCCGCCTAACTAATGCGGGTGAGTTGACAGCTATGCAGTAACTCACTGCACAGTATGCGTTGTTTATAAACTTTGTATCGAACAGTATGCACTTTCTTCGGAATATTCAACACGAAAAGTAGTTTTTTAACAATCCTCTTTGGTTTCATCATTCGTTAATTTATTCGTTAAAAATCTCGTTAATTTTACTATGGCTCGCGAAAGTGTGCAAAGGTGTAGCTAAAATCTCTCCAGACTAGCCATTGGGAATACGGGGCAAATTTCATTATCCACAAGCCCACGCGAATGCTATTCAAAACTTTCTTTAATTTTACTATGGCACACGAAATGCATGTGCAAAGGTGTAGTTAAAATCTCTCCTGACTAGCCATTGGGAATATGGTGCGAATTTCATTATTCGCAAGCAGATGCGAATGCTATTCAAAATTCTCGTTAATTTCACTATGGGTAGCCAAAGTGAGCAAAGGTGTGGATAAAATATATCCTGACTAGCCATTGGGAATATGGTGCGATATTCATTATTCGCAAGCCCATGCAAATGCTATTCAAAACTCTATTTGATTTTACTATGGGTCGTGAAAGTGTGCAAAGGTGTAGTGAAAATCTCTCCTGCCATGTCCTGACTAGCCATTGGAAATGTAGTGCACATTTCATTATCCACAAGCCCATGCGAATGTTATTTAAAACTCTTGTTAATTTTACTATGGGTCGCGAAAGAGTGCAAAGGTGTAATGAAAATCCTCCTGACTAGGCATTGAAAATGTTGTGCACATTTCATTATCCACAAGCCCATGCAAATGTTATTTAAAACTCTTGTTAATTTTACTATGGGTCGCAAAAGTGTGCAAAAGTGTAGTGAAAATCTCTCCTGACTAGCCATTGGGATACCCTGCGAGCAGTGATTTCCTCCTCTCTTAGGCCGGCGGCTAGGCCTAAGAGAGGAGGAAATCACTGCTCGCAGGGTACCATTGGGAATGCTATGAAAATTTCATTATTCGTAAGCTCATGTGAATGCTATTCAAAACTCTCGTTAATTTTACTATGGCTCGCGAAAATGTGCAAGGGTGTGGTTAAAATCTCTCCTGACTAGCCATTGGGAATATGGTGCAAATTTCATTTTCGCAAGCTCATGCGAATGTTACTTAAAACTCTCGTTAATTTCACTATTGGTCGCGAAAGTGTGCAAAGGTGTGGATAAAATCTCTCCTGACTAGCCATTGGGAATATGGTGCAAATTTCATTTTCGCACGCCCATGCGAATGCTATTTAAAACTCTCGTTAATTTCACTATGGGTCGCGAAAGTGTGCAAAAGTGTAGTGAAAATCTTTTCTGACTAGCCATTGGGAATGCGATGCAAATTTCATTATTCGCAAACTCATGCAAATGCTATTCAAAACTCTCATTGATTTCACTATGCCGTCGTGAAAGTGTGCAAGGGTGTGGTTAAAATCACTCCTGACTGGCCATTGGGAATATGCTGCAAATTTGTTATTCTCAAGCCTATGCGAATGTTACTCAAAACTCTCAATAGTTTCGATATACAGTGTGCAGAAATTGCAAAAACGTTGCGAAAATGTAAAATCGCCATCCCTTGAGAAAGTGGCATGAATTTGTGTCTTTGCTATTATTTTGCATGCCTTTTGCTTGGTCGGTGGATTTCAAATATTGCACTTGTTCAAGGCATGGCTAGCAAAAGTAACGTAAATATAGTGAACCAATTTCGCACAGCTTTTGCTTGCCCTAGTGATGCATTGTGAATATGAAATTTCGTGCAGTGGACTTCGCAAGGAAATGCACAGCCATATTGCAATTCTACACGGCGCTAAAATCTTGGTTGGACTTCTAGATGATAGGAAGATACTCTTCTGATTTCTTCAGACACGGCTCAGACATTGTCTTGTACTCCCTGGCTTTTTGTAAACAAATTATCATTTGCGTAGCACAGTTCTGTAGTCGCGTACAGTCGATATTTTTCTTTCAAAAGATTCTTCAAGATGTTTGGGTTTCCTGTAGTCTGTCACGTGAGCAGCATCCCCCCCCCCGACTACCCACCCCTCCCCCCTCACTGCCATACCATCATGTTGCGACGTCATGAGCGCGCGCCATCCACCCCTCCCCCTGTCGCGCCATGTTGTGACGTCACGCCAAGTTGTGACGTAGGGCTTCACAGAAATCACGGGAAATGGCGGGAAAATGCCTCTCGACGTCGAAAATTCACTCGCATCCCTTTGCAACCTGTGATGCTTTGGGTACCCTGTGGGGATATCATACATGCGCTTTGCGATCATTTGGACGCTTTTTTCTTAGGTATGGTGCTCCGCTCTGCGGCCTTCGGCCGCAAAGGAGCTCCGCTAATATGACTACTATGCAGGGAGATGGCCTTCTATTCAATTAAATTGACTGGTTATTATAGTAAACTTATTCAGCCCTACTTGAAACATGTCTGTGCAATTGCCCCGGGGGGTACTTCCTACATTGGACTACATGAGGATGCTCGGCTGGAAAGGGGTAGGGTCTTCAGGCTGGAGGAATAAGAAAGGGGTAGGTTTTTCAGGCTGGGCTGGGTATAAAGAAGGAGAGAAAAGTTTAAAATTGCAATTAATATTTGTGTTCATCCCATTCTTTGATTCTCTTGCAATTAATGGTTTTAAGAATAGGTAAAATGAGTTTTTTTTGGTTTGGGTATCGAAAGAAGTCATTTTTGGTTTTGGTTGAAGATAGGGGTCCTTTTTTCGCTTTGGTATATGAAAGTGGTATCTTTTATGCTCTAAAATTGGTATAAAGAAGGATAAAGGGGTCCAAAATCTGGGCCGAGACAGCCCCGTACTGGGAGTCCCGCTGGGACTGCAGCAGTTTATTTAAACCTATGACTTTTTTGGTTCGGGATACATGGTGCTTTCAGAGGAAATATTTGTAGACCACCATTAAGTTATAAGCTGACTTCCCTTTGGAGTACCATAACTTATGTAACTAAAGTAAGCTTAACTTTCTGCAAATATTTTACAGTAA
This sequence comes from Scolanthus callimorphus, assembly GCA_033964015.1. Classification (NCBI taxonomy): domain Eukaryota; kingdom Metazoa; phylum Cnidaria; class Anthozoa; order Actiniaria; family Edwardsiidae; genus Scolanthus; species Scolanthus callimorphus. The sequence goes on along the minus strand of CM066912.1, from coordinate 2,810,916 downwards.
ATTATTTGATCGTTTTCTCGGTCTCCTATGCACATTTTAGAGATCTAGCACGAACTGTTGTTTGTATAGTTGCGTAGGCTAACCTCATCATAAATATGATTTGGAGCTGGGTTCAATTCCCAGGCAATTAAGCTTACGTACGGTTGTGCAAGAGCGACCCAACAAGATCCGCGCGGTTATGTGCTCAGAGACTTAATATTTTTGCCATCTTTAAAGACAAAAAAGTAAAAACCATCAATGAATATGACAGTCAACACACTTTTAGTCTCCTACGCACCCGTGTTTTGTGTCGGTCACGCAACGCTTCCCTCCCCACACACGGCTGCTTGCTTTTGGATCACATTCCTTTCCCTTTGTTATTTGATAGACAGTGTCATGATTTCTTTAGCCAATTAAATTCGGTGCATTGTTATGTTTCAACCAATCTTGTGTCCGTAAAATGTAAACATGTCAAAAATTGCGGAAGCACATTTCAGCACCCGCTCAAATTAATAATCTACGTCTTTCTGTGTGGGTTGCGAAAGGTCACGGAAGAAACTCTAAGAAATTAGTCGATGGGAATCGCTGTTTTATTTCTTCCACAGTAATAGAAAAGAAACGCAAGATCTACAGAGATATATTTGTTGCTGTTGTTGTTGTACTCATACACTTCGTTTGTAATGTTAAAACAGAAAAGTTCCATAGATATGAAGTGAGGAATTACTCGGCGACTGATAGTTTGTTTATTTGCAAATCACGCTGCTTCAAAGGTCTCACTAAATGTCAGCGAGCATTAGCCGACCTTCCTTGGATTAAGCAGGACATTGGGGAACTATTTGGCAATCGAGAGACACGCTCAAAGATATGTAGATCATCCAGGCTAACAGCCGGACTACAACAACGACAACAACACGGCCCATGCTCGAACGAAGGTGATCAAACACATCAAACACGTCTATAGAGTTCAATCAAATAAGCGGCTTTCCAAAACCTGTAGACAAGTTAACTAGTACATCCTTTTTTCTGTTATAATCTGGATATCCTTCTTCTGATGAAAATGTAGCAAGGAAAAATTTAATTTTTCTCTGACAAAACCGAGAGCTTCTTCTAACTTTCAACGAAGTGCGAACTATGTCATAGTTTTGAATTTCAATTGCCTTATCCGATTGGTCAATTTGAAGTGGCGCGAACGGTTCCCCGGAAATGGAAACCAATTGGTGATTGGTCAAATCGGGGAAAGGAATGTGATCCAAAAGCAAGCAGCCGTGTGTGGGGAGGGAAGCGTTGCGTGACCGACACAAAACACGGGTGCGTAGGAGACTAACACACTTTAAGCTGTTAGAGAAACTGTGGAATTGATGTTAAATAGTAAACTATACAACCAATAGCGAGCAATGCACTTTGAGCTCTTTGGGAAATGATGGCACATTTTATGCTTGAATGATTAGCATTTTACCTTCAATTCCTTTGGAAGCGTACCACTGAAACTTTCTTCGTTGTCACCTTCGTTGTCCTTTTTCTCATTTACTTTTTCTTTTACTTCGCCGATTTCATTCCTTGCGGTTGATAGATCGACAGCCATGCTGTCGATCTTGGCAGCTTGACGCATCAAAAGGTTTGTGACATCGGAAAACTTCTCAAAAATTTGCCTTGATTCGGCGTTAGATATAATTACCCGACCGGCCGATAGCGGTCCAGTAGTTGGCACAATGGCCCCGCCTCTTGATGTTCTAGACGCTCTCGAACTCGAGGACATTATTACTGTAACTTTAAAAGCTTACAGAAATAACAAAGCAGGCAAATCTGCGCTGATATGCGACCGTTGAAAAACTTGGCTGTTGATTGATAGAATTCGATCAGAATCGGCCACACGAGACATTCGAAATCTTCCATAGCCAATCAGTGAGAGCACTTTGTGTCACGTGAGAAAGTTCTTGAAGGATCGTTTTCCAGTCTGGCCTTTCAGATAACGAAACCCACTTCGTTCGGCTGATTCTCGAACTTGGTCAAAGCCCGACTACCTGATTACCAGCTATATATATGATGGGTTAAAATCATGGGTTAAAATCATGGGTTAAAATCATGGGTTAAAACGTGGAAGGTAGACTGCCAGTGGTACGAAGGTAAGTACAAAGTGAACTCTCGTAAGAACCACTTATGCCATAACCATGATTATGTTATTTTTATATGTACTTTCGCTTAGAAAGAATATATTTGATTCTTTTTTTTTAATTATGAGATTAATTTTTTGGTACTCAAACGCTAAACGCTGCAGTCATAGAGCAATAGAGCCATATCAACGACAACCGGTGTCAGGGCGTGTCACAAGAAGAACCTCCTGACACGCCGTACTACCACAGGGAATTTTCCAGAGTTTTTTTTATTAATCTGCATTTGAAAAATTTTGAATGTGTTTCTTCCATATTCATTTTTAAAGTAAAATGAGCTTCAGAAAAAAGTACTGCGTCCACTGTAAGACCGTATTGGGAAAGAGCAAGTATTATGAGCATCTGCACGAGTGTTTTCCCACCGAAGTGTATGCAGAAGAAGGTTAGTTTACGCTCCTTTATAGTAGTCCATGGGCCAGACAGTAAAACCATTCCTCTCACTGGGTATTTTGCACGCGATGCGTCATGGGAGCAAATACCAAAACAGAATCATCAGACGTTGTCTTTTAGAATAAATAGCCATACCCAGCACCCAGGTTTTCTTTATTTTCTTTATTAAACTCACGGTTCGTGAGTTTCAAACTTTTCTCATGTTTCTCCAGCATCCCTCGTGCGTTTCTCAAATTATAAACCACGGAAATCCACTTTCTATTGCTTTAATGTCCCCTGACAGCCAATCGGAATTCGAGAAACGCGCGCGTTGTGGTATAAAATGTCTACGGCTACGGTTCGTGACTTTCAAACTTTTCTCGTACTTTCACTGGAATCGCTGGAAAAACACAAGAAAAGTTTGAGCTGCGCCTCGTGAGTCCACAACATTTTGACCACTTGATTACGTTATTCATGCTCGCGATCAAATAATTGCTATTCAAAAGAAGTTATCGTTTTTATAAAGTTTTGAAAGCACTGCAAAGGTTTTTAAAATTAGTTTTTTTTACCATAACAGTTGATGTTCTCATAATATATTGGCTGATTTCAGACATATAACTCACTTATATGTTTCTGCTGATTTGCCATAGTAAATAAGGCCTAATTCATACGTCGATCTTTTGCCGCGTCAATTCTAATTGGGATTAAGGTCGACTTGAATTTAATAGAAATCGTCTCCGATTCAGACGTCCATCGTTATCTGCCGATCTCAATAAATAAAATTGAGCCAACAAGCAGTCGATCTGCGGCGACCGCACAGATAAACATTGGGTGAGCAATTAGAATTGACGCATGGAGAAGAGCGGTGTTTGAATCAACGCCGATCTTTAGTCGTTTCGAGCGACTCATTAGTCGTTTCGAGCGACTCAAGCGGTCGTTTTCATCTTTGGCGTCGCTCGTCGCTCTATCAGACTGATTAGAGTAGTCAAGTGATGACGTCACAAAAAGCAAATTTTTGATTTAGCAATATTTGTCCTTGGATTTGAAAAGGGGGTCACATTTTGTCTCCCTTGGAAATGTTCAACTGGGCGACAGGGCATAATAAATGAATGGTACACACCAAAAATGAGGCGAATCGGTTGCAACGAGCCCGAGATATGGCCCCTGACTACATAATTTTTTTAAGAAATCACTTTTAACTCAGTCTAAAATACAGTGATTTGTTAAAGAAAAGTATATATCCAGCTGACCATATCTTGGTCTCGTTTCAACCGATTTGCCTCATTTTTTGCATCCGATTCTCTTTCCACTTTGTCTTTTATTTATTCGTGGACTAAAATTGGAAAGTCAAGGTTTTTCAAGTTTAGTGACGTCACACTTGAGTACTCTATTCAGTGGATCTTCTCATGCGCTTATTACAAATAAATAGAATTGACTCAGCAAAAAATCGACGTATGAATTAGGCCTAAGAGTGCAGACAACGCTGCATGCATCAGCATGCGCACGCGTTTCTAAACCTCCGTCCACACTAACGCGGTTTCGTTTGAATCCGTATACTTATTGATACGTTTAGGCCTTCCCGTCCACACTAACACGCTGGTCGTTTTCGTCGAATCCGTATAAGTTTGAAAACGCTCTCGAAAGTGAATAAAAACGAATCCGTATACATATCGTTTTAGTGTGGACGGTCGAATCCGGATAAAAATGAAAAACGATGACGTCAACTGTGCCACTTAATTTGAGACTGTCCTTGCCCACGTCAACATTAAATAAAAGCTGATCGATTTTTTTTGGAGCTAAAGTTTCCGAATCTCCCGTCCACACTTACTCGCGTCCACACTTCACAGACGCACGGGACGAAGAGCCACCTCGTGGATGTGCCCAATGTGCGAATCCGTTATTATTATTATTATTAACTCGCTGCGAATCCGTATAAGTTTGAAAACGAATACTTTTGAAAACACGCCCGGTCCACACTAACGCGTTTTCAAAAGTATTCGTTTTCAAACGAATGTAGTTTCTATTATAAATTATCGACTTTTTAATGTTTTATCAGACTAGTCTGTTTTGTTTTGTTCTCTTTTAAAATGTTACGCGCATTTGATCATATATACATGCGAATTTGCGCGCTACAAATTTTAAATTATTATTATTATTAAACCAACGGAAAGTAGTTTGAATGCGCGTGCAGTTCCCAACAGAACATGCCTATTCGAGCAAATTCTTTTATTTTGTAATTGTAAAAAAAAATCGAAAGCTAGAGGTTCAGCGTTGACTGGATTCTTATTTGCCACGCTTTACGTCATCATCGTCGTCAAAATGTTGCTATGTGGCAAAAGGCTTATAGTTAAGCCCACTTTTTAAGTAGGCTCTATTTGTTGTCCGCTATTGATTTTTTTTCTCTTTTTCGCAATTCCATTTAAGTTATTTGATTGTATTTTCTATCAGCAAGTAGCCTAAAGTTATTTAAAAGTTGATATCTGGGGGGTGGGGGTGGAGGATGGGAGGGTACGGTAAGATAATTTTGAAAAAAATGGGGATGGCAGATTAAGAAACCTAAGATGTACATTGGGTCAACGTTATCCTGTTGCCGTGGCAAAGTTTACGGCTTGTGAGCGAGCGAGTGACAGCTAGCTGGGCCCTAACAATTACTCGTTCCTTGCTAATCGCTGATCACGAGTTAAAATTGCCAGCGATAATTAAGTTGTGTGATGTCGTCCAACAGGTTCCACCTCATCACGTGCTGCTGGCAAGTTTTACTGCGAGCATTGCAAGCGTTTGGTGAGTAAATCAACCTTTTACGATCACAAAACACTCTATGGCAATGGCTTAGTCGAGGAGACTCTACCTGACCTCCCTGCGCACAGCGGCAATCAAGATGTTAACGTGGTTGTTCAGCACTCGGCGGACGTTCTTAAGTCTTATCCTTATCCAGCAATGTCGTCTAGAACTGAGCGCGATGATATCGAACACGCAGACTCTAATGAAGAAGAAGATGGAGAAGACGATCACGTGTCAGATGACCAACAGTTAGAGGAGGAGGATTTACGTTTTTTCGGCTCAAGTGAGGAAGAGGAAGACGAGGAGGAGCGTCAACAGCCACAGGTAGGCGAAAGTACCCGAAATTCCCGGGTGTGTGTGTGTGTGGGGGGGATCCCATATTTTTGGTCAGGGATGATCGTCGGAAATTTTCAGTTTCACTCCTAAAAGATACCACTAACATGCGTGGTTCAAATAATTTCTTACCCTAGAAGATACCCTAAAAGATGAGGCCTTATAAGCCACTAGGCGCGAAGTAGACAGGTCATAGGTGAGATATACCCATCAAGAAATTTCCTTGTTTAATTTGTCTAATTTATCGTCTTCTCATCGAGTATTCTCTCTTCTCTGCCACGGTTTTTTAGAAGCACCATGCCATGAAACAAAACTATATGAGCACATTTTTCGGCCCTAAATGATACCAACTCCCTAAAATTTTATTAAAGGCGAAGATCATCCATAGAAGAGACCAAACCCTGTTCAACCCCTAAAAACAACGACGATCAATGATCATCCCCGACCAAAATATATGGGAGTTCCCTCTCTCCCCAGGCCGCAATTATACATATATACGGTGTAAAATTCACATCCCGTTAGTTGGGATTAGTTGCTTGTCGACCTGCCTTACAATTTCGGACTCCAACGGAGCGCCATTCGCATCGATTCCATCCATATGCAAACCTGAATTATTGTACGAGTGCTTTCGGCTTTTAAAGTTAGGTCTCATGTCTGTAATATCTGTGATTAGTATATACCAAATCAGTGAATAGTCATTTTCGCGCGCTCTGATTGGTTCCTAAAATAGCAGATATCAAACATTATTTACTGTTTTGAGAAAACTCTTAAAATGGCGGCTCGCTTCGTGCGCGATATTGCGTTTTGAACCTTAATTTACCGTATTTTATTTTACTGATTTGGTATATACTAAAACAACTATCCCCCTCACCTCCCCTTCGGGGGATAGTTGTTAAATATTCACGGCAGAAGTGTTACAACTGATACAATTGTATTCCGAGAAGAGCAAATTCTGCTCGCTCACAGTTCAATCCGAAATCCGGTTGTGATATACATATAGAATCGTTCAATATGTGAAATCTTATTTGTATAAAGGGCTGAAACTTGAAATGAACTTAGGGGTGGACCATTAGAAAATGGGGGAAGGGGTGACAATGTTTTGCGCATGATTTTTTTTTTCGGGGCCTCAGGTTGTGCAATAATGTTTGCTACGGAATTTGTATGATGTTTTTCGCTAGCTTGGATCTATGCAATACTAGTTTTTCTCTAATTGCCACCTCCTCCCCATTTTTCTAATGGTCCACTTCTTAAATCATTAGGTTGACCAGGATGACGATGAGCAGTTAGCACCAGAGTTATTCACATCAAATGATGTCGAAAGAGACAGCAGTGAAGAGCAAGAGCGAGTCCGCCAGCTACCGACTACAAAGGCGCTTTTGTTATTCCTTCTTCTCTGGCAGTCGGTCTACAAAGTCTCAGATCGCGCTTTACTCATCCTGGTCCGGTTCATGGGCACCTTTCTCGTATGGTTAGGCAACATTGTCGACGCAGATGCTGTTGTCAAATTCGCAATGTTTGTTCCAAACACCATCTACAAAATTCATCAGGCCATATCTTTTGACAAGGATGACTTCGACCAATTGCCTTCATGCCCAGAATGCAAGACGCTCTATCACACTGACGAGTGCGTTGTGACCCGAATAAATAATGAACGCGAATCAGCAAAATGTTCTCACAAGAAGTGGCCCCTCCACCCACAATTACCACGTCGTCGGCAGTGTGGTACAGCACTAATGAAATCGGTAAGCTCAAGGGCCGGACGTAAGGGTTTCCAGCCAAAGGAAGTCTTCTGTTACAAACAGCTAACCGTTTCTATACAAGAAGCCATTCTTACTCCCGGATTTATAGAAAAGTGCAACAAGTGGAAAGAGCGCTCCGTTGCTTCGGATGTCTATGGAGACATTTATGACGGGAGGATTTGGAAAGAGTTTTTAGAGGTGGATGGTGAGCCGTTCCTGTCTAGCAGTTTGGGGCTTGGAGTGATGCTCAACGTCGATTGGTTCAAAGCAACTGTGCACGGTTCGGAAACAATCGGAGTTATTTATCTCGTTATTCTTAATTTGCCTCGTGCAGAGAGATTTAAATTTGAAAACTTAATCATCATAGGAATCATTCCAGGGCCAAAGGAACCCAAACTCACTATCAATCCATTCATCCAGCCAATGGTTGACGAATTGGTAGATCTTTGGGAGGGTGTGCTTATGGACACCATAAGTGGCTCCAAGGAACTCGTTCGAGTCGCACTCTTGGCGATTTCTTGTGATCTACCAGCGGGAAGAAAATGCGGGGGATTTATGGGACATAATGCTCGTCGAGGTAAGACCCGTTACCCGGATGTGCGAAAATAATAAGTCATTGAAGGCGATATGATTTAATCAGCTACGATAATCAATTGAACCTAAAGGTGACTAGTTATTTGCTTTTTGAGGATCAATCATAACAAAACGCGCGTATGAACTCCCAATCTTTGTTTCTATTTTCGGGGTCGTAGTTAACATTATAATATGATACGATATAACAAGCGCTCTGATTGGTCAAAACCTATGCTCTATTACACCGATAAAGTAATGGTTCTCCTCCGCTATATCACAAAAGCATTAGAGCACAACTTTCTATGACTTATCGGCGCGAGTTGGGAGAGGCACGGGAACGTTGTACTTCACGAGCCGCAGGAAACGCTTACTATACTCCTGAGCTCTCAATGTATCCATACTGGGAAAGTTTTTAGGGAGAATAGCGAACAGAAGGAAATCAAAGCTATCTCTGCAATTTCTTTTCTTTCTTTTTTTTTTTTGAAAACCCCTCTCCGGATTTAAACTTTTGAGCACCTTTATATACATGCACGTTTCATCTAATTGTAACCATGGGTTACGTTTACATTTCAGGATGTCACAAGTGCTATAAAGAGTTTACACGTGAGTCTTTTAATGATAAGCCAGATTTTTCCGGATTCGATCGAAGCAAGTGGCCAGCGAGATCGAATGAGAGGCACAGAGCTGATGCCGAGAAGGTGCGGTGGGCAAGAACCCCGACTCAAGCGAAAGCTATCGCGTCGGCAACAGGGGCCCGGTACTCTGTTCTCTTGCAGCTGCCGTACTATCATGCAGTTCGTTTTTTCCTATCGACCCCATGCACAACCTGCTACTGGGCACAGCAAAACACGTCATCACCACGTGGTTGAGCATGGGGATTTTAAACGACAAGAAGCTCAAACGCCTTCAGACCCGAATTGATACCATCAAGGTCCCATCTGAATGCGGCCGGTTGCCAGGAAAGATCGCTAACGCATTCCAGGGCTTCACGGCAGATCAGTGGAAAAACGTTTTATGCATTTTTTCAATATTCGCGCTCAGAGGTCTTGTCCCTACTAAGCACTACAACATGTGGGTTGATTTCGCTACTGCGTGTCGGTTGTTGTGTAGGACCACCATTAGTGAAGATGATTGCACGGAGGCAGACGACAGGCTAATGGAGTTTTGCAGGAAGTTTGAAGGCCTGTGTGGCAAGGAAAGATGCACGCCAAACATGCACCTCCACGGTCACCTTGTCGACTGTATACGGGATTATGGCCCTGTCTTTGCTTTCTGGTGCTTCTCGTTCGAGCGCTACAACGGCATACTTGGAAGTTACCACACCAACAATGTGAATATTGGTTAGTATCGTAAAGTAAAAGTAAAGTAGGTGCTTATATATAGCGCTTATCCTCAAAGCTCTAAGCGCTTCACATTTTTGGATAACTCATCCTATAGAAACCAGTTTTATAGTCATGAGTGTGTGTTAGTATTGCGAGTTCTGTGACACAGATCGAGGTTGGGCAACTTCCGACGGTCTTCGTGGTTCTTTAACGTCCCTCTGGTTCCGGTTAGTGTAGCGTATGAGAGAGACGGGACCTACGGTTTAACGTCCTTACCCGAGAATACGCGAAGGTCTAACCATTTGCAGATATTAGAGCAAAGGCAGTATCGCAATTCACATTCCAGCAATCAAAACCCCATAAACTAATTACGATTTTGACGGCAAGTCAATAGAATTTGTACAGGTTATTCTACGACTTTAGTTAGTTTGGAATAAATTGCACGAGTGTGTTTTCAAAGCAGCTCGTGCGATTTGAGCTTTTTGAAAACGCACATATGCAACCGATTCCAAATTGAACGACAAAAGTCGTACTACGATACTTAACACACAAAAAAAGCTAGACAATCATACAAAAAGTACGAGTGCGCTAACTCGAAATGTCGTCATTTTGTCTTTTTTCATTCTCGAACCCAGAGCTCCACCGCTCGTAACCTCGCCGGCGAGGCTCTAGTAATCTGAAAGAGGGTAAAAATGACGCGTGGAGCGCGCGTGAGAGGAAGAAAACTTCCAAAGTCCGGAAATTGGACAAAATATAATTTTCATTTAAATGAGATATATTATTATAAGTCCAATTATTAACCTCATTTGCTCGGTCTGTTCGGGAAATATCAAACCTCGATCTTTTTGTACAGACCTCGCGCTTGGTACTGCCGTCTCAAAACGTAATCAGTTATATAATATATCGCGCAGTAATGCAAAGGTGGAGCAAATTTTTAACCCCCTCCCCCTCCCCCGACCACCCGAAACACATGGCATTTCCTTCCAGGATAGCAATGAGTATTGTGAATTCCCATGTTTACGCCACAGGTGTTCAGATGATGAGGAAGTTCCTCAGAGACAAATATGTCAGAAACGCCCCTTTTCCCGAAGAGCTGGAACAGTTCCGTTACCTGTTGGACGACAGTAACCGACAAAGGGGAACACTGGGGCTTTCAAACTTTGATGAGGACGAGCCGCACAAGACGGAACAAGTACTCCCTCTGCCGCCGATTGTTAAAAAGGCGCTTGATAGTCTTTCAGTAAAAAGGCTGACAGAAATGTATCAACGCCTATATGCTGAAGACAAGGTTCTTCATGTCTCAAGCTTTTGCGAAAAGTTTAAGCGTTTAGTGTTTGAGGGAAATAGTTATAAATGTCAAGCAACTGTACAGTCGAAATGGCTAGATGGCACCCTCCGACCGGCATTCGTGGAAGAGCTCATGTCTCACGAGGTGACCATTGAGAAATCAAATGACAAGGTACTTCGTCTGAGTCAAGTTGTTGCCCGCGTAGAGTGGTACGCCAAGCATCCTCGTTACCAAGATCGGTACGGCAATCCTGTGGAGGTTTGGTCTATTGACTTCGATGATGATGACAGTGCCGTTCACGCTTACTACTTGCCTTTTCAGCTTGTAGAATGCAGTTGTGTCGCATTTAGATATGCTGTTCCCTTGCTTCGTTCTCAAAAGGAAACCGTGCAAATTGTCATCCCACTGCCAAAGAGAACTGAGATATAGGTGTCAAATGGCTTCCTGACACCAATGCATGATGTTTGTTACCGATTAAGTCTGGTCCAGGTTTCTCTGGTCGATTACTGAACACATTTATAGGTTTATGCAGCTTTAGAATAGAGAGCAATTCGGTGTCATTATAGGTTACTGTTTCTGTAGCCATGAAACAGGCTCATAAGAGCCCTCCAAACAGTTCGAAACGTCTGAGCTACAATTGTCCCCGATAACAGGCTAATTTAGCAATAGACCATTTCATTCTCGTACCCAGAGCTCCCCGGCTCGTTCGCTCGCAGGGGAGGCTCTGGGGACATCTATTTAAGTGCCGTCGCTGATTGGCTGATTTTGAGCGTTGGAGCATGCGCTTAAAGGTCTTTCTCTCAGCGGCTCTGTATTAAATCTCGCGCATGCGTCAGTGGCTGTCACCAGAGCCTCCCCCGCGAGGTTACGAGCCGGGGAGCTCTGGGTTCGAGAATGTAAACCACTATTTTCAATGCGTGCGCAGCAATCTCGGCCGCGAAATATCAAGGGAATCAGTTTTTCAAGTGGTAGCTTTTCATTATCGTACCCGGAGACTCCGGAGCTCCCGCCGTCTCCTCACCGCGCGGGAGAGGCTCTGGTTACAATAATAGAAGTCCCTCATAGCCTGATTTTAAACTTAGGCTTGTTATCAGCGCTTCCCCAGAAGGAGACGAGCCTGGGAGCTTTTGTGCTGATAACTTGGAACCACATTTTAACCAACAATGGCTGATTCTTTTCTTAAACGATCCTATATACGCAAGCAAACCTAAGAAAACGATTTGATATGGTCTTTCTGCGAAGTGTATACATAACGTGACTATACTAAAAAAATTCAAGTCAGTACAATGCGCGCTCTGATTGGCTGGCAGGCCTTGTGTTATTAGAGTACACACGCACGATTGACGTCATAGCGCGCGCATGCGAGCAAAACCGAGTTTGAAATGCGCGCACTGTTTGAGCTCATTCATCTTTAGAAAAATCGCTTTTTTTGTTGTATAAAACAAGTAGATCTCTTTTTTGTGCATATGTACTGTAATAGATACACAGAAGACGTCACAGAATGTCATGAACAACAGTCACGCAACTCAACTGCATCTCGTTGATAGAATTCTTGACTTCATTTCGCGCATTTTTAAATTAAGACAATCGCTCGAGTCATTAGATAATACAGCTTTTTTCTTTAAGTAGTCCCTTTTGTGCATTTTTCCCACGAGGCCGCGAGTTTAATAGTCGATTGTTGTCTTGGGGGTTTAAATGCAAGCGACCCACGTGCTAGGATCGTGACACCCCAAGACACGCTAAATATATGGTTGGGTATCATGATACATGCACGGCGTTATTTTCCCAAATTCTACTTGCGTGTCTTGGGCGTACCAGCGCTTGGTGTTTTACAGACACGCGAGGACAACATTGCCCGGGTCGTTACACGCCAGGCCACGTGGAGCATCCCGTGTCTGGGACCTGGAAATTTCGTGAAACGCCACGTAGCACGTGTCATGATATCATGACACATACTGACACGTGGGGTTGCCCGTTTCCTAGACAAGAAATTACATGACACGCCGTGTGTTCCTGACACGCGGCAAACCTCCCTTGACACGTCGCGTATACGAGGCAAGTCAGGGGGCAAGGAACTCCTTGATTTCCTTGATTTTACACAGTGTTATATATATTTTTTCTTTCTTTCTTTTTTTGGGGGAGGGTTCAGCGTTCTTTTTCATCTGCTCAAAAAAAAAACTTTTAATAGTTAGGGAGGCTGAATAGTTCACTTGGTCTCCCTGCTCGCACTTTTTTCCACCAAAATATAAACTCACTCTAAACCTATACTCTGTGTACAACTCCAACTGATAATAGCCTTATGAGTAGATAAAGTTGTTTTGATTTGATTTTATTTGATTTGATTTTCTCAAGTATCATTTTCCGGCTAAAATATATTAATTTCATTTAATATCTGTCTGTGTGTTCTTGTGTTGGTCCGCCATTTCGTTTTAGACAAAATGGCAGCCGCTACAAAATTGCAGGCCTTGCTCTAACTAGGCGAGTTTTAATCCAATCACTTCCAAATTTACATGTAAATAGTACTCATGAAATTAACAAATATAGTATATATTTTTGAATTATCAAATTAACGAATTTTGGCGGGAAACGTCATCGATCTTACAAACAAAAATTCAAATTGATCATATTTTAATTTTGCATTTCCACTGGACCACTGAACGTTGACCAAAACAAAATGGCGCACATTGCAAACTTAAAATATTCATAACTTCTCAAGGGAATGATATATTTAAAAAATTGTTACGGTTTTGTGGCTATCTCAATGAGCTCTTTCATATCTGAGTCATAAAAGTTTCATATGATCGATTTGAAGTTTTGGTGTAAGATTGATGACGTCATTTTTGTTAATTTCATGAGTACTATTTACATGAACAATTTTGTAGTGATTGAATTAAAACTCGCAAAGTTGGAACAAACCCGGCGATTTTTGAGCCTAGGGGCCCGGCGTGACAATTCATTCACGTAAAAAAACTCTTCTTTATGTCTCTGCTTTTAATTTGTTCCGTTTGGTATGATTATAAAGCACTGATTTCCTGAAACCTCGGGAAAGCAGTATGTTTGTTGGTCCCGAAACCGCTGCAGCCCGCTTGCTATGGTTCCTCGGGTGCGCTAGGTCGAGCGACCTGGCTGCGCACCGGTACCTAACCCCAACTAATCAGACGATGAGTTTAATTAGTATATACCAAATCAGTGAATAGTCACTTTCGCGCGTGCTTTGATTTGTTCCTGAACTAATAGACATCCAGCAAACTATTTGCTGGTTTGAGAAAACTCTCAAAATGGCGGCTCGTTTGGTGCGCAATACTGCGTTTCGAACCTTTTGAATATCGTATTTTATTCTACTGATTTGCTATATACTATAACAACTATCCTCCGAAGGGGAGGTGAATAGCGATGGATATATGCCGAGACGCGAAGCCACTCCTTAACAGGGGCTGTTCACTTGACATGGCATGGCCAAATTGAAAATTAAAAAGCCTGGGGTTTCGTGTTCTGCTGCTTATCACCGCCTGAGGTGAGAGCATGGGACCATGATGTTTTGTATCTTGTGGCCATCCAATTCAGATCTTGTGATGATATGCTATACTCCTCTTCACTACTGAGACCCCGTTTACACAACGGACAGGGGCGGATTTAGACCAGTGCAACCGAAACAAATGCCGCAGTCAGATTTGAGCGACTTTTTTAATTTGTCCTCCTTAGTCGTTGTGATAGCTACTAATTTACTTTATTCTGGTCTTCTACGTTTATTTATCCTATACGCTATAAAACATAGTTTTCTACGTTATTTTTACCGCTCTCAGTTAGACTTTCCAGAATCATCTGTCATTTTACATAATCGCTGTTGCAAGCGGCGCCGAATTTCAACGATATTCATCTTCGACAAGCCAACGACGGCGTTCGTTGCCGCGAGAGATGATACTATATTTAGCGACTTTGTGGCTCACGCTAAAAACAGTAAATCCAGCGCTTGTTGCTGGGGGTCTTGTTACTATTTCTGGCATGAAACGGCTCATCGAGCTCCTGTCAGGCGCTCCTGTCAGGCGACTAAAAATAACTTCTGCCAGACGTATTGAAACTGAAATAACTTCTGTCAGACGTACTGAAACAGTTAATCAGAATGGAGCTGGCCTAGCGATCGTGCCTAGGCTAACTACTGTTTGCGTCGCCTGTGAAAATGGATTCAAACGCGGGAGAGTCACGGACACAGGAGGATACATGGCGATACATGAGGTTACAGGGGGATACATGAGGATACAGGGCGATACAGGAGGTTACAGGGCAATACAGGAGGTTACAGGGGGATACATGAGGATACAGGGGGATACAGGAGGAAAGGGCGATACAGGATGATACATGGCGATACAAGAGGTTACAGGGGGATACAGGGTGATACAGGGCGATACAGGAGGATACATGGCGTTACAGGAGGATACAGGGCGATACAGGAGGATACAGGGTGATACAGGGGGATACATGAGGATACAGGGCGATACAGGAGGTTACAGGGGGATACATGAGGATGCAGGGGGATACAGGAGGATAGGGCGATACAGGAGAATACATGGCGATACAAGAGGTTACAGGGGGATACATGATGATACAGGGGAATACGGGAGAATACAGGGCGATACAGGAGGATACATGACGATACATGGGGATACATGAGGATACAGGGCGATACAGGAGGATACAGGGGGATACAGGAAGATACAGGAAGATACAGGGCGATACAGGAAGATACAGGGCGATACAGGAGGATACAGGAGGATACAGGGCGATATAGGGCGATACAGGGTGATAAAGGGGGATACAGGAGGATACATGGCGATACATGGGATACACGAGGATACAGGGCGATACAGGATGATACAGGGCGATACAGGAGGACACAGGGTGATACAGGGGGGTACAGGAGGTTACAGGGGGATACATGAGGATACAGGGGGGTACAGGAGGATACAGGGCGAAACAGGAGGATACATGGCGATACAGGAGGATACATGGCGAAACAGGAGGTTACCGGGGGATACATGAGGATACAGGAGGATACATGGCGATACATGGCGATACAGGAGGTTACAGGAGGTTACAGGGGGATACATGAGGATACAGGAGTATACAGGGGGATACAGGAGGATACAGGGCGGTACATGAGGATACAGTGGGATACAGGAAGATACAGGGCGATACAGGAGGATACAGGGTGATGCAGGGGGATACAGGAGGATACAGGGGGATACATGGCGATACAAGTTAATACAGGAGGACACAGGGCGATACAGGAGGACACAGGAGGATACAGGGGGATATAGGGCGATACAGGAAGATACAGGGCGATACAGGAGGATACAGGGCGATACAGGAGGATACAGGAGGATACAGGGCGATAAAGGAGGATACAGGGTGATGCAGGGGGATACAGGAGGATACAGGGGGATACAGGAGGATACAGGGGAATACAGGAGGATACAGGGCGATACAGGAGGACACAGGAGGATACAGGGGGATACAGGGCGATACAGGAAGATACAGGGCGATACGGGAGGATACAGGGCGATACAGGAGGATACAGGGTGATACAGGGGGATGCAGGGCGATACAGGAGGATACAGGGGGATACAGGAGGATACAGGGCGATACAGGAAGATACAGGGCGATACAGGAGGATACAGGGCGATACAGGAGGATACAGGGCGATACAGGAAGATACAGGGCGATACAGGAGGATACAGGGTGATACAGGGGGATACAGGAGGATACAGGGGATACATGGCGATACAGGGGGATACAGGAGGATACAGGGCGATACAGGAGGATACAGGGGGATGCAGGAAGATACAGGAAGAAACAGGGCGATACAGGAGGATACAGGGCGATACAGGAGGATACAGGGCGATACAGGAGGATACAGGAAGATACAGGGCGATACAGGAGGATACAGGGTGATACAGGGGGATACAGGAGGATACAGGGGATACATGGCGATACAGGGGCATACAGGAGGATACAGGGCGATACAGGAGGATACAGGGGGATGCAGGAAGATACAGGAGGATACAGGGCGATACAGGAGGATACAGGATGATACAGGGGGATACAGGAGGATACAGGAGGATACAGGGGATACACGGCGATACAGGGGGATACAGGAGGATACAGGGCGATACAGGAGGATACAGGGGGATACAGGAAGATACAGGAAGATACAGGGCGATACAGGAGGATACAGGGCGATACAGGGCGATACAGGGGGATACAGGGGGATAGAGGGGGATACAGGAGGATACAGGAAGATACAGGGCGATACAGGAGGATACAGGGCGATACAGGGCGATACAGGAGGATACAGGAAAATACAGGGCGATACAGGAGGATACAGTGTGATACAGGAGGATACATGGCGATAGAGGGGGATACAGGGAGATACAGGGCGATACAGGAGGATACAGGTCGATACAGGAGGATACAGGAAGATACAGGGCGATACAGGAGGATACAGGGCGATACAGGAAGATACAGGGCGATACAGGAGGATACAGGGCGATACAGGAAGATACAGGGCGATACAGGAGGATACAGGGTGATATAGGGGGATACAGGAGGATACAGGGGATACATGGCGATACAGGAGGATACAGGGTGATACAGGGGGATAAAGGAGGATACAGGAGGATACAGGGGATACAGGGGGATACAGGGGGATACAGGAGGATACAGGGCGATACAGGAGGATACATGGTGATACAGGGGGATACATGAGGATACAGGGCGATACGGGGCGATACAGGGGGATACAGGGGGATACAGGAGGATACAGGAGGATACAGGAGGATACAGGAAGATACAGGGCGATACAGGAGGATACAGGGCGATACAGGGCGATACAGGAGGATACAGGAGGATACAGGGCGATACAGGAGGATACAGGGCGATACAGGAGGATACATGGTGATACAGGGGGATACATGAGGATACAGGGCGATACAGGGCGATACAGGGGGATACAGGGGGATACAGGAGGATACAGGAGGATACAGGAAGATACAGGGCGATACAGGAGGATACAGGGCGATACAGGAGGATACAGGAGGATACAGGGCGATACAGGAGGATACAGGGTTAGACAGGGGGATACAGGGTGATACAGGGGGATACATGAGGATACAGGGGATACATGGCGATACAGGGGGATACAGGAGGATACAGAGCGATACAGGAGGATACATGGTGATACAGGGGGATACATGAGGATACAGGGCGATACAGGGCGATACAGGGGGATACAGGGGGATACAGGAGGATACAGGAGGATACAGGAGGATACAGGAAGATACAGGGCGATACAGAAGGATACAGGGCGATACAGGGCGATACAGGAGGATATAGGAAAATACAGGAGGATACAGGGGGATACAGGAGGATACAGGGCGATACAGGAGGATACAGGGCGATACAGGAAGATACAGGGCGATAGAGGAGGATACAGGGCGATACAGGAGGATACAGGGCGATACAGGAAGATACAGGGCGATACAGGAGGATACAGGGTGATACAGGGTGATACAGGAGGATACAGGGGATACATGGCGATACAGGGGGATACAGGAAGATACAGGGCGATACAGGAGGATACAGGGGGATGCAGGAAGATACAGGAAGATACAGGGCGATACAGGAGGATACAGGGCGATACAGGAGGATACAGGGTGATACAGGGGGATACAGGAAGATACAGGGCGATACAGGAGGATACATGGCGATACAGGGGGATACAGGGCGATACAGGAGGATACAGGGCGATACAGGAGGATACAGGAAGATACAGGGCGATACAGGAGGATACAGGGTGATACAGGGGGATACAGGAGGATACAGGGGATACATGGCGATACAGGAGGATACAGGGTGATACAGGGGGATACAGGAGGATACAGGGGGATACAGGAGGATACAGGGCGATACAGGAGGATACAGGGCGATACAGGAAGATACAGGGCGATAGAAGAGGATACAGGGCGATACAGGAGGATACAGGGCGATACAGGAAGATACAGGGCGATACAGGAGGATACAGGGTGATACAGGGTGATACAGGAGGATACAGGGGATACATGGCGATACAGGGGGATACAGCACTATGAAATAAAAAGTCATTAAAAAGTCCTTAAAATAGTAACAACTTTTTAATGACAAAGTAATTCTTTTATCACGACATTTTAATGGGTTGAAACTAATGATATTTTAATGGACACACAGTCGTGAAAAGCAATTAGAAAACCATTAAAACCTTGTGAATTTTTGACAAATTAATGGGTCTAAAACCCTTCACTAATTGGAAAGTAATGACATTGTAACCACCCAGGTATGTGTGTGTGTAATGGCTTTGTAATGGCCTTGTGGCTGAGGGGAACTCACCCTTAAAATGCCATTACAAAGTAACGCCATTTTAACGAGCTCAAAAACCATTAAAATCCTATTAAAAATCATCAACCAGATATCATTAAATACCCATTACTATTGAAGTAATGGGATTGTAAGGACCACGGAACTTTTTAATGGGCAGTTAAAAATCCATTAAAACCTAATGGTTTTTTGACAAATTAATGGGGTCATTACTTTTCCTTGAAAGAGTAATTGGAAAGTAATGGCATTTTAACAGGCGATTCCCAAACTCAAAACCCTCATTAAAAAACACTTATTTTGTAAGTAACGGCCATTTAATAGCATTTTAAACAGGGTTTCTTTAAATGAAATTGCTATTATAAAACCCTTACTTTTAAAGTAATGGTAATTAGATTGGGTTTTACATACTAAATTGTTGTGGAACGCAGTTGCACACCTGGCCTTGTGGCCACAACTGGCTATTTATTTTTGTTATATGTACAAAATAGAATAATAAAACCTGTAATAAAACACCACAGAACAATAGACCTCCTCGGCTTGGGCGCAATGTTTTCCCACTTCAGATCACGTGGCATTCTCATGAGTATTCTCTCCTTCTTTTCTCTGCTACGCACCAAGGATATGAATATGGAAGCATTCCAAACAAAAAGAGAGAATACTCATGGGAATGCCATGTGATCTAAAATGGGAAAACATTACGCCAAAGCCAAGGAGGTCTATTGTTCAAAGCCTAGTGGTTATCTATTATCCACTCGAAATGGAATTGAAATCAAATTTCAAATACTCATTAATTATTCATGACCTAATCAGCCAACCAGAGCTCTCATTTTGTACCACGTGCAGTACCTTGAAATCCCAGGAAGATACTGCAAGTGGGACTTGAAAACTTTTCAAGGTCCAAGGACCTTTGAACTATGAATATTCATAGTTCAAAGGTCCTTGGATCTAGAAATGTTTTCTAGATCCAAGGACCTTTGAACTATGAATATTCATAATTTCAAGGTCCTCACCCTCGAAAAGTTTTTCTACTAGTCAGTCTTTGCGCAGTGCAAAGGAAGACCGTAGGAAACCACTCCGTGAGAAGACAAAAGTCTCCTCTCTCGGAGAAGTCAATACAAAGAATTTTGGTTGGAGACTATATGCTTGTGCGCCGCCAACCTCCATGTGGGACAGGCTTTATGGAAACACTCTTGATCTTTTCACTTCTGCGCATGACTAGTGACGCAATCCAAGTTCATAATTTTCATAATTTCAAGGCACTCGCCATCGAAATGTTTTTGTACTAGTCAGTCTTTGCGCCATGCAATGGCAGACTGTAGAAATTGTTCCGTGAGAAGAAACGCGTCTTCTCTTTCGGAGAAGTAAAATATGAAGGATCTTGTTCCAGACTATATGAATGTGCGCCGCCAACCTCCATCTGGGACAGGGTTTTTGGAACACTCTTAATCTTTTCACTTCTGCGCATGACTAGTGACGCAATCCAAGTTCATAATTTCAAGGTCCTCTCCCCGTCGAATTTTTTTGTACTATTCAGTCTACGCAGTACAAAGGCAGACTGTAGAAACGTTCCGTGAGAAGACACATGTCTCCTCTCTCGGAAATATAGAATAGAAAGGATCTTGTTCCAGACAATATGCATGTGCGCCGCCAACTTTCATGTGGGACAGGCTTTGTGGAAACAATCTTGACCTTTTCATTTGTGCGCATAACTAGTGACGTAATTCAAGTTTCACAAGTAAAAAAATATGATTATATTGATAAATCCTGTTTGGGTAGGGTACAGAGGGGTTGGTGATTGAAGATTATGTCACAGGCTGAGTATTTCAAATGACCAAGGAATTAAAAAATAAATAAATGGAGATGTTTCAACATTGATCGTTTTCCCTCTGTGTTGGCTAATTAGGTCATGAATAATTATTGAGTATTTGAAGTAATTCAAAAGCCTCCTATTCGGACTTGACGGGATTTCAAAGCCCACGCAATTAGTTTCAGTCCTCGGCTTCGCCTCGGACTGGAACTAATTGCGCGGACTTTGAAATCCCGTCAAGTCCTCATAGTCGGCTTTTAAATATTACGTCAATTGATCTTGCAGATAACAAATACAAATGCAGCTGGAAAAAATGATTAATTTTTTTGCACTTGGCTGCTGTTCTTTTGGTTGGTAAGAAAAGGTTGCAAAATCAAAAAGAGGTTGATTAATTTATAGATGGTTATCTGACATACAGTTAGATGTGGGCAGATTCTCTAATATCTTTAAAATGAGCATTTGTCTCTCTTTTTTTTGGGGGGGGATGGGGGTGTCAATCATAACAGTTTTAGACAACAGTTGTGGGTCACCATTGATCATTTATTGTGAATTACTCAAAGCATTAGGTTCTTACCCAATCTAGTTGCACTATAAGTTTATATCCAAACCAGGTAATATTAGTTTATATCATGATTTACTGTAATATCTTTACAGTATCTAACTTGGATCCTCTGTTACCTTTTCTTCAGTTGCCCCTAATTGCATATAATTCCATCTGTTTTGTAGCATTTTTTGAAGCCGTAATTTTACCTCTGACTGACATTGTTTCTCAGCTGAGAGATGGCGCAGTAGCATCAATCTGAAATAATAATTATTATAAAAAAGTATTGAAGAACTGGAAGAACTACACTGCTGTATGATTGAAACAGTGTGCGCATAAATATTGTTTTCTAAAATATATACTCAAACACACTGCAGCAGTATTCTGCAATGACAAGGAACAGTACCATCCTTATACTGATAACAAGAAAGAACATTATTAATTAAATGGCATTTGCAGATTATAGTGTGCAGTGTCTTTTAGTCAGGCTGTATCTCCCAGAAAAGATATTGAACTTTCCGATATCTCATTAGGGACCGGCCATTATTTATCGCCTGGGGGGGTGGGGTGCCTGATACTTACTCTTCTTTAAAATTTAGTGACTGCCCGTCAGGCCTATCACATTTTTGGTAGAGTTTGTTTTTCCTCGCCAAGATACACTCGTTCTTGTGAACAGTGCGAAGGTATTGTCTTCGTTGCGCAAGTTGCCAAAGACTATAGACCTTTTTCAAAAATGGCGGAAAGCTGCATGGAAACGAGGCTAGAAATATGAGCATACATGGCAGCTGCCTAGGAAAGCCTTACATGTGTTGTGTTTACACCCATGTTTTGAACTTAAGTTCAGTCAGAACTGAACCTAAGTTGGAATTTTATAGGTATAAACACCATTCCGAAAATTTCCAGAATGCTGGTAGCAACAAAGGAAAGTCAACTGAAGTTCAGTTAATCCGAACCGTACTAACAGGCTGGGTTGAGAGCACTCAACTTCAGTTACAATGACAGATAATTGACAGCAAAATGTTTGCACAGTAAGCAGTAAGCGCTGTGATATCCATTTCTTTATTACCAGTTTATATTCGGCCGAATGCATAAACCAGGATTGTCTATTATTTGATCTCTTTCCATGGATAACGAGGATTTCGATCACGCAAGGTTAAGGAATTGAATTGATGTCCAAAAACATTTTGAAATATTGTCTAACGAGACTAAACTAGAAGCTATCTATCAAACAGAAACTCGCAGTATTCTGCCGCTACTCTTCTCAGAAGCAGAATTTTTTTTACTAGAAGCTGAATTATTTTGTTGCTATCTATCAAACAGAAACTCGCAGTATTCCGCCGCTACTCTTCTCAGGTCATTCTTTTTGTTATTACCGGCCACGCCAAGGCAGCAAAATGGTTAGCTTCATATTTACTTGACAAGCTGATGACAGATTTTCTATACTCAATCATACACAACTGAGGTTGAATACCCTCATGTAAACAGTTTCATTACCAACTGGGGTCAACACATGGTGTACTGAACTGAGGTACAGATTTAGGTGTAAACACGACATTAGCTGGTGAATAGGGACAAATAAGAAAAGAACATCAGAAAACTCTAGACACTAAACGATTTTTCAGTCTCCATTCACCAGCTAAGGCTTCCCTGGGCAGCGGTAATGTGTGCTCATACTTCCAGCCTCGTTTCCATGCAACTTTCTGCCATTTTTGAAAAAGGTATATTAGATTATATTCTTTATATGAAATTTATAATTTTTTTTAAGTGAAGTGAAGTACAAAAATGCAAATGTTAGAGAAGTTGCTGGTGAATAACTACCTAGAAAACTTCTTGTGGTCCCCCTTTCAGGGCTTCAGGCTTTGTTCCCCCCTTTCGCTCGCCCCAAAATGAAGTGATCCCCCCTAAAATCCCACCCCCCCTCCCACAGGCGATAAAAAATGACCGGTCCCTTATTGAGTTTGAGCAGCAATGCTCAATCAAATTCTTGCTACCAGTATTAAGAATCATAATTAATGTATATAC
The DNA here is from genome assembly GCA_033964015.1 of Scolanthus callimorphus. NCBI lineage: Eukaryota > Metazoa > Cnidaria > Anthozoa > Actiniaria > Edwardsiidae > Scolanthus > Scolanthus callimorphus. Next base: position 2,787,588 of record CM066912.1, on the reverse strand, counting down.
ATTTATCCCAAAAGTCAAAGAGTGCTCAATGCGGAAAAAGCCGTAGAGCAGAATACAAGTATTTGACTGATAGAAAACGAGAACGAGTACTCTAATTGTTCCAGTAGATCCACTAGCATACTACCTTCGAGTTGCTGCTAAAAGATGATCTTAGAAAGTTTTGTGCCAGCGTTAATTTCGCTACTCACTATCTATTACATGACAGATAGAGAGTTAGCAGAGCCAATCGGATTTGCAGGATTTGTGATAGTTTGCGAGTGGGTTTCTACTAATACATGATAGTAGGATTCATGGTAGTACCGGTATGCAAGTGGGTTTCTCCTAACACTGTATGAATGCAGGTACTAGTACTCCCAGGACCAGGAAGTAACATAAGTAACTTCCGGAGTGTGATGTATATTCTATAGGTAACAAAGACTCACCATGATAGAAGAAAAGACACCCCATTTCGAATATGAAATGTCACTCATTTCGGAGGCTTCTGTCATATCTCGTCAGACATTGCGCTGTCTCTAACAAGATTCAGCAAATAAATTATGTATTATTTAGATTTGTAATGTAGCAATTTGATATTCTAATGGATCATACTGAAATTTACAACACCAAGCCGAATCCCACAAAACTACATGCCTTTAGCTTTCTTAAATGTAATAGCTCCAATGAGAGCTCGGAGCCCGTTTTTCACATGCACACAATCAAACCTTTTTTTTACATTGATGAAGTCCAAGTAAAACGGTGTATGGTTTTGCGGAGAATTTAAACGGCAATGCACTTTATCTGTAGCTGCTCAATTATAAAAGTTCTGCCTTTCATAACTAGAGCTCCAAGTTGTGAGTTTTTCCCTGCAACCAAGCAGGAGGCAACGTTTTTTCTCCGTGTGTAGATATAAGTAGCGCCCATAGGTATACCCTGCATTTGGCACAGTACAGTAGATTTCGTGTAAAATACAGGGTTTATGATAGGAAAGTTTGAGCGAATTTTCCTGGGGCCGCGGTAACCAGTGTAAAAAATGTGTCTTATCCATTGGATGAAGGTATCCAGAGAATAAATTCTGTTCCTGAAAGTGTGGATAGTGTTAACCTAAGGTAACTAGCGGAAAAACATTATCCAACCTCGCGATCGAGGAGTGGACTCAATTCGCCACATAATGTCAGCCCTTCTAAACGTGCATTTTTAAGCTTTAAACAAACACGTATCAGTCTTTTGTGCTTTAATCGATTCCACAAAACGGTGCCGACAAAGTGGCTAATGCTTACTCATAGCAGGGAATTTACGTGTAAGTGACTGGTGATTCAAATCTGATCGACGATAAACGTAGCTTGGATGATATCAACATAAAGTTTACACCCCCAAAGTAGGTTTCTGGTATCGCCGATTTCTTAGCCTAACAAAGAAGTATTCAAGCCAGACATGCCTACAAGATGCTAAGCAGAATACAAATGCTAATTTAACTTAGTTTTAAGGAACAGATCATACCTGCATATAGCGTTTTTTTCTTCATTCTTGTAGCGATCTTCTTCTGTTGAAATTGTCCGTTGGAATTTATTCCAGTAACTCGATCGCTCAAAAATCGCTCGTGACTGGCCTCGTGACTGCTGATTGGCTAACCAGAAACATTCTTCTGTTGTGATTGGCTAACAATATTGGAACGAAGTTAGGTCAGCGGTCACTACCAACCAAAAAAATGGCGGAGCACTCGAAGGGAAAAGACTGTTGGATAAACCCTTGCATGTTCTTGTCATTTGCCTGGCTGATGGAAGGCGAATTAATAAGCAAATCGACTATTTGCCAAGTTTTAATCTTCAGGCTAAAACCGTTAGTAAACCTTGGAGTGTTAAGAGAAATTGATTAAGATGGAGGCAGATGGATGTGAATGTGATTGTGATGATCTGCAAAGAAAGATGGATGTTTTGCGCTAACCTGGAAATGGAATTATGACTTCTCGATGAGGTTCACATAGCTCTTAGATGGAGGTCGGAAGCAAGTTAAAAATCAAGCCATGCTTGCTGTTGTTGAACAGAGTGGTTTTTGGCTGTAGCATACCGAGCGTTGGCGATGCAGTTTGTTGAAGTAGCAAGGTAAGACTTAAGGTATCAAGTTGGCAAACTAGACTAACAATCCTTTGACATCAACAAGTTAGGGTTTTAACATAAAAAGCAAGTAAACACAGGAACATAATATGCATTCCTACAGGGTTCAAAGTAGCAGCTGGCTACCGGTAGAATTGCAGAATTGCTTTGTGATTCGTATACCCCCGGCGTGTTCAATCGAGAATCGATATTAATCGATACCACCTTATAAAATTGATAGAAGCTAGCTGATGCCCGTGAAAATTCATGGAGTGCAAGGGAGAAATTTATCTAACTTATATTATTCTCTTAAAAAAACGGAAAAAAAAAATCACATAGAATATGATGCTCTTGCTGCCATTTCCATTTAGGGCACGCTCAATGAAAGCAAGTCGCGGTGTACATTTTTTTCTAACACGAATGAAAATTATTCTCAGGTAAAAGCTTTGGAATTAGAATTATCCCTGCAAATAACTGTAAGCAATCTGTAACAGAACCACTTGGGTCTGGATGTCTATGGTGCTTACGGCTGTATGAACAAAGTTCTTTTTAGTTTCTGTGAGAGACTCAAACACGGAGGCTTTGTGATTCGCTTAAGAAATCGCTTAAGAAATCTGAGGACTGTTCTTTGTGAACCAAGTGTTTGTTTATAAGAATGGCGCATGGCTTCATGCAATGTGCAAAAAATTTGAATGGGATATATTATTGTTCACTCTAATCATTTGGAAAAAGGACTTTTGAATGAACATTACAGTATTATTTGTGAGAGAATCGCATAGGTTTGGACGTCTTTGTTGCTTTCGGCTGCAAGAAATTGTTTATTTTTGGTTTCTGTGGATGACTTAGAATGACGCCTTTCGAAACTTGATCGTTTTGCTTGCGAAAATGCTTCAATTAGATCTTCCATCCACTTTATTGATTTCGAATAAAATGTATCCTATAACAGTTCCCCAAGTATGCAAGAAAATGGAGTGGTTTTGCAGATCCGTGGTGCAGCAGTTTTCCAGGCTTCTGGGCCAAGATCGATAAGGGAAATCCCTGTGAGTAATTGATTATCGATTTTTTGATCAAGGTTTTCGGTTATATAGATTTCATCAATAAATATCAATTCTCAGATGTTAACATAATAACTTGTTTTGTACTGCATATATGGCACAACATTAAGAATAGGCCTAGTGGGAGCCCTCCCCAACACAAATTTCAGGCACCAAAAACTTGAATTGAGGTTATGAAGGGACACAAGTGGTATTTGCCTCAATAATTCACGATGTAGTTATTTCATATCGTAATCTATCAGCAAATACAGTTTAGATAACTATGAGGAATGTTGAATGTACATTGATTGTGAATTCAATACAATGGATAATAATCGATAAGTTGATTGGAGAGAAATTTGTGAGTATCGAAAATTATCAATTAGCCGACACTTAATCAAGTAATTATTATCGATTTTTTATCGATTTATCAATTGGGTGACCAAACAGTTTGCTATCCCTTAGGGATCAGTCTCACACCAAATGTGACATCGTTACTTGTAATATGATATAAAATTTCAATATTATTGTTCCTTGTGATTTTATAGTAGATTTATAGTATTTTAGAGACCCATAAAAAGCTTCATCTGCTTGCTTAGTCTTTGCAGCTGCTTTCTGATTGGCTGGCACATTTTAAATTCATAATCATGTTTGCACTCAATCCTGGGATTCCTAGGCATTTGCTAACATTGGAAGAGAGACAAGGTTTGAACGCTAGCTAAGCAATGGGGGCTGAGACTAGAAAATACAGCAATCTCTGAACAGCCCAGGATTCCTGTATAACCTTCTATTGGTGTTCCATTAACTTTCAAAGTAACTAGTTTTTCCTTTTCATTCTGAGAATTGCTTGAATTTTAAGAACTCAAAGCTAAGCTGTGGCTTACAGAATCACTTAGCCTCCCCTACAGATGAAAAGCAAGGTTTAATTTTGTGTTCAAGTATGTACTCAAGACACTTACTTTTCAATATATCTACTGTAGAGTAAGATCCAACTTTCATTTTCATGGCTACATTACAAAGCAAAAGGTTTATTCATCAGTACATAAATTTTAGGCTTAATCCAGACATAAAAATATGTAATTGGCCCAACCTCCTCCCCTTAATCAGTGTTCTAATGGTCCATTCCATAGATAAGCCATGGGAAGTCCTTTTGATGTTTAAAAAACTACCTGCACATAGCATTTATGCAACCACAATTGTTTAGTTTAGTAATGGGATTTTAACAACCTTGTAGTTTCTAAGGGCTTAATAATGGCTATTAAAAGGTTGTTACTTTGATCATAATGATTCAGTAACCACTTTTTAATGGCACACACTATCCTTGCCATTTCTAAGCGTTTAATAATGGCCATTAAAAAGTTGTTACTATTATTGTTTGATTCAGTAACCTCGTTTTAATGACTTGCACTTTTCCCGAAAAAATTGTAATGCATTTTTAATGTCTATTAAAATGCCATCAATTTCTAAAATGCAAAATTAATGGCCATTAAAACCCTTGTAAGGGGATTTTAATGGAAATTTAATGGATTTTTAACGATTTTGAGTTTCATAGTGCAGGAGGATACAGGGCGATACAGGAGGATACAGGGGGATGCAGGAAGATACAGGAAGATACAGGGCGATACAGGAGGATACAGGGCGATACAGGAGGATACAGGGCGATACAGGAGGATACAGGGTGATACAGGGGGATACAGGAAGATACAGGGCGATACAGGAGGATACAGGGCGATACTGGAGGATACAGGGTGATACAGGGGATACAGGAGGATACAGGGCGATACAGGAGTATACAGGGGCATACAAGAAGATACAGGGCGATACAGGAGGATACAGGGCGATACAGAAGGATACAGGGTGATACAGAAGGATACAGGGGGATACGGGAAGATACAGGGCGATACAGGAGGATACAGGGCGATACAGGGGGAACAGGGCGATACAGGAGGATACAGGGGGATACAGGAAGATACAGGGCGATACAGGAGGATACAGGAGGATACAGGGCGATGCAGGAGGATACAGCGTGATACAGGAGGATACAGAGCGATACAGGAGGATACTGGGCGATATAGGAGGATACTGGGCGATATAGGGTGATGCAGGGCTATACAGGAGGATACCATGCAACATGCATGTGTGTTTCGGTACACTCAGATATCATTATTTCGGTACACTTCACAATATCATATGTGAAGTACCTACCGTTTATCACAAAATGGCGCCTATAATGGCATCGTCTCGCGTTTCTCCGTGCTTTATTGCAGTGCAAGGCCTACGAGAGGAATTACTTTGATTATCATGGACGTCCGTGAAAAAGTAAGTTGTAATCAAACATTTATACAAGGTTTGGGTTTAGATTCTAGGTATTTCCACTACAAACGTTTCGCAATTTTATATAAGTAGTGAA